>JACBKR010000123.1:600000-919410 GCA_014218235.1 Colocasia esculenta | reverse complement strand
TGGGCAGCGCGTGGGCGCGGGCTGGCACGCGGGCAGCGCGTGGGCGCGGGCTGGCCTGGCGGGCCGGGCACGAGCAGCAGGGGCGCGGGTGCGGCAGGCGGCGGCTGGTGTGGCAGCGGCGGGCTGGCGAGACCCGGCGCGGGGCGGGGTGCTGGGCGGTCTGCTGCTGTTGCTGTTTCTTGTGCAAAGAAGAGAGAGCCGGGAGGAAGAAGAAGAAGAGAGGAAGAAGAAGAGAAGAAGAAGAGGGGAAGAAGAGAGGAAGAAAGGGATCGGAGGAGAGAGGGAGAGAAAGTAATTTAGAGGGGGAATGAGAGAGGGGGGTTTTTAAAATAGTAGAGAAAGATAGGAAGGGGGAGAGAGAAAAGGAAGGAGAGATTTTTAGAAAATAGGAGAGGATATTTTTAAAAGTGAGAAAGTATTTTTGAAAAGAGAGAGAAAATATTTAAAAAATATAGAATCTCTCATTATTCTCTCTTGCTTTAATCAAATCCATTGGCCCATTAAGCACTTCATAGAATGACCCATTAACCTGCAAATACAACATAAAATTGAATTTAATCAATTATCGTCCATGATAATAGAAATCTTATGAATTTATCAAGTGTTAGTCATTGAAATGGCATGATTATTCATGATAATTATGATATTATCACAAAGCAGTCCCGGAACTCTTTTAACAGCATGATGTATCGCTGCTTCTCTTCCTCTGGGATGAGGGCGCTTAGGAAGGTTGGCCGGTAGTCACCTTCCGTGCCGAGGTTCACTTCCACTAGCTCATCCACCGTGGCCTGGCCACCATCTTCAAGCCCTTCTGGTGTTGGCTGGAGGTCTACAAAGCCCTCTTCATCTGCTTCTGCCTCCAGCACCTCCACACATTCTCTTTGCTGAGCCTCAGTCAGCATATTCTTTTCGGGTTCTTTGATTTGCCGGACCCCTCGACCTGGATTCAAAGGAACATCTGTTATTACTTCCTGCTCCCTTATCTCTTCTGAGCTTGCAGAGCCTAACAGCGTTGCTCCATTGTGTCTGTTCTCCCTAGCTGTCAGGAGTGCTTGGGTAGCAAGAGACTCCACGGGAGTGCAGGTGGGGAACGCTGCTGCCCCCTGGGGAGGTTCGTCATTTGCATTTGCAGCCATCTCCGCCATGCTTCTCTCTTCAGGGTAGTCATCATAAACTACCCCTGAAGGGTTCCTTTCTGTTTGGGATGCTATGCTGATCATGCCAACGGTATAGCTTTCTCCCAGTGACCAGCCGAGCCCTGGGTGCTGGGTGATTTTCAGCAGGTCCCTGTCCATGTTCGGCGGGTACCATAGCTTTCTAAACATCTCCCTCTGACTAAGCTGTTGTCGAAGAGGGATTTGTTGGCTTTTGGCCAGTCTAGTGACTGTATTGGACATTTCTGGGAATCCTATAATCGGACCAAGGGATCTCCAGTCTCTTCAGGGATTTTGCAATCATCATCCCTCCTCATCAGTTGTTCTTTAGCCGCGTAGAAGACTGTGAAGCGACCTCCTGGGTGAGCTATCACCATGGTCTTCAATGCTCTTACTATTTGACAATCTATTTCGGCAGCCGGCTTTGTGAGGCCCTCTGGGACCAGAATGAATTCTGACTTCTTTTCATTTATTTGTGGAGTAGAATCACGCCTGCAATCTGAGGCGTCACATAACTGCACCTCCAGCTCTTCTGTTGATGTATGCTGCTCACCAGTGATTCCTGGCGGCGGTGGTGGGAACCACTCATCATCAGGGGTGACTTCTTTTGCTTTACCCCCTTGAGGGCCTTGACTTTCTGAGTGTTCCGGTGGAAACCACTCACAGGAGATGATACTCTCTTTCTCTTTGCTCTTCTCAGGGATTTGACTTTTCGACTGTTCCTGATACAGATCAGCATCAATGAGGTGACACTCATATACCTCAAATGGGTGGGTGTCGGCAAAGACCCTCTGCTCCTGCCCTTCTTTTACGTATTTGATGCACTGATGCAAGGTTGATGGGATGACTCCGTTTTGGTGGAGCCACGGCCGACCCAGCAAAGCCTTGTAAGACGTGCTTGCATTGATCACGTGGAATTGGACCTTTGTTCTGAAGTCCCCCAGAACCAAGTCAAGCTCCACGACCCCTAGTGGCACTTCAAACTTCTGGTTGAAACCAGCTATTCTGACATCATGCACGGAGGTGAGGTGCACGTTGAAGTGATACTTTTGGTAGATTTTGTACGGCAAAATATTGACCGCTGCCCCGGGATCTACCAGAATTCTATTCAGGGGTAGTCCATTCAACTGCCCCCTCATGTAGAGTGGTCTGTTGTGAGTTGCCATAGGGAGGAGCATGTCCTCCGGGGCAAATGTGATGGATTGTTGCATCAGCCATGGCAGCCTCTTCTTGCACTTCTGCTAGGCAGGTTTCATATTGTGCTGGAGTTTGTAGGGCTGTGATCAACGCCTTCCTGGTCTCTTCGCTTAACGACAAGATCTCCCAAACACTGAACCGCGTGGGGATCTTCTTTAGCAGTTTGATGATTCGGTCTTCCGCCCCGACATCATCTAGCTTTGACTTCCCTTTGTCATTTCCACTATTCTTGGCCTGGGGTTGCTGACCGCCCATTATTCTCATTATCGACTTCTTTTGTGCTATTAAGGTTTGGGCAATGCTTTTGCCTTCTCTTCTGCTGCCAGGAATTCAGCGAAAGACGGGACCGTGCCCCCAGTCTCTTCACTGACATAGAGCCCCGGAGGTGGTGGAACTTGTGCCCCTCGAACCTCAGGTTCTGGTATCTCATAGGAGGGTTCCCCCCGGAAGATGATGTTTTGGTTTGCTGGAGGGAGTGTCCCCATTTTCTTCCAGATCTTGTTGTGAATTCTTGACCCGAAGCCCCGACCTGATTGACATCATTTGGGGAGGGGTAGAATTCCTCTTCTTCATAGTGCTCCCCCAAACTTAGCAGGGAGGAGATAGTGTTGCATGAGAGGGTTGCCACCACTTTCTTTTTCTTGGACCTTTTCTTCTTCTTCTTTTGCTTTATCGGCTCTTGCCCCCAGAATAGATCTTCTTGAGGTTGAGGGGTCTCTTGCTCGGCGGGTGCCTTCAGGGTCAACTTCTCGAGCTCCTCCCACGGCACATACTCTTGTAGTCGGACAGGGTGTCTGTCCGGCTGTTCATATTCATCCAATTCATCAATTAGCGCTTGCAAGCGCTCGAGCGAAGGGCTGCCCCCTCTGTACAACGGGAGAGGCGTTTGACGCCTTCTGTTGCAGGGACTCCCCTGGATGACGATCTGAGGCTCTATTGGGTGCCACACCGGGACGACAGTTGGCGCAGGTGGCTGGGGTGTCACTCCCCGAATGTGCATTTTCGGAGCTGGCTTCTCCTCGGGTCTCTTCTTTCTTGTCTTGCTGGGCACTTTCTGCCACTCCTCATACTCCCTGATTGGGGTGAGGATAAGACTTTCATAGGTTTTCTCCGTGCTAGCCTCGAGATCTCTTCCGGCAACTTTTGATATATGGAGATCATGTTAGCTGCCGCTTGCCGAGCAGGCAACTCGTGCGGCTGGGGTGGATCAACTTTGTAGTCCCCCATCTGCAATTCTCCTTTCTTGATCAAAGACTCCATGATGTCTTTGAACACGTAGCAGTCTTCTAGAGGGTGCCCCAAGATCTGATGGTACAGACAGTATCGGGGATCATCCTTCTTTGCAGCTTGATCAGGCCTCTTTGGTGTTGGCAGGGTAATCTTGTTGTATTTAAGACCCCAGTCAAACAACGTTTTGGTCTTTTCCTTGGGGAAGGAGTACAACTTCCTCATTTTGTCTTGGAAAGGAATGACCTTCCTCTTTGGTTCAGTTTTGTGACTGGAGGTTCCGGCTGCCGCCTCGCCTTCATCTCTTGCTTTTCAAATGTCTTGAGGTCTACTGCATGGACCTCCTTCCCGGCAGACTTCTTATCGGCCGGCTTGGCCTTTTGGTTGGCGAATGTGTTGGTGGGGTACTTGACCAGGAAGGCCTCTATTTCCGCCACCACATTGTTCAGCCTGTCAAATGACCAGATCTCTACCCCGATCATTCTTTCAAGTAGCTCTCTTTTCAGATTTTGCTTGCAGATCTGAACTGCATCTTCTTGGTGAGGAGGACGCTTGCACCGCATGCTGAGGTTCCTCCACCTTTGGATGTAGTCCAATGCGGACTCATCATTCTTTTGCCTGGTTGCATAGAGCTCGGCAACTGTCACCTCCCTCTCGGCAATATAGAATCTCTCTCTGAATTTCTTTTGCATGTCGGTCCAGTCAGATATGGACCCTGCTGGGAGACTGGAATACCATTCAAATGCCGGCTAGTCAGGGAGGAGCCGAAGAACTTCAACAAGTACGACTCGTCGGTAGCCAAATCTCCCATCACATTGATGTAATAAGCAATGTGTTCTTTTGGAGACCCTCGCCCATTGAACTTGTCAAACTTCGGGGGCTTGGTGACACCCGGAGGCAACTCTCTTACGGCGTGGTATGCAGGGTAAGGTACCCTATATGCATCAAAAGCCATCTGTTCTCCGTCCACCGCTCAGCGAGCTTCATGTCGATTAGCTGCTCCACCATGAGCTTGTTGATAGTGGCTGGATCCACTTGCTGAGGGTAGAAGTGGGCCGGCTGATTACTCGGGGTGTTGATAGTAGCCACCGGTGGCACTGGGGGTGGCTCTTGATTGTCAAATTGCTGCTCAGGATCGTGAGCCGGCAATGACTGCTGTTGCGCAGGATAAGCTTGCTGCGACTGGTATGGTTGTTGCTGCTGCTGGAAGGACTGCGGCTGCAACAGCTGATGTTGAGCCTGTGAGCGTGGCTGTTGAGCCGTAGCCACAGGGGTGTTGTGGTTGTTCATTTGTTCCCGTACAACAGTACGCTGGGCCGAAGCTTCAATTGACCCTATGGTCCCTTGGGGAGTCTCTCCTGAGCCCTCCACTGCCCGGGATGCATGTCCCTCGGTCTCTTTGCCTTTGATCTGGCGCTTGAGGTCTGCGATCTCGGCTTGATATTGCTGCAACAATTCCATGATGGCTGGATCTATGGGTGCAGCAAGAGGGATCTGTTGTGAGGTGCCCCCAGCAACTGCACCTGGTGGTGGCGGTGGTGGAGGAACATCATCATTGCCCCCACTGCCCTGGGCGGTGACCACATTGGCACTGACCGCCGTCATTTGCATTGTTGGCAGATCTTCAAGCCCATACGCGGCCGCCAATGCTGCTGCCGCTGCTCTTCTCCTGGTGATGGCACCGGGCCTCTCTGCCAATTCGGCTAGCTCTTCATCATTGGCTGGCAGTGCCCCATATCGGCCCCATATACCGGCCATGTGGCATGCAAACACCTTGATGTTTCCATTCTGGTCTCTTTCAACCCTCCGAGAGACATTGGAGGGGAAACATAATCTTTTGAAAACCGATACCCGGGGTTTGGCTCCCTTGGTATACTCATGCCGATGTCCACATGGAACATCACCCTCATCGGTGAAGCTCCTGGCTGGCGTCCGAGGAGCTTTTGGATCTTTTCGCCTCCTTTCACGCCGCAGAGGGGTATTTATGAGGTGAGGGGTATGGTCGTATGTGACCCTTGTTGCCCCCTGGCGCTCACAGGTGGTCGAGATCATTGACTCAAGGGAGTCTTCTCTTATGGGCAGCAGGTAAGCACATCTCCGCAGCTCGGCTCTCTTGTTGTGAAAGCGGGCATAGGCATATGCCCCCGCTTGACGAACCCCAGCCCCGAAGCCTCTGGGCGGCCGGGATAGCCATGGGTCTTTTCCTCAGCTACATTTGTTGGGAATTCTTTTTTGATACAGGCTCCTCCGGCCTGGGCTCTTGCATTCTCTTAGGCCGCCAGACCTGCTTGAATTTGATTGGCTTTGGGTGCAGCTTACCCTTGAATGTGTTGTACATCTCTTCTCTGTTCGCCAGAGCTTGGAAGGGGTTTCCGACAGGTACTGTCGGCACGACCCGCTTGGCTATAGCTTCAGTTTTCTTCTCTTGCAGATGGATTCTTAGGTCTCCGATCCGCACAGTTTTGCCTGAAGCAGATACACGCGCTCGGCGGGTGACGATATTTTCAGCTTCAGTGATCTGTTGGTTGCAGGCCTCTTTTCCCTTGAGTTTGTTGTTGTTGCCGCGCTCCATGTGGTGCACATGGCAGCTTAGCTCTTTAGTGGTCCCTTTGAGCTCAACTCCATGATTGGCTTCAGCTCCATCTTGCCTTTTGGTCTCCGGGTGGAGGATGTCGACAAAGGCAACCCCCAGAAAGTTGGGGAACTCCACGATAGGAGGGAAGCTCCCAAAGCGGGTGGGCACAGCGAGGTACCCATACCGAGCATGGTCTTGAACTACGAGAGGCCCAAAACGTACTCCCGCCATCAGTCAATTAGTACCTGTTAGTCAATTCAAAAGATAATCAGTATCAATTGCGGAAGGCCACATGGCTTTCTATTCTGGCGAAGAGATGAAGGGAAGTATGGTCCCACCGGGCGTGCCACGCTGTGGAAATGGAATTATAAAATCTATTTATCATGGTTCTCATATTCTCATGGATGCATGCGTATTGCGAATCCAAGTCCCGTCAAATGCTACACGAGCAATGGCGACGTGAGATGAATCCACAATTCGCACAGCGCGGGCGTGCCAGCCACCGAAGTGACGATCAGTGGTTTGCCTCCGAAAGTCGGAGGACTTAAAGTCTTTTGTGCGCGCCGTTTGACTTCGTCAAACGAAAGTGAGTGATCGGGTCCTGGACCAAATCCCGTCATTGCCTGAGCGCAACGACGTTAATTACATCTCTTTTAGAAAGAGAAAACCCTTGATTAATCGCCAGATTAGAAAGCCTCATGACCTTAAAACGGGACATCCGATAAAGGGTGCAAAGCATAATTGAACTGAAATATTAGGGAGCAAGACGAACGCCAATCGAACCCATTAGACCTTTCACTCAACCCGCTACCCAATCTCTTTGTCTATTTATTTATCGGTCCTCTTTATCACAAAAAGGGTCAATTCGGTTTTTAAGTTATTTGAGAAAGACAATTTTGAAAGGGTGGTCTCTTTAACTTTTTGTTGAAAATAAATACAATTTGGTTTTGTCAAAAATTATTTCAATTTGATTTCTTTTTCTTTTGTTGCAAAATATGTGATGATCATTTATTTGTTTAGAAAGGTTTGGTTTGACTCTTTTATGCATGGTGATACAATCTTTTATGACTTGAGAAAAAGTCTGATTTGATCTCTTGCTCTTTTGGAAAACATGGGATGACCTTTGATTTGTTGAAAATAGTTCAAGTTGGTCCTTTGTTCTTTTGCTAAAGTATGAGACGGTTTTTTTTTGTCATTTTGAAGGAAGGTTTGATTTGATCCTTCGATCCTCTGTGAAACCTGAGGTGATTTTGTCATTTGAAAAGGGTTGAACTAGTTATAACAACATGGAATGGGCTCTTATTTTTCTTCCCTTTGTTTGAAAAGAGGTCAATTTGCTTTTATAATTCTTTTTTTTATCATTAAACGATTTTAATTTGCTGTTTGGGTCTTTTGAACATTTGGAACGGAGTTCTATTCGTTCGGCGGAGCTTGATGGCTCAACGCACTTCGCAGACGTCCTCGAATCGGCGCAGCTGACGAGATAAGGCGAATCGGCGCAGCCCGGCTGAAATCATAGACATCATCGAATTGGCTTCCGTTCGCAACGTTGCCAACTCAATTAGAAGCTAATGACCTCTTTTAGGATTTTGCGCCAACTGACCCTCGCGGGGGAAATTCGGCAGGATTTCCCCTTATCGTGGTGATAGAGGGGAAAGCGCGATGCTCATCCACCACAAGCGAGATGGCACCAAAAGGGAGAGTGTACGTCGTAAAACGGCGTAACTCCGACGGCCCATGACCTCGATCCCCCAGGCATGCCTACGGAGATTCGGGCAATGTTATGGCCAAACAACCCGAGGGACGATGAATCACATGCGAGCCCACCCGTCCGGACACGAACATTATGTTGTCCGATCCGAGGATGTGGATGGGTCTCATATTATGTCTTTTGACTGTTTATCAGCCGGTGTCACATAGAGCAATGGTTTTGCTTACGTGGTTTCGGCCGACGTGATGGCCAGGACGTCGAATCGGCGCAGCTCTGCTCTGGTCTTACAGGACTGCCAGAACCAGAACCAGGCTGAATCGGCGCAGCCAGTCACCTGTGCAAGGGGTGACAACGCCTCTCTCCAAGAACGCCCTTGCTCATGGCCGGGGTGATTTTGGATGACGAGATGGTATTGCAACCCATTGCTAGATGGGCTAAACAAAGGGATTTAGGCATCATTTGCCCAACCTCCTTGATTAGCAAAATGGGACTCTTGTAGACTATTGGTGTTGGTTTGAAACACACATCGATGGGGGCTGAAAACCGCAATGAGAGAGGTCCCTTGAGAGGGGCGAACCAAGCTTGATGATCTCTTTTGATGGGTCTTTTGAAGATGGCATTTAGGCAAAGGGATATGAGCATTATTTGCTCGACCCCCTTGGCCATTACCATGGATGCATGTTGACCACAAAGGGGACCTTGAAGGGCTGTTAGAGCAGTGAAAAATGGTTTTTTGCAGGTCCTAAACAGTAGAAAACGTGGCCTATTTGGAGGAGAGAATGGTATGCATGCATGCATTAAATGGAGCATGACGTCCCATGCTCCCATGACCTCATTTATTGTGGGAGGCTTTTTGACCTCATATGAGGTGTTAGAGGGGAGGAGATGTACCTCTATAGAGGCCATCCCATCCCGTAACCCCCACTACAAAGGAAGAAAACCATTAGAAAACCCAAAGTGAGAGGGGAGAAACATGCATTAAATGCACAAGAGCATGGTCTTTTCCATTAAAGAAATGCAAGAGAGTACAAAGCTTGCAAAGCCAAGAGAAAAGGAGGGGGAGAAAACCAACGTGGGAGCCCTCTTGCTCTCTTACTCTCTTGATGTGACAAGACAAGAAGCCCCCCCAAAGAAGGACTCCTCTCTCTTGCTTTCTCTTCTCACCTTTCTCTTCTCTCCCTTTTGCTTCTTTTCTTCTCACGGGTGGGAGACCCTCTTGAGCAGAAAAACGCAGGGATCTTTCCTTGCTTCTCCTGGTTGCTCCTCAGAAAACCAGAAAAGAAAACCCTCTTTTCATGCAAGAACAGCCCCCTCTCCAAGCCCTCCTGCGTATCCCCTTTTGCTGGCCCCTTGCCCAAGCCTTCTAGAAGGAAGAGAAGCCCAGAAAAACCCCAAACAGGTCCCTACGCAAGAGAGGTGGCAGACCACCTTTTACCATTTGTGGCACTCCTTTTGGGAGGGGTCACAAATGCTTACTCTCACCCCTCCACTTTATGGGGTGAGATGAGGGTTGATTTCAGATGGGCCCTGGTGGCCTTTGAATGGGCCTTTTGGTTCTTCTTGCACAGCCATGAGGGGCTAAAAACCGGTGCTAGCGGCTTGGGTAATGGGCCGTGGTTTGGGCCCATTAATGAAATGGGTGCCCACAGGATTCCAATCGATCCCCACGATAATATGTACGTTGGATGTCCGTACTCTAGAAAAAAAGCCACAATATAGTGGTTTGTCCAGCGATCGACTTGTTGCTTGGATGTACGTTGGTGGCACACTAGCTAGTATATATATATAATATGATCGACAGTTAAACCCCAAAGAGTACTTGGCACACATCTGCGCGTGTATAATATATATATTATATATATAATTATATATATATAATACTTCAATTTGTTTGCTAAACTTGTGCCTTGTTTCTTCTATTCAACTTGCAACGAACACTGTTAGGGTATGTGTAACTGGGGTCGGCTCGTGTCAAGATAATCTGACGAGGAATTTGAGCCGAGAAGACTAAACCAAAGGACCGAACCGATATCCACTTAGCAGACTTGTGACGCATATTCTAAGTTTCCGACGACGTTGCCCGATAACCTGTAAAATCTACCGAGAGATTTTTGTGAGAAAACACTCTGACGATCAAGTCAGTAATTAGTCGAACAGAATTGTCTACCTTAAAGAGTGGAACTGCATACCTAAATATGTGGAGTGCCTGCCTCTTTTTTAGGGGAAGAGTCGCCTAGGAAGACCACAGGTGACCCAGGAATGACGCAACAGTTACTAAAACCATCATCTCATCAGTTGTCATAACTGACCCCACGATCAGGTTATGAGCTTTATGGCGCCTATTACTAGACACACGATCCAAGTGGCCAGTCCGAACGAGCATCATGTGGGAATTACGTAGGTCCTACTCCCGAAAATTCTTGTGGGCACGTCGCATCTAACCGTTTTCGAGCCGAGGGGACCAATAGTCGGTTGCATCCCGAGATGCCAGCTCAAGTCATGCTGATCTGTTGGGCTTATCCCGCAGACACGTCGTACTCCGTATCAGTTAAAATCGAGCTAGATAATCTTCGTCATTAGCCGAGCTGAAACAGTCGACCCGAAGGATGTAAAGAGGTCGATATAACCGACCTAAGTTGTTGGCCTAGACGACGCTATCATCCAACCCAAATCATGTAAAGACGTCAGCTCAAACACTCTAGGAGATCAGTCATGCCGACCCGTGAAGAACTCCTCGTATCAGACATTATTACAAGTGAAGGTGATCATAAAAAAGTTGAATCAAAGGGTAGAAGAAATATCGGTGAATGCAGGAAGAGTAGAAATCGCATAACAGGGTAACAACGATCGATAATCGAATACGACGAATTCATAAATTTAAGGGATGAGGCCCCCCATAATTAATTGTCAACGAGAAGAAATCTAAGGCCCAATCGGGGTCTCATCCAACTGCTTATTGTTTTTTTTTTCCTTAATTTTCCCACCCTGCGCCTCCCTAGGGAAAAAATTTCAAAAAGACAGAAGAGAAAGAACTGCTTGCTGAAGGAAAATGCCCGTCTCTATACGTTTCCCGCGTCATTTTTTTCTCTTTTGGGGTAAGTTTGCCCGTCATATTGCTTGCTCGTTCCCTTAAACTGTGTAGTGTTGCTGCATTGTGTCGATGTCCAACCCCTTGAGCTTTACAACCGACTCGACATGGCCTTTGAGTGTGTGGAGCTCCCTCAGCCTGCAAAATACGTACAGAGACACAGACACAGGGAGAAAGAGTATGTCACAACATACATATATCTGAAGCATTATTAATGTTCTTGTTCGTTTGGCCGATGGAGGAGCATGCATGCAGATAGGAGAATTAGTAGAGATACAGCAGGTGAATTAAGCCTTATATGAGTTTGTCTTGGTGCACCAATTATGAAATATCTTATGAGGATGTGTCATCTTATGGCATAAGATATTATAATAATATCATGTGTTGTGATTATTCAATCTTAAAAGGTTGGATGGTACACCTTCGTAAGGTGAGTTTATTCGGCACATATTTTTGATGTATATTAAATGTTTCTCATCTTAAATATATTTAGAAAATAATTTGATGACATCATTTTATTACACATATTAATTTGATACAATTCACATGATATAAAATTTTAAAATATCACATGCGTATGTGTCAAATGTAAATGTTACCAAACTGTTTTCATATATTTATAGGTCTTGCTAGATCTAGATGAGAAATATTTAGTGCACACCTTGCACCAAGCATGGCACACCCATCCTTGGGGGATTATAATATCTCCTTCATCCCACTTTTTCAAATCCCAAAGATAAATGGCACATATCTAGTGTGTGTGCTTAAGTTAATGCACACCATATATGTGCACTAATATTTTTCGGCATAAATAGAAGTTCTAAAAAAATCTACAATTTTAAGAGGTGGGGGCCCTCCACATTTCGTGGTGGGGACGGAAAAGAAATATTTTCCTTTTTGAGAATGCAATAATAGGGACGCACGAAGGAGCCGTGCTCCTCCACAGTGTATCATGTGGAAGGGCACGACCTCTGGTGCATTTAATGTACTTTATATTTTTTTTTCCCCTCAAACAGTGCACACAAATACCACTTTGGGACATGGTTAACCGTGGGTCCCTTAACCCAAAAAACACCGGTGCACACAAATACCTATTTGGTACACACAAATACCACAATAATACACACAAAGATGTATTTGTGTGTATTCTTATACTATTTGTGTGCACTATTAGTATTTGTGTGCACTAAATAGATATTTGTGTGTATTATTTTTTTTTACCCTCAAACAGTACACACAAATATCTATCTAGTGCACACAAATAAATATTTAGTGTACACAAATATCACAATAGCGCATACAAATAGTATAAGAATGCACACAAATATATATATTTGTGTGCATTTTTATATTATTTGTGTACATTAAATAAGTATTTGTGTGTACTAAATAGATATTTGTGTGAGGTAGATAAATATTTGTGTGCATTGCTTGAAGGTAAAATAAAAAATAAAAATATTTAATATATCGGGAGTCATGCCCCTTCACATGGCACGTTGACGGCTCCTTCGCGCTCCCTTAACTATGGCCAAGAGCATAGTATTTCTCTTCCCTATTTATATGTATATATATGTACATACCTAGCGACCTCAGCACGCCTCTTGGCCTGCTCAGCGATCTCCGACAGTTCCCGGTAGCCCTTGTCGGCGAAGATACCGGAGCTAGCGTCCGCGGACTGGAGGCCATGCAAGGTCCTCTGAGCCGTTGCCCATTGTGCTTCCCTCTCCTCCTTACCGTAATCCTTCTTGTTGGTGAAGGCGATCTTGTTCTGGAGGATGTTGTCCCAGGCCTTGCCGCTCAGGGAGTAGCGGATGATGAACTTGAGGATGTCGAGAGGGACGTAGGTGACAAGGCTGAAAGCCCATATCGCTCCCGCCCACCCCCACCCGATGCCCTTGATCCTAGCGAACCCCCAGTTGCCGTACACAGCCAGACAAGTCGCCACCTGCATGCATGCAGACATTTTAATGTTGTTTGTTAGCATCCGTACGCCCCACAGAAAGGAACGCCACTCGGGAGTGGGCTGGCTGGAGAGAGGACCATATATCTGGAGAAGGGATGTCTGACGTACCAGCTGGGCCAAGAGGAAGGCGCCGACAAGGAGGAAACCGGGGCGCTCGCAGTACGACCAGCTCCTGGACCGTGTGACGAAGATGAGAGCCTGGCTCACGATGCTCACCTGGAGGTACAGGGCCGAGTTCAGCTCGTGTTCGTTGAGGTTGATGGAGTGTACGTGGAAGGTCGACTGTGCCACCAAGAAAACATGTTAGGGTATGTTAATTTAGCGAAGAGAGAGAGGAGAAGAGGATGGAGGTAGGCGGCAGCAGCAGCAAAATAGCTAGTGGGTGGTGCCTACGGGGAAGAAGTCGGTGTCGTGGACGAGATAGAAGAAGACGACGGTCATGATAGCGAGGTAGGCACCGAGGATGACGCCGGTGGCGAAGATCTCACGGAGCTTCCAGGAGTCGGGCAAGGGGGAGGGCTTGACGCGATCCTTGGAGATGGTCATGATGGTGCCGTCGTTGAGTATGGCGATGATGAGGACCATGAAGGGCGAGAAGTCGAACTCCCAGATCAGGGCGATGAGGAGGAATCCCAGGACGATACGGATGGTGATGGACACGGCGTAGATGGTGTAGTTCTTCATCCGCTGGAATATGGCCCTGCTCGTCAGAACCGCGCTCACGATCACGCTCAGCCCTGGCTCCGTCAACACGATGTCCGACGCGCTCCTCGCTGCGTCCGTCGCGTCTGCCACCGCGATCCCGATGTCCGCCGCCTTCAGCGCCGGCGCGTCGTTCACACCGTCTCCTGTCATCCCACAGATGTGCTTCCTCTCCTGCAGCCTCTTCACGATGTTGTACTTGTGCTCTGCCAAAATATAGAGTAATGTGCATGTTAATTGACGTATATATACGTACGTCGAACACCTCTTACGTACTCGTGAACCCCGTTAACTCCGGGACCTGATCAATTTCCAGCTGATGTGTCATAGCATGCCTACCTGGGAAGACTCCGGCGAAGCCGTCGGCCTTCTCGATGAGCTCGTCGACGGGGATTGAGGCAATGGAAGGATCCTTGTTGTCGCCGAGCAGGGAGGAGGAAGGGTACATGTTGGTGCCCATGCCCAAACGACGGCCCGTCTCCTTGGCGATGGCGAGCTGGTCACCGGTGATCATCTTCACGTTCACGCCCAGTTCAGCGCTCGCCTGATGTTTTCCGCGCGGTCGTGACGCGGGGGGTCGAAGAGGGGAAGGAGACCCACGAACTCCCCATGGGCCCCGTCAGACTCCTTGCACTTATCCGGCACCGTCTGTCTCGCGACCCCTAGACCGCAGCCCGCGATCGGCGAACTTGTCGATGATGGCGTGGACCTTGGATTTGAACCCGCCGGTGAGGTTGCAGAGTTCGATGATCTGGTTGGTGTCCGAAAATGTTTGCGTCAGCGAAAACGCATGCAGAAGCACATGTTGGTATTTACATCCGCATCGAGCTCAATGCCCCGGGTGCTGAGCTTGCGCACACATGCAGCAGCAGCAGCCACATTTGCTCACCTGCTCAGGGGCGCCCTTGCTGGCACGGTGCCAGCTGCCGTCGCTGTTGTCGATGTAGGTGATAGCCGTGCGCTTGTCGACGGGGTTGAACGGCAGGAAGTGAACTTCTTGGATCCCCGCCCGCGCCTGCGCGCAGGGAGAATTTACGACAATATATATGATCGAGGTGAGCACACGAACGATCACATGTGATCGATCAAATAATAGATTTCGGGAATCAGCAGGCAGCCAAGAGCTAGCTAGCTCGAGCCTACCTCCTTCGGGTCACCAAGCATGTTGACGATGGAGGCGTCGATGGCGTCCTGGTTCTCCATCCGAGAGGCTCTGGCGGCGACCAAGACGACAACGTCCCTGTCCACGTCCCTGCCGAACGCCTGAGATCGAAGCACCACGTTTACACGCATTGCTCAAAATCGATATTGGTGAAGAAGCTAGTATTGTAGCTAATCTGTTATCCGATTTGCACGCATTGGCGCATATCACCTCAATAATGGTTTTGTCGACAGTGAGCTTGTTAAGGGTGAGGGTGCCGGTCTTGTCGCTGCAGAGGACGTCCATGCCGGCCATCTCCTCGATGGCTGTCATACGCTTGGTGATGGCGCCCTGCTGGGAGAGGCGGTGGGAGCCGATGGCCATGGTCACCGAGAGCACTGTGGGCATGGCGATGGGGATGCCGCCGATTAGGAGAACAAGGAGGTTGTCGATGCCATCACGGTATTTGCGGTGTTGCACCGGGTACATGACGATGATCTCAACGAGCATCCCCACCGCGATGGAGCAGATGCAGAAGTTGCCGATGGCCGTCAGCACCTTCTGGAAGTGGCCGACGTTGTTGGTGCTGTCCACGAGGTGGGCGGCCTTGCCGAAGAAGGTGTGCACGCCGGTGGCGATGACCACGGCCTCGATCTCGCCCTGCTTGCAGGTGGAGCCGGAGAAGACCTCATCTCCGGGATGCTTCGTCACTGGAAGGGACTCACCGGTGAGGGCCGACTGGTCGATCTTCAGCGGGTCGCCCTCCAGGAGACGTGCGTCTGCAGGGATGATATCGCCGAGCTTCACGCTGATGATGTCGCCGGGGACCAGGATCTCCGCCTCCTGCTCCGACCACTTCCCGTCTCTAAGCACCTTAGTCTTGGGGGCGAGTCCGGCCATCAGAGCCGCCGCAGCATTGCCGGCGTTGTTCTCCTCGATAAAGCTGATGGTTGAGTTGATCAGAAGCAGCGTGATGATACCGACAAAGTCCGGCCAATCGGGAGGCAAGCCCTGCACGAGTACATCCACGGAGGGAAAGATATGGTGAAATCACCACCGCGCTCAACAAGATGGAGAAGAAACAAGTGTTGGGATCAGAGAGGGCTATTTGTGTTTACCCCGCCGTTGGCGAGGACGATGGCCATGAGGGCGGCGGCCTCCATGACCCACGACAGTGGATTCCACATGAAGCCCAGGAACTTAAGGAACTTGCTCTCCTGAACAAGGTTAGATCAACTCCCACCATGTGAGCGAGCGGAAGACACAGATCAGACACAAACACAGAAACACAAAAGGATAGAAGCTTCATGCAGTGGAACAGGGGTTAATATTAATTGTGGGCGGGCAGAACGACCGACCTTCTTCTCCTCAAGCTTGTTGGGACCGAAGACCTGGAGGCGGCGCTCTCCATCCTCGCTGGTGAGGCCCTCCTTCGAACACTTGAGCAGTTCGAACACCTCCTCCACAGGGATCCGCTCCTGCCACCCAAAAGAAAGAGTCAAGAAAAAAATATCCAGAACCAAACACAACCTTAGAATTAATTAGGAGTAACTCGAAAGTCGTGATCATCCAATTGTACCAGATCGACGTTCTCGTTCTTGATGTCCTCCAAGTTGCTGCTGTTGGCCGCCATAGCAGCACTGGAATTAGAACCGAAGAAGGGAGGACCCCGCCGAGAGATCGGGAAGAGGGAAGAGGATTGGGAAAGAGAGGCCTTTGTGTGGGAGATGATCGTTAGCAAGCAAGGATCATCGCTACTCTCCCACGAACCTCCCCTTTTCCCTTCTCTTCCGGCCCTCCCTCCCTCTCTCTCTCTCTCTCTAGCTTTCTTTATTCGGCTCTATCTACGGCGGTGAAACCGCGAGGGAGGTGCTTCCCCACGGTCACCTGCCACTCTCTTTTATATCCGACGGAGGAGGTAGTTGGTTTCGAGGCGTGCGGGCGAGCGGAAGGGAAGGGGCTTCTCTCTCCTCTCTCTCTATGTGCTCTTTGTTTGACTCAATCTACGTCAGACCGCGACGGTAGCTGCTTCCCTGCATTGCACGTTAATCCCGCGAGTTAGTTACTGGACCGCGCCAGTCGGCAAAACCACTACTTGCACCGACGGTGCCACCCGCCACGATCCCAACCGCAGCTTGTCTACACCCGAAACTCCCAGATAATTAAACCGATCCACAAGAACACCAGAAAGAGAGGAGTTTCTCTCGGGACTCCTATTTTACATAAAAATCTAAATCAAAATGTGATAAAAATTTAGAAAAAAGACTTTTATGTAAAATACTCTCTTAATATTGATGGAGTCCCCTCCACCTTGTATCGAGAGGAACTCCTCTCACATCAGAACCACCTCCTCCTTCCACCCCCCCGGTCCCGTCGCCTCCTCGAATCGAGAGATCCCATTGCGACCCCTATCAATCGGAAGAGCTCTCTCCCTTCTTTCCCCCGCACTAGCGTCCCTTTCACCCTCTCCAGTGATGGCAGAAACCCTAATCTATGACCATATATAGGAGCCCTTAATTTCTTCTCATTTTGGTCACACTCACCTCAGCAACGAAGTTGCTGGTTTCCACCATCTCTTTTTTGTTCTCTCTAGACTCCTCTAAGTTCCTAACGGAGTCGGGAGTCTTCTTTCTCTCCACCTGTTGAGCCTTCTTTCACATAGTCGACATCTAAGGATGATCGTCAGCGATCGAAGATCACTGAATTCCAAAGACAATCGCCAGATTTTGGCCCTGCCTCCAGAGGTGTGGTCGGAATCCGACAGTGAGGGTTGGAATCCGACGATGATCGTCAGTTGTCGGCGATCACTGAGGCCCAAACAATTTACCTAAG
Organism: Colocasia esculenta; assembly: GCA_014218235.1. Classification (NCBI taxonomy): domain Eukaryota; kingdom Viridiplantae; phylum Streptophyta; class Magnoliopsida; order Alismatales; family Araceae; genus Colocasia; species Colocasia esculenta. Next base: position 901,820 of record JACBKR010000123.1, on the reverse strand, counting down.
GCGGCCGGAATCCGACGATGATCGTCGGTAGCCAATTGAAATCCGACAGTCAGTTGTCAGAATCCAACGATGGCCGTCGACGGAGTAGCTAATCACCGATCGGATTGAGAAAGTTGATGGTCTAAAAAAAATCTCCCAAGTTAAAAATTAAATATTTTTTTAGATTTAAGTGATTGAATCAGATATTATTTCAGATATTATTTCAGATATTTTAGCAAACAATTTAAAATTTTAAAAATTAATCATTTGTAGAGGAAAGTGTTATCAAATAGACCCTAAGCTTTAATCATCAACCATTGAAGAGCATCGAATTCATCTCAATACATCATTCGGAGTCGTTGGAGCGCCCAAATCTTTCATGTACATCAAGACTGAGATCAAGTTTATGGCAAATTAATTAGGAGTCTCTGACTGTAATAGAAAGATTATTGTTCACTACAAGAATACTGAGGATTAGCTATTGACACAATCCATAGCTAATCTGTAGCTAAATAGTATAGCTACAGATTAGCTACAGATCAGCTACGGATTATGTTTGTAGCTAAATCTTAGCCGCTAAATAGCTACAAGAAATGTTCGTAGCTAATCTGTAGCTAATTAGCTACGGATTAGTTCGTAGCTAATCCGCAGCTACTTAGCTACGGATTAGTAGCTCTACGAATATTTCATTAGCTACGAATTTTTTTGTAGCAAATTTGTAGCTAAATTTAGCGACAGAATAGCTACGGAAATACCTATAGCGAATCCCTAGTTAAATTGAGCTACGGTTTAGTTGTAGATATTTCCTTAACTAATCCGTAGCCAATTAGCTACGGATTAGTTATGCATATTTCCGTAGCAAATCTGTAGCTAAATCAGAAACCCCAAAAAAAATATTTTAAAAATAATTTTCTCATGATTTTTTTACATGTACCTGTAAACCTGCTCATTCATTCAATGGAAACATATAACTACGCACATACACATATCACACATCACACAAATACAAATATAAATCCATAATTACAATTAATGTCTCATTAGAATGTTCACAACAAACGTAAGATTGTTTTCTAAAAATATAAAAAGACAATGATGACATGCTCCTAGTCGTCGTGAATACGGAGATCCTCATCATCATCTCTCTCGGCCTCACGAGCCTCAATAGCATGATCAGGACAAGGAGGGGCCTACAAACAAGAAAGAGAAATAACAAATATCACATAAACATGTAAATAATCAGAATAAGATGAAGAATAATTAAATATATACAAACATGACTATCATCGGAAGAAGCCACCCTAGCAGGAGATCTCAAACGAACACTCATAGTTCTTAAAGTAGGGACCAGAGTTCGCTAGTGGGTGCTCACTGTTGACCTAATAAGACAATAGCATTCTTTGTCGTCATCAATTATTATCTAGCAACAGAGAAATCTAATGTGAACAATAACTGCAAGTGTAGAACAATATAACAAAATTGAAAAGCAAATGTGCAAACGATCTGCAAAAGAGTGCAATGTAGAACCTGTACACTGAGCACAAGAGAGGGTGGCTTATTTGAAGTGTATCACGTGGTGGCATCAGAGCTCTCTCTCTCTCTCTCTCTCTCTCTCTCTCTCTCTCTCTCTCTCTCTCTCTCTCTCTCTCTCTCTCTCTCTCTCTCTCTCTCTCTCTCTCTTCTCTCTCTCTGAAAGGCAAATGTGCAAACGATCTGCAAAAGAGTGCAATGTAGAAAACATCAAGATCAAAAGAGTGCAATGTAGAAAACATCAAGATTACAGTTTCATTAACAAAAAGAAACTGACACTAGTGCAAACAAAAAATTATATATATCTAATTAGCTACGAAAAATTTCCATAGCTAAATTCGTAGCTCATTAGCTACAAATTAGCTACTGAATTATTCTATTGCTAATTCATAGCTAATTAACTATGGATTTAACTATGGAATGATCTCGTAGCTGATCCCTAGCTAATTAGTTACGGATTTAGCTATGGAATGATCTCGTAGCTGATCCCTAGCTAATTAGCTACGGATTTAGTTATGAAATGATCTCGTAGCAGATCTGTAGTTAATTAGCTACGGATTTGCTGCAGATTATTTTCATCGTAAATCTGTAGCTAAATTATGAATTTTGCAACGACAATATATCTGTCACTAATCAGTAGCAATTTAGTTATGGATTAGCTACAAATATTTCAGTAGCTAAATTTCGTAGTTAAACTGTATTATTCTTGTAGTGTTTGTAACATCACTTAACGTATAACATAGGATAAGACTTACCAGAATGAATTACAGTTCTGTCAGGACTAGAAAATAAGTATATGGACTCCTAAATAATTACCTTAAGTTTATAAAGAATTTTTAAAAGATAAATGTTGTAGGCTAATGAAATAGATAAAATATGACCCAAACTAACTAGGAAACAAATAAAATACATGTGGTCATACTGACCCAATTTCATCCTTCAAATCGTAAAAATAATATATACATAATATTATAACTTAACTTTTGTATCATCTTACGAATAGTTTTTTACCACGGCTTAAATTCCATTCATCTTTTGTTGTTAATGTGTAGTCACTTTCATCAACCTTGGTCATAATAGGATTATGTGATCTGTTTTCCCTCTCTGTATGTGACGGCTTTTGCTGGAGGTCGTATATAATCTACTTATCAGACTTCTTCTGTTGGACATTGCATTTAAGCACACTATATGCAATGGTTTCCATAAACCATGATCAGCTTTATTTGCATGACGACCCGCAGAAACCATCATATATAATCTATTTATATGCAACGGCTTTAGAGGTCATCGAATGCTCTCGGCTTGGCCTTACGTGGAGGGGCCGTACCCCTCCATAGCGTGACATGTGGAGGGGTACGGTTTCTGGTGCATTAAATATATTTTTTTACTAACAATATATATAAATATTTATTTAGTGCACATAAATAACATAATTTTGTGTACACTATCATACTAATTGTGTGTACTATTGTGTTATTTATGTACACTAAATAAATATTTATATATATTATTAGTGTAAAATATATCTATACTATCTATACTATTATAATAAATTTCAGTTTTAGAAGAACACGTGGCAATGTCAAATTTTTACAAAATCTCGCCAAAATTAATATATGTGGTACTGTTATTTTCTTTTCCTCCGCATGGTATCACCGATCTCTTTTCTTTACCCAATCTCTTCCTTCCTCGTCGCGTAGCTTGTCCCTTCGCTTCCCGATGAAAAGCAACGCTTTGCCTTCCTATGGTGAAGCATTATTATTGTCCCCGCTGCCCCACCTATGATTACGATCGCCTTCTTCTGCTCGCCATCGTATCCTCACCAGTCGAACCCATCGCACTGCAGACCGCCACCCGCGAGACGACTGCGCGGCCCCCTCGCCTACCCGCGAACCGCCTCCGGAGCCCCTGTTCACCAGTTCGCCTTTCTCGTGCACGATGCCCTGCACCTTGCTATTTAGATGAAGACGAGGGACAGGAAGGGCGGCACAGCCAATGCCTACTGCGTCGCCAAATACGAGCCCAAGTTGATTCGCACCCGGATAGTCGTCGACAACCTCTACCCTGGGTGGAACGAGTAGTGCAAGTGGGAAGTATTGACCCCTGCACCGCCGTCACTGTCGGGAGAGGTGGCCTGGTACTTTCCCATCTGAGCTGCCAACAAGCTCAGACTGCGGTAGGCCCCTCTGCGCCTCCTCTGAGGTGTTCATGTACCGCGGCTACACCCCCTTCTGCATTGAGGAGTGCCGCCGGGAGCAGATCGATCTCGACGAGGCCCGGGAGAGGGAGACGAGGTACTGGCACAGGCGGCACCGCCACCACCGCGCCGCCTCCCTGGGGTACCCGGCGTCGTCTTCTTCGGCCATGGCCGCCAAGGCCGTCATCGCCACTTAAGGGAAGCAAACGACTGGATCCCATTCAGCCGGCAAGGGGACGAAGGTGAAGGATCCTTTGCAGGACAGCGAAATCGTAATAAGATTGGTAATATACATCTATGGATGTGTTTTTATCTGTACGCATTGTATACAGATTTGCAGAAGAGGGTCTGGAGGACAACATGCGACTCCCCCCTGATGCTGCTGCTCCTGCTGCTGCCAATTCTGGCTGGGTGCTTTCTCGCGATCTGAGAATCGAGAGAACGGCCTGGTAGGAAGCAGATGGATCGAAATCGATCCCCTTAGCTGAAAATTTTCTTTCCCAGTGAAGCATATGCATTCACTGGATCAGAAAATTTTCTCCGTAAAATACGCATTCTGGGTTGTTGCTACAGTAGATAACGCTTTATTATTTTTTTCTTTCTACTTTTAAATTTTTATTTTAAAAATAGATTATGTAACATTACATTTTCTAATTTATAGTTTTTTTAAAAATATAAAATAAATTATTAAAAATATCACTACTGTACGGCCAGATCCAGGATCTGAACAGTGACCTGCTCGCCGAATATACCATTCCGTCACTGGTAATCGTAGAATATGTTTATAAGCATATGTTCATGGCAATATATTGTTGATGTTCATTTTTCCATGCATTTAAATAAATTATTTTATTTGTTAGTTGTAATGATACGTATATGAAAGTAGAACAATAATTTCTCTCTGATTCCCACCAGCCACTCTCTCTCTCTCTCCCAACTTTTTTCATATTATATCTTTTTGTGATTAACATATGACTATCTTTTGTTTACAGATTGTGAAGATCCACTTCTTAGTGAACATGCATCTATGATTCCTGTCGAACTGCTTTGACACATGTTGAGTCAGGTTCTATAATATTGATTTTTAAAATTTTTATGGTAAAATCAACTGCATTTATTCTTACAAATTTTATTGAGTAGATTCATACCATTAAATAATGTTATTAGAATCACCTAACCATTATTATGTATCAGAAATTTTGTCTAACTCTTTATCTCTTTATGCAAATACATTTAGATACATTTAACGTAAACCAATCTCTTATTCGTAAAACATTTTCTATTCGCGTGAACAATTGTAAAATTTATATTGACTCTCAAAATCTGACTGACTGAGCAAAAGGGGGACTTAATGTGAACAGCGTAGATACCAAGGACTTAAAAAATCTGAATTATTATAGTAAAGATTATTATATAATATGGATAGCTTATTTACATGATTGCTAGCAAAATATTGATTGTACAGGGGCCATTAAGTTCCAATTATTTCTCAGTCAATTTTTGTTTTAGTAAGAATTGGTATAAAAAATATAAAGACTATAAATCTTTGTTATGTTGCACCGATAAGTAGTACATGTAAGACGATTGTTATTATTTTTATATTTATTTATACCCATTTTAAGAACTGCTTTTAAAAAGGATATAAAAAATATGAGATTACACCCAAAAATATCTTAAGACTAAATCTATAATAAGGATTATGCATATCAAGTGTAGTTTTTAGAAAGTTAACATCTATATGTGCAGATTATTATATTATACTTAAAAATAGTAAGTGAAAAGAATGTTAGGTACACCTGTAAATAATACACGTGTGTGGTACATGTAAAGACTATTTATGTGTTTTTGAATCTATAATTTATTATGTGTTGAATTTGTTTTTTTTCACTTTATATTATTGATATTGTGATGTTATTGAATTTATAATTTATTTTAACAGTTAAAAATTTATCTAAATAAATAAATTTATTTAAATATTTAAAATATATTTATATCTAAAATATTCCGTGCATCGCACGGGTGTCCAACTAGTAATACTAAAACAGAAGTCCTTGTTTCCCGCCTAAAATAGATACAGTACACGTGGCATTATATTAGGACTCTTCACCTTTTATCTCATAGAAGCGGCCTTCCTCCCCTTTCTCTCTCTCTCTATCTCTCCTCCATCTGTGTTGCCGTTTCAGTTCCCAGAGAGAAGAGAAGCTGAAGGGCCGCCGCCAGCACGACTCTACGCCACCATGCGTTGGTGGCTGGTGGAGCACCCCGCCGTCGCCTCCTTCGAGTGGAACCCGCTCCGAACCTGGGGCGCCTCCTCTTTTTCCCTGCCAGCACTGTCCTCGCCTATCTTGCCCTCACCCTCCTCCTTCGCCCCCTCCTGCACGGCCGCTCTACCCCCCTCTGCTGCCGCTTTGTCCAACTCATCTCCCCCGCTGATCCATAATGCCTTCCTCCTCCTTCTCTCCCTCGCCATAGCCATCGGCTACTTCCTCGCCACCGATGCCCTTTCCCTCCTGGCTCTTCTGCTTCCCCCCCAGCAGCATCCCTGCCCACGGCCCCGTTTTCATTTGGGCCTACGCCTTCTACATCTCTAAGCTCTACGAGCTCATGGACACCTTGCTCATCCTCCTCGCTGCAGTATAGCAGGCGCCTTTCCTTCCTCCACATCTACCACCACGCCGTCGTGGTCGTCATGTGCTACCTCTGGCTCACCGTCTGGCAGTCACTGCTACCGGTGGCGCTGGTGACCAACGCGACCGTTCACGTGGTGATGTACGGGTACTACCTCTGCAGCAGCCTTGGGCGGCGGTGGCCCCCCCGGTGGAAGCGCGCCGTCACCAGTTGCCAGATCGTGCAGTTCTACTTCAGCTCCTCCACACTCGAGTGTCTGAAGGCCAGCACCGCCCCAGCGCCTACTCTGGCCCCTGGCAGGCCTGGCCCCTCCTTCACGAGGACACCACCAACAGTTGCCTCCCTCCATCTTTTGGTAGTGGTAACTGTAGTGGTCCTCTCTCTCTCTCTCTCTCTCTCTCTCTCTCTCTCTCTCTCTCTCATCTCCTCTCTCTCTCTCTCTCTCTCTCTCTCTCCTCTCTCTCTCCTCTCTCTCTCTCTCTCTCGCTTTCTCTCTCTCTCTCTCCCCTCATCTCTTCTCTCTCTCTCTCTCTCTTCTCTCAACTGGCTTCTTCCGCCGCCTACAGCTGGGCTTCTAGAGTTTGCTGGAGGAGACGCTTTAGTTCTCGACCAGTAGTTTGGCACTTTCCTACCCAGCATAGTGTCGTCGCCGCCGTCGTCTCCGAGCAGGAGAGCTAGAGTTGTTACCTTCCCAAGCAACAGTAACTACTGTTGCGCATGACTGGATACTTCGTCTCCCCGCACGCACGCGATAGCCAGGCGCCTCCCCTGCTGCTTGAGATCTGCTGGTAATGGCAAACCCCTCGACAGAGGAAGCAGCAGACAACACGACGGCGGCAGCTCCCGCGGCCAAGGCCTTCATTACGCATGTCGTCTTCGACATGGACGGCCTCCTGCTTGACACGGAAGGCTTCTACATGCTGGTGCAGGAGAGGATTCTACACGCTAAAGTGAAGAAGGGCAAACCATCTCCTGACGGCGCATGGTTGGCGGACACTGTGGCTCCCTCGACGAGTTCACAGGGTCGAACCCGCGGCGGGCTCGGCGAATGCGGCAACGGAGGTGGTTCGCGGCAGGTGCGGCGGCGACGGCTCTCGGGCAGAGGCGGCCAGGAGGGGCTGGCGCGATCGGTCTGTCGCACCTAGTGGATGACTGGGGGCAGCTTGGGCCCGCGAGCGTGATGAGGAGTATGGGGAGAGAGAGAAATAGCGAGAGACTGAGAGAGAGAGAATCCAGACAGAGAGAGATCCAGGAGAGAAAACCGAGACCAGCTCACACATCGTTACCCATTCTCTCAAGAACCACCATCGCCGCCCACTGGAACTCCAGCCCCTCCATCTGAGCCCCCCTGCCACTGTGGGCCGCTTTGGTTGAAGGGTAGAGCAATCTAACCCAGGGTAGGAGAGATTTTACTTTGGGCACTCCTCTTGAGATGGAGATGGGTTACGTCATTTTTTTAGTCAACTATCAACTTTGACTTCACTTATTTTTATGTGAAAAATAAAAAAATAAATAAAATATGAGATATATAATAAAAGAATATTTAAAATTTATGATAAATTTTTCATATTTTAAAAAATAAAAAAATTAACCCCCTTCTACCCCACCTTTTAGGTGGGGTAAACTTACCCCGGGGTAAGGGGTACCCCGGGGTACTCCTGCCCCCTCCCCAAAGCGGCCCGTAGGGGTTGGTGGCGGGTGCAGTTGGTGTTGCTGACTTTTTTTTTCCCAAAATTTTGCGATTATTGTAGCGCGACAGTAACTACTATTGCGCTACAGTACACAACGGATTATTTTATTTTTCTTCTTAGTTTAAATTTTATTTTAAAATAAAATTTTGTAGGATGACATTTTTTAATTTATAATTTTTTTAATATAAAAAATATATTATTAAAAAATTATGTATACTAATGTGCGCCGGATCCGACACCCGACCGATGACCTACTTCTCGCCGAACACGCCATTGAGTTGCTGACCATCACAGAGAGATGTGATGTAGATGTGATTGTATAAATTAATTTGATCAATTTTTTATTAATATATTTTATAATTATGATCAATTTAACAAAATTTTCTGAAATAAAAGTTATATATTTTTATAAATTTTATAAATAACAATTATATTTTATAATAAAATGCCGTTGGTCTCCAACTAATATATATATATATAAATAAATGAATAGTGGGAACCGAGTTGAAAGAGGTGGGGGCTGACCTACTTACTGATGACTCACCACAACAAGAGTGACTCCTTCCTTCCAATTCTATCATCATTTGAGTGAAGTTTAACGTGGCTGATTTTTTAGCAAATGCTAATGGACAGGAATGCCATTGGAATGTTGCAACTATTGCAAATTTTCAATACATTGAGCTAATTAAAAATTCTAATTGGTAGTGATGATTCCACAAATAAGGAGTATATTCGCAGAAATCTCTAAATAAAAATATTCTGGTAAGGGAGTATATTCATAGAAATCCCTAAATAAAAATATTCTGGTAAGGGAGTATATTCGCAGTAATCTCTATCACTCATTTCCAGTCTTCAAACTCCAATTTTTTTCCCACTACAGAAAGGTGGAAATAAGTAACAAATTGAGACCGAGAACATGAGAGGGCATTACTTCCATGACTAATGCAACATGTCTCCTATGAATCTATTGTTGTGGACTGACTACTCAACTTTTAACTTGAGTGCACACATTTGACTTTTACCTTATTCATTTTAAATTACGAAATCAATGGGCAGATAGACAACCTGTGAGACCCAAAATTTTTTTTGTCATTTTATAATGTGCATGCGATAATTTCATGTCATAAATATAGTGTACGTATTAAAAATATTACATACTATAACTATTAAATTGTTCATGCGCATATATGTGTATGTATATTATTTTCGAATATAAGTAATTAGCTAGTTTTATAATGATGTACTTATTTAATATACCAGGTGTTGTACTTAATTATATTTGTACGCATATAGATGTATAAAACTAATGTGGTACATTTGATATTTACTTATTGAAATAATAATTACTTGATTATAACATGTATGATATCTATATAATAGTGTGTGTATTACATTTATATTGATGTTCGTGCTAAATACATGCAACTATGGTGTATATGCATATATGTGTATGTTACTTTGTGTATATTATTTTTAATTGAGAATAATGTAGTTATATTATAAATGATGTGTAATACATATAATTTATGTAATTAGTGTACAAATATTTAATTATGTTCATACTATATTTTTAGAGCTTCGATCTATGTTAAATCGGACGAAAACATGATTTTTGGCTGTCTGGCAATGTTGACCGCCAGACCTTGACGTCAACCTCAGTCTGACCGCCAGACCTTGACGTCAACCCCATTCTGACCGCCAGACCTTGACGTCAACCTGCCAGTTAACTACAACCAATGTTGACGTCAATATCCTGCTGCGTACCGTTTCCAGATTCGTTAATGCTCGCAATATGACTTGTTCCAGTTTAGGAACCCTTCCTAAATCCTTGGTAACCTACCCTAGTGCGTACCCAACCCATCTAACTTATAAAAAACCCGTTATTTGGCCGTACCAAGCCTTTTTGGTGATTGTGGAACCCTATTATTCCCTGTGAGAAAATCTGATTTTCCCGAGCTTTGATCCGGCGATTGGAGGACTTTCTGGGAGATCTACCACGACTGGAGCATAGTACAACCATCTAAGAAGCATCCCCAACCCCGAGGAACGTTCTACGTCGACGGGAGAAGAAGATCCAAGGAGTTTTCGAGCACCCTCTTGTTTTGACCGAAGAGGGCTTCAACGGCATAGATTTGATCTTCTAGGATTTTATTAAAGGCAAGTAACCTTTGTACATCCTTCCTATACATGTCCCTTAGGTCCTAGAATTTTTGTGAATTTTTCCTCGCATCCTGGACCCTCAAACTTTCCCGTACATGTGAGTATGTATGTGCAGATTTCTGTCTGGAAGTTGAAGTCAATATCCCTTGCCGTCAAGTTCATCTGTTAACGGCAGAGATGTGGACGTTAACTTAGTTGGCGGCCAGGGGTATGCAGTCAAGTTCTTCAGTGACCAGGAATTGCTATTTAATCCTATTAAATGCATTTAATTGATTTTTCGACATGTGTGCAGCCTGAAAATTTTATGTAAGGTAAAAGTTGATTGTTAGGTCATGTCATGAGGATATCATGAATTTTCTTGATTTATGTAAATTATGAAAATTCTGGAGAGTAAATTATGAGCATAAGATAATGATGTTAAATCCATGAAAATAGGATTTTGTGAGTTCAGATTTGGTAAATTTTCTGTAATGCTATGGTGATTTCATGAACTCAGTGACACTGTCATATTAGATTATTTTATTGAAATTTCTGTTTAAGAGAATTTAGTGATAATTGCATCTGTACAGTGATTTAATTGTTATAAATAAGTTTCTGTTTAGAAAATTCTGAAAATTTGAGCATATGTTCTAATTACTGTCCTTAATTCGTGATAAAAATTTTGTGAATTTCTGATGATAGTAGGTAATTTCATGAGTTTAATTGAAAATAGCCATATTAAGCTTGTTAGAATTAATCGTGTGCAAATAAGAGGTTAGTAGCATGTTAATGTTTTGTTTTGAGTAATTTACCATTGTTAACAGTAAAGTGAAACTCTGTAAATGCAAATGTGAGTATTATGCAAGTGAATGTAAATTTGGAATGAAATTTGTGCATATGAATGAGTAATAAACTGATGAGAATGATAATGTGATTAAGATAAAATGTGTGCCAAGGGTGACACTGCTACCATAGGGGTCTGAGAGCTATACCATAGAAAAGTCCCTATGGGAGGCTCAACGTTATGAGATAAATCCTAAGGGCATTAGGATAAAATCCTGGAGGTGGACAAGTACCGCTGGTTAGGGTGGAGAGAGCTTCTCCCGGTTCTGCGCAGTTACCTAGATTTGTCACCGCATTGCCTAGGTGATGAATATGTGAAAGTGAGTGCTAAGTGCTAAGTGATGAGTACTCAGTGCTAAATGTGATCGTTTTCCTCTACTTGTGGTTAGGACTATGTGTCATGGCAATTTAAGAGATTAAATATGATCTTAGTACAAAGTGATAAATGTGAATGAAAGAGTAAGTGCAATGAAAGAAGTGTAAATTGATATGTAAGGAAGAGTAAAAGATAGCAAAAGTACTAACTTTATGTGAAAACCAATGTACCATTACATGTGTATTTAATTATGCCATTCATGTGTTAATACCATCATGGTTGTAGTAACATGCTTAGTACCATATTTATGTTATGTAATATAGTTTAATAATTTTCATATGATGGTATGTATGAATATGTGCATGTAAAAATGAAAAGAAATGCGATGTGAAAGAGCGAGTATGTAAAATTGACAAAAGAATAAGATAACATGAGAATGAGTGTCAATCCATATGATTAAGTTTAATTCATGTCAAAACAGCAAGTTAAATGAATTTATAATCTTGATAATCACATGAAACAATGTCCAAATTCTATGATAAAAATTGCTACTTGTTTAGTATGTAGTTCCATGCTTAAATTGTAGATGTTTGCCATTCGATTTGGATATGTTCTAGATCTTCAATTCATGTTTAATATAGGTGATATCGTGGTGAATATTTTAAGTTAAAACAGCAAATGAAATGTGTAAATAAATGAGAAAAAGTGCATGTGAAAAATAATAGAGATCATGTTAGGTTGCTACCTACTTTACATAAAATTGCCTGTTCTAATTGGTAATGTTGTTACATGATAAAGAAAGGTTTAGATCGATAAATCATGTTACAAGATAGGTGGTTAAAAGTGCATATGTTCATATCATGCATGTGTTAATTGGATTATACTCAACTAGTTTAGAAAGATTACTATCATGTTATGAAATTGCTAGAAAACATGTGCAGGTGACATAAGGGTATGATAAATTTGACCTTTAAACAGCAAGTTAGATGTACGATAAAGTGATATGAATACATGAGAAATGACTAAATATCATGCTAAAAGTATTCACCATCCTGTATATACCTTGTGTTTAAATTTGATTGAATTCTGCCATGATATATAAAATTTTGAAGCATGTGTTATAGAATATATCATGTGTAGAAATCTTGTGTATATGTAGGTTATTTTATGATCTAATATGAGCATGTGTTATATGTAGAATGTGTTGGGAGATACATGTGTTATTATTCTTAAAAAGCTTGTATTATGTGAATTGTTGTGACGAGTATGAAGTGTATGAGTTTTATTATTGTTGGTGGTTAAAGGTGTACGAGATATGTATGAGTTTGATGTTTTAGATTACTTGCTGAGTCTTGTAAGACTCATACTTGCTTCGGCGTACATGTGTGACAGGTTATCCCGTAGCGGAGAAGTTTAGAGGAGATTGGAGCAGCATTCAAGAAGTAGTACTTGAAGATTTTTATTTTCAATAAGCTATTTATTTTATATTTGGAATAATGTCATTCATATGGACATGTAATGAGCAATACATTTTCTTTCAAATTGTAATAATGTGGACTCTAGTACTTTCTTTTGCTATATAGACTGTGAAATGTGTGATGGTGATGGAATAAAGTAAAGTATTTCTTTCATTTCCGCTGTACTCTTATTGTATTCATGGACATATCAACCTTATCGCTTAGTGTTGGGTTACTATCCCACTGTGATGATGCTCTTTATACCGATGGGGTTGGTATAATCGTACCGATATGAGGAGGGTCGTCACACAACCTGATGATGAAACCTTTTAAATTGCTGCTTAATCAATGGGCAGATAGACAACCTGATGAACTTCGACATCTTAGTAACCAGGTGATGGAGTTTGTTATCTTCCTTGGTATGACGAAGAACAACAACTTTAAGTGCTTTATAGGAACAAATTTGGAGTTTTAGCACTTGGTGCATTGTGCTATTCTATCATCAAAAACTTCAGATCATATCCAGTTGCATGAAATAGAGGATGGGCTCAATAAAATCGTGGCTGAAGTACAGAGTGAGAAAAAGGATGAATTAGAGTACAAACTCAATCTCAACAAACTCAAACAAGGTGATTTCACTAAATCAATGAAATAATAATAATGTGGCAATAACCCTTCCCTCCCTCCTTCAAATCACTCTAAGTTATAATGATAATATCAGCCCCCCATCCAGTAGGGAAGAAAATATTCAAGCTCAGTAAAATTATAGCAGAACCACCACCCTTCTCTGACCAAGAAGATGTCATCAATACCAGCAAAATGCAGGAGCAGAAAAGAGATTACTTGTACCAAACACATGCTATATAAAAATGATTCTAAAGCTTATTACTGCAATAACATCATATAGTGGGGAGATGACTTGATCAAGTAGATTTCTAAAAGTGAAGTGGGCGCTACTACTTTCTTACTACCTCCTGCAATTTTATCGGTCTTATATCATTCAAAAAATATAAGTTAATTGTATACATTTCTCTTTGTTGATTGTGTCTGTGAGAAAGTTTTATAATTAATATAAGTTAATTGTATACATTCCTCTTTATCTTTAGTTTTTTTCATTTTAATATTTTATTATTTGAATCCCCCTATATCGGCCTTTGTATATGTTGTATGCCAGTGGAAAGGGAGAGATTGGCTACTGTAGCACTATAGCAATGTAGCTACGGTGCTATCTTCCTCTTTTTCTTTAAATTTTTATTCACTCTAATTTTTATTAACTTAAATTCTAAGAACTAACAATGCCTTTCATCAACAGTAAGCTTCCACCAACCTTCACAGACACCATGTTGACATAGAATAATTCTTCCTAGATCCAAACTCCTATCCATATTTTTTGGGATTCTGCTACAGTGTGCAATGGCTTTGATCTACTTTCTCAACTATCCTTTAACACAGGCAAAGAAAAATAAGTACATGATGTATAGTGCATTTTAGTGTTGAAACATGCTACAGTAAATTTTCATGTGAGCTTTATATGATTGATATTTTTTTTCCCTTTTCTTTACATTGTCAAGATCCAAAAGACTTGAGCATTTTTAATGGTACAACACCTACTTGTTGGGACCTTCTATCTACAAAGACTATCACAACATCGCCGTCGAAAAGCTTTGCCCCCCTATGTTCCCAAGTTTTATAGTAGTGATTTAAATTATTTTTCATTCAAAATAAATTGTATGTTCTCACAAAAGATTTGAGTAAATTGATACCACTGTTATCTATCTCCAAGTTCTCTGTGAATCAAAGAGTTTGGCCACAACAATTATACCCTGCGGTAGTCTAATTTTACTGCTGATTTTTTTAATTACAATTTTTAATTTCATGTGATTGTGTTTATGTTATTAAAAATGTCTGACCTTTAGATTTGATTTGTACTTAAATTTTAACTTCCATGGAAATATTTTATAATGCAATTGTTTGAGTGGTTTTTTGGATTTTATTTCTTTACTTAGATAACTATGTTCAGATCTTTGGAGTTTTTGAGTTTTCAGTTAATCTGATTATTTTATAAAGCTATTTTCAAATCCATGAATGATTGAAAGCTGTAGAGGCTATTTCTAGCCTCCTAGGCCCGTAGGCCCGTCAAGACCCAGCAAGGCAAAACGGCTATGGCCCTCGCGCCACGTGTCCTCGGCTTCAGCCAACCGGCTGCCGAACACGCTTCAGCTGTAAACTCCCAACGGTCCCAGCGGTAGTTTCCGAACACCGCACCAGCTGCTCCAACAAGATTTGTCCTTATCGAACAAATCAGGAGGCTCCTGCTCGAGCCCGCAATCACCAAAGTACCCGAGCACCGGGCACCGCGCGGCCTCTGCGCCCGACACCCTCCAGGTCTCCAAGGGAAGTTTCCTGACACCCCTCATCCTATTCGGTTCAGACACTGTCTACTGAACAGGCCCTGCAGGAATCATACCATAGAACCCACTTCCGCGGAACCCACCTTGCCTGCCACCAGCTCGGCAGCCACGCCCGCCAAAGCGACCTCCGACCTCGTTTACAAGCGCTTCTTTGGAGGACGTCGCCTCATCGCGATCGACCGGTTGCTCCGCCGCAGGCATGAAGACATCTCCCCTCTCAAGTGCTCACGATCACATCCGAGCAAACTTGAGAGGGTGGGGGGCAAGTGTAGAGGCTATTTCTAGCCTCCTAGGCTCGTAGGCCCGTCAAGACCCAGCAAGGCAAAACGGCTATGGCCCTCGCGCCACGTATCCTCGGCTTCAGCCAACCGGCTGCCGAACACGCTTCAGCTGTAAACGCCCAACGGTCTCGGTGGTAGTTTCCGAACACCGCACCGACTGCTCCAACAAGATTTGTCCTTATCGAACAGATCAGGTGGCTCCTGCTCGAGCCCGCAATCACCAAAGTACCTGAGCACTGGGCACCGCGCGGCCTCCGCGCCCGACACCCTCCAGGTCTCCAAGGGAAGTCTCCGAGACACCCCTCATCCTGTTCGGTTTAGACACTATCTACCGAACAGGCCCTGCTGGCATAAGCAACGCCCGAGTACCAGGTACCGAGCAGTGGGCTCAGTTACCGAGCAGCAGGGCTAGCCCACCGAGCAGGCTACCTGCTCGGTACCTTCCGCTCAGGAGAATCCAAGCAGCCCTTCGCCCCTTCGCGGCGATTATAATGGCTACACGGCACGTGCCCCACGATCAAGCAGCGCATTAATTGCCGAACCCCTCAACGGGCGCCTCAATGCGTAACTCCCCGCCAAGGGTGCCAACCGGCGCGCCCTTTCCGGCGACATCAAGGGACGTCCCGTCCCACTCCTTCTGTACCATCGCCTATATAAGGCCCAAGTAACCTCCATGCAGAGGTACGTGGTCTCGGACGCTCACACTCGCCCTCGCGCGATTCACACACGAGAACCCCCTTTCCTTCAAGCCTCTCAAGTCTTATTCTAACTTAGGCATCAGAGGGTTCTCTCCAGTTCTTCAACCGGGCCCCCCTGATCCTGTTCTGGTCTTGCAGGCTTCCGTCCGCACCGGCATTCGTCTTCCCCATCTTCTTCAGTGGAGGCCCGTTTGGCTCCGTCCCAAGCAGGAAAACGCCACCACAAAAGCTATAAATAAAAAAAGAAATAAATTAAATTAACTATTATGCTTGAGATTCCAGTAAATCTGAAAGAATATGAACATTATAATTTATAAGGTATTAACAATAGATTTCTGGTATCAAAATAGAATATAGAGTAAATTGGTGTATAGGGTTACTTTCCAATGTGATATTTTTGAATTGCTGTAAGAATATATCTTTGTTTTGGAACTGTAGTACTGAAAGTATATTTCCTGAAAAATTGATTTAGTTAGATTTGTGGTGTTAAATCTTTCCACTATTTTTTTGAAATTTTTTTCTCTTCTTCGCTGGACTTCCTTCCCCCGTTATGTTTTGATGGTAGATCTTCATTTCTACGAAGAAGATATTTTAATTGAATATATTTTAGATATTTTAAAAAAAATAGTCATTTATAATTAAATAATTTTTTATGATGATGAAACAAAATTTGAAATATTTTAATTATAGATCTTCTGAAAAAAAAAGTAGAATAATTACAAAAAAATTAATATTTTCAAAAGCTCATAATATTATATATTTTTTAAAATTAAATTTTAAATTTTTTTGAAACAATCGCCGTACATCACACGGGTGTCCAACTAGTATGTATATATATATATTTAATGCACCGGTGCCTCTCCACATGTAATGCTGTGGAGGGGCACGGCCCCTCCGCTTAACGTCATAGCATTTCTCAAATGTGATAGCCATTTAGAGTCGTCGCATGTAAGCATTCCACATTCTTACACGTCGTCGCATATAGTTGTTTTGATACAATCACCCATAGAAGCCGTCCCATATACTCTGTTTATATGCGATGCAGAGGTTTGTATAACTTTTGAAAACCGTCACATATAATCCATTGCAAAAAGTTGGATTTCTACTAGTGCCCCTTCGCATGAATCTTCACCTGTAAGATAATTCTCTAGCTATATGACTAAGAAAACTCAAGTATTCAACAGACTGACCCTTCTCATATAAGACTCATATATATAATTCTTTCCTCTTAAAAGGTTAATTTTTCAAGCTAGCTAGTGAGCAATAACCAGAGTCTTCAAGTCTGTTGCATGAATCATCCCTTGCAGAAGTCTCCAAATGTTTGGACAAAAGCTTTTCGTGCAGAGGAATATCATGCATGAGCTGCACGCATTTGTTCCAAGACATGAAATTAATACAAGGATGAACGAAACCAAACACAACTAAATGCACGGTGCCCCCCCTAAAACCTCAGTGAGGGGGCGATTGTGGGAGCAGCTCGTCGCAGGACTCCTTGATAAGGTTACGGACGACGGAGCCGAGAACAGGGAAGGCAAAGATCCTGGGGAAGCAGTAGGCGCCGAGGCCGCTGATGGTCCTGCAGCACCCCGAGCTCAGGCGGATCTGCCCGCGCAGGATGGACGCGAACATGCCGGTGACGCAGCTCTCGACGCCGAGCAGAGACCTCCAGCACTTGGCTTGCCTGGGAGTGGCGCCGACGAAGATGGGATGGTAGAAAGGGGACTCCGGGGAGAACAGCTCCTCGACGGGGAGGTCTTCCAGATGGACTGTATTGTCGGCCCCCACGGCGTCGTCGGAAGCGGCGGACACCGGCGATGCCGCCGCCAAGCATGCGACAACGACAACAAGAACCATGCAGCATAGCTCACCTCCTACCGGCCTCCTCATGTTGCCCATCAGTACTACTCCTGTGCCGCCTTCTATGGAGGTGAGATCGATGCGGATCAGTTATCTCCACCACTGGTCTCTGATGGTGGGAGTCGACCGGAGGAAGAGCACATATGCATGTATATATAGTGGTGGAGATGGCGAGCTGGTGAACGGAGATCAGAATAACGGAGAAGGGTAATTAACGAAGTGGATGGAACGTCTCTCCATGAAGGTTTTGAAAGTAATTAAGATAAAGCAATTAAATCTGGAGTTATATGTTGAGAGATGGATATATAGTGATGTAAATTAATTAATCTTCCTTTTTAATTAGTATTTAGACACCCATAAAAATATTTTAAATGTGCTTTTCCTTCACATCTCCACGTAGGTAACAGGAAGCAACAAATAGAGTTTTATTATCACAAATTAAGGACGTTCGACACAATTAATTCACGTACAAATTAAGGGCAAGTGCAAATCTAAAGTAGATTTTTCTATGAACTTAATTTTCTTCAAGAGAGGCACATATGCAAATAACTCTTGCAAGTATTGGTCTCTCTTGTTTGTTTCTATGTATCTATATATAATTAATGGGATGATATAGATCGACACAAGTTAATTGTAGGATCTATTCTTTGTGTCTTAACTTTGTGAATGTTTTGAACAAGAGAGAATAAGTTATAATCATTAGGAAACCTAATGGTAAGAACAAGCTTACCATAGGTGGACTAGACGTTTGTGAGTTTGACAAGAAACAGTTCTACATTAATGCAAATAGTTTAGATAAGGGTATCTAATCGATGGAGAGAATAAATGACATGACGTTAGATAAGAATTTCATCACTGATAAAATAAAATAACCGATAATTTCACGAGTTTGGATTTTTTTTCCTTCTTACTCGCATTTATTTGCTCACCATATTTGTCAATCATTTCGAAGGCCCAAGACAGGTCTGGGCTTATAGGGTGTTTGGTTATAATTTTTTACTTCTTTTTTCTCTCATTTTTTAAAAAAGAGAAGAGAAGCAAGTGATGTTACGTTGGTGGACCGTTTTTTATTTTTGGGGAGAGAATCCCCAATATCTATATCTCTTCAAAAAAAAAAGGTTTTTTTAATTAATAATTATATTATATTATTTAATTATTTAAATAATCAAAAATAATAATTCCCAAAATAGTCACCAAGTTGCCACGTAGGTAACTTGGTGACCGGCTGGCAACTGGTGTAAGTGGGAGCCGGCGTTGCCAATGCCGCCATTGGAGCCGGCATTGGCAATGCCGGCTCCAAAGCCGGCGTTGCCAACGCCGACACTGAAGGAGTCGACATCTCAATGCCGACTTCAGTGTCGGTATTGAGAATGCCGACTTCAGTGTCGACATTCTCAATGCCGACACCGCTTTAAAACTACCCCACCCGCCCCGAAACCCTTCACCCTCTGTTGCAAACCCACCCCTCCCCCCCCTGCTCGCCGCGCCCCCAGCTCCCGCAGCATCGCCGCCCAGATCGCGCCGCAGGAGACCCCACCCGATCTCCTCCCTCACCTCCCCCCCCCCCCAGCCGCGCCCACCCTCCCTCTCCATCACCCCCCACTGTCTCCCCCTCCCTCCTCTCACATCCACCCCCCCCCCCCCCTCAACTGCACCGCCCTCCCTCTCCATCACCCCCACGTCTGTCTCCTCCTCCCTCCTCCTCTAACATCCACCCCCCCCCCCCAGCTGCGCCGCCCTCTCTCTCCATCACCCCCCACTGTCTCCTCCTCTCTCCTCCTCACCCCCACTGTCTCGTCCTCCTCCTCCTCCCTTCCCCCCCACCCAGCCATCCGGCCGGAAGAACAAGTTTTTTAATAATTTAATATTTATATTATAATATGTGATGTTAATTGTATAAATATTAGATATATATGAAATTAATGTTTAAATTATTATTGTTTGACAAATGTGATTTGTTTAAAAAAATTTGTTTGAAAATTGTGATTTGTTTAAATAATTTTGTTTGACAAATGTGATGTTTAATGATTGTTTTGACAAATAAAATGTGTTTAAATTATTATTGTTTGACAAATGTGATTTGTTTGAATATTTTGATTTGACGTATGTAATTTATTTATCTTATAAATGGCAGATATGACTAGTTCCAACATTTCTTTAATGTGTTATTATGATGGTGTCTTACATATTGAGGATCATAACCTCATTATGAAGAAGGATTGTACGCATTTTGCGTGTAAAGAAAGACACACGAGTTGATGAGAAAGTTATATATCTTGACGAAATATGACGAAAGACATGTTAAGATTGGTATAACATGCAAGTGGCCTACTTCTATGGGTTATATACTTATCATTCTTTTTATATGTATGCTTTGCAGAGATGGACCAGTTTGCAGGTCCTGTAGATACTTCTGTATTATATGCACACAGTTCTCATAGATCACAGTTGGTTCACGCTGGCCAAGTATTGTTATTGTTAATGTATTGTTGTTGTTACTTGTGCATAAATTAATGTTAATAGATTCAATTTTTTTTCCAGGAAACAGATGTTCTAAAATGTTGGGAGCACCACAGGAGCTTAGGTGCATGGACAGTTGACCCACGCATTGTAGAATATGTACATAGATCTGGTTTATTTCATTTGACTCAGGTTCAGTGGATTAGGTTAGATTGGGCATTGATCACTGCCCTTGTTGAGAGATGGAGGAGTGAGACACAGACATTCCACCTTAGACATGGGGAGATGAGTATCACATTACAGGATGTTGCTATTTTGATGGGATTACCAATTGATGGTGATGCTGTTGTAGGAGACACTACTTTAGATTGGACAGATGCTTGCATGGCCCTTTTAGGTGATGTTCCGGATACGATGAAACGAGGTTCAGTAAAAATATCTTGGTTGCGAGAGAGATTTGCAGTTATTGCAGAGGATGCATCGGCAGAGGTTGTTAGACGACATGCACGAGCATACTTGTTACATCTTTTGGGATGCACTATTTCAATGATAAGTCAGGAAATTCAGTGCCACTTATGTATCTACCCCTTCTAGGGGACTTAGATCGGGTTAGTAGATACTCGTGGGTGGTGCGACACTGCTTATCTATATCGGCAGTTGTGTATTGCATGCAAGTCGGGTGCCAAGGCCATTTGTGGTTCATTGACTCTTCTTCAGGTAATTTGTCATTTACTGCATATTTATTTTGTCTCTAGCATGTGGTTGCATATTCTAAGTATTTGATTTTTTTTGCAGTTGTGTCTTGGGAGCGACTTCATGTGGGACGTCCTGACATTGCGATGCATCCTTTGGCACAAGACATGCCTTTGAGACACAGGTACATTTAAAATTTTGTGTGACTATTTATTTATATGAATGTTACTAAGTCACAAATAAATTGTAGGTGGAATGTTCGAAGAGCAGAGATAAATAATCCTCATCATGTTTTGAGATTGTACAAATCAGAGTTTGATCATCAGGAGGACTACCAGGTAACATAATGAAACCTATTATATTGTACACAGAGGATACAATACTTACACTTACATCATGTATTTTCAATACAGGTTAGGTGGGAGCCATACACTGCTGATATATTGGAGATGTTACTAGCTGTTTCTAGGCAGGCATCTCATCTTTGGTTGTCTCGAGTTCCTCTCATTTCTTTTTCTATTGTTGAGATGCATGTTCCAGATAGAGTACTTAGACAGTTTGGTAGAGTACAGCATATTCCTGGTCCTGTTGATGCATTAGATCGTGTCACCCAAAAAGGACGTGGGCATATTGATTGGGCTAGATATTTTGCACATTTTGTACAGATGTGGCATCATCGGGCAGATTACATTATACCACGGATGAGGAGACTGTTAGTATTGGTAGAGGGGAGTATATGGCTTGGTATTGGTCTATCACTAGGCGTACATTGCTCGGTCAGGTTTCAATTATGATATGCGTTATGAGCCGCGAGATCACATAGAGAGGAGTCTGGTAGATGGTATGAAGCATTACATATGAGGCTAGTGTTGGCCTTCAGGATGATATATCGATAGTACACAGTCTACATTTATATCCATGAAGATGTATATTGATAGTGTGTTATCTCAGGTTCAGCGGACAGATTCATCTACATCACATGCAGGACCTTCAGAGCCATGTGCAGGCACACCACAGCAGCCAGATGATGCAGGACCATCTCACTTTTCTCCAGATGTTATGACAGTTTCACAATATGGTCTATATGATGTAGGAGCTTCACAGATACTGACAGATGAGGGCATGACAGATACACAGCCACCACAGTCTACAGTATGTACATATCGTCGTTAGCGACGTCACAGAGGTTCGACTAGCACACTAGCACAGCAGAGTCAGTCTGACCTACTTGGAGAGACATTAGACAGTATATCAGAGATATGGATTCTGAGACAGAGCGGGCAGAGTCATGTGATGCTATTAGTGCATGAGACACAGCCACAGTCGGAGACAGAGGTGATGCACAGGAGCAGTGTCCCAACCGTGGTCGTGGTCGAGGTCGAGCATCTAGAAAGGGAAAGAAGAGATGGTTTCCACAGTTTTTTTGAGATGATTTATGTACATGATATTTTTTAGTTGTGTTCTGGTGTACATATGTAATTTTGATGTATTTGTGATTTGACATGATATATATGTGACTTAGACATGATGTATTTGTGACTTAGACATTTACAAATATTTTGACATGTTATTTGTGATTATCATTGACATATATTGAAATGCTATCGTACAGGAACATGTACAAATAATGAAAATATAAGTGGAACAGGGGAGGTGTTGTCCATTTTTTTTTAAATTAAATAATATTTAAATAAATAGAGGTATGTTTACAACCATATAATTTGTTATTATAATCTATTTTGCTATCATTTTAAAAGATTCAAATCTAATCTAAAATTTAAAAATTGAGTTGAAAAATTTTTGTATATGTTCTTCAAAAACATTTCCCTATCTACATTCCCTATCTATATGTTGTTCAAAAATGAGTTGAAAACACAATTATGTCTGAAACACAGCTATGTCTGTGTTTCACCGAGACAGGCAAAACACAGACAGGGTTGTCTGTGTTTTACCTGTGTCTCGGTGAAACACAGAGCCCGCAGGCCGCGATCTATGAAAACACAGGGCGCGGCCTGATGGATTTTTTTTTTATTTTTTAAATCTTGGAGCCGGCATTGCCAATGCCGACTTCAGAGTCGGCATTGGTAATGCCGGCTCCAATGCCGGCTCCAAAGACGGCATTGGGTCCCCAACCAGTCACCAAGTTGCCTACGTGGCAACTGGTGACTATTTTGGGAATTATTTTTTTTGTGATTAAATAATTAATTAAATAAAAATATGATTAATTAAATAAAAACCTAAAAACAAGTGTCCACCTATTTTTTTTTTTTCTAAAAGAGAGAATCTCACGGGCTGGGCGAGCTTCGACCCCCTCCTCCTCCCAACTGCGCAGAAGCCCCCCCCCCCCCCTCGTCGCCCCCCTCCTGCGAAACCGCCCCCCCCCCCCACCCCACCCCCACCTGCGCAGCCCCCTTCTTCCCCCACCCCCACCGCCGCGCCCCCCTCCTCACTGTGTGCTGCCACTTCCTCCGCTGCGCCCCCTCCATGGCGCCCCCCCTCCCCCGCCTCACCCCTCCCTGCCCACCCCCACCGCCCCCTCCTCCACTGCGCCGCCTCCACGGCACCCCCCCTCCCCACCCCGCCTGCACTGCGGCCCCCCGCCGTGCCTCCACTGCACCCCCCGCCTCCACGCTGCCACATGCTCCCCTGCACAGCCCCCCTCCCCACCCTCCCTCCTCCACTGCGCCCCCCCGCCTCCCCCTCCTCCACTGCGCCGCCCCCCCCCCCACCCCACCCCACCCCGCCTCCACTGCGCCCCCCCGCCTCCCCCTCCTCCACCTACCACCGCCCCCTCCCTACCCCACCCTGCCTCCACTGCGCCCCCTGCACAGCCCCCCCCCCCTCCACACCATCACATGAGAACTGGGGCACACACAACAGTGAGGCACACCATAGGATCTTAATAAAAATCACAGTGATTAATGAAACCAATAGGTTATATAAAATTTTAAAAAATATGTCAATTCTGCCAAACAGATAATAGTAATTTTTCATAATTTTAAATTTAGTTAAAAATTGACACAGTATAATTTTTAGTTAGAAAGAGTTTTTTTTTTAAATGTAACCAAACAGGCTATTAGGCTAGAAAAAAAAAAACAATCCCTTTTTTTTTAGAAAACCCCTTTTTGTAGGAATAAAAGGATTAAACTTCTTGTCGTCCTCAGCAAATTTCCCTCCCTTTCTAGATTTTAACAACAGTTGAGATTGAGCATTAACGTAAATAAAATTTGACTTTTCTTGAGAATACTTACTCCTATATATTTTATTTTTTTCCAATATTTTCTATTGTGAGAAGAAAAAAAATTCCCACAAAATTAAAAAAATTCAATACCCCTATCCCATATAGGACATTTGGTTGCTCTTTTTCTACTTGTTCTTCTCTCAAATTTAAAAATTAGAAGATGTAACTCACTTTCTCACGTTTGATGGGGTGGTAATTACCTCCCTAATTTTTTAGATAGGAATAGTTGTTTTAAAAAAACAGTGTTCCCAAACATGATCACGACCACCGTATGGTAGCGTGCATGCGCTTCCCATCTCTATGTGTTCTTTGGGACCGGATTGCCTCCCTCAGCCACCACATCTGTATCCCTGTGTAAAACGTTTTTGTGTAGGTGGTGCAAGAGAATTAGAAAATGAGAGAGAGAGAGAGAGCGAGAGAGAGAGGAGAGAGAGAGAGAGAGAGAGAGAGAGAGAGAGAGAAGAGAGAGAGAGAGAGACGAGAGAGAGAGAAGACTTCTTCCTAAAGTCCTTTTGACTATTTAATCCCAATGATTACCAAAGAGCGATGTTAATTGTGTGAGAGGAGGAATTTTATATCGTAGATATGGGAAAGTCTGTGAGTACTCTTTGTAGAGAGCGGGGTCATAGAAAGTTTATATTGTCATAAGTAATTGGAATAGTAGTTTGTATGATAAAATTGTCATGTAATAGTTGCTGAGAACCAGCTCGGGGGTAGCATTAATCATTTCTCATAGTTGCTTATCTGTACTAGAAACTGCATAAAAATACTGGTGATAGGAAAAAGTTTGTTGCACTTAGCTTAAGTGCATTTGTTATACTTGAACAGTGACATAATAACTCACGTCAAGTTAGATGTCATGCAAGTTAATTGACAAGAGGGAGGTAATAATAGGGGATGGCGATCGACAATTATATATTATATTTTAAAATATAAATTTTAAAATATTATTTTTAGACTTTAAAAATGTTAATAAAATTTTTAATAATATTTGAACTCATAAATGCTAACTTTAGATATATATGTAGACAGTGATTTTAAGATCCAAAATGATGACTTTGTAGCTATCGTCAGAAACAACCATCCGACGATTAAGTCAACAAGGAGAAGATCGAGTTCGGTCCAAACGAAGAGTTACGTGAGAAAGAATTAAAGTTGGCTATGTCTAGTGACGACATTTAATATATTTCTTATCTGTAACTGTTGACTTTTTTTTTTCATGAGAACCCCGAGTGAAAAGAAATTTTGAGTTCTTATAAATTCTCCTGTGGAGACCCTTATCTTCTCCTTCTTTGTTGTGCCAGGAGGGCTATTCTAGGTTGGGCCTTTCGAGCTGGTCCAAGGACCCTATCAACTACGAGCAACTCATCACTGATAGAACACGAAGTGATTTATTGGGCACCATCAAGACTTTTGCTATGATCACTATGTAATTGTATAGGGGACATATTGTTGCTCATCTTTCTCAAATCATGTTAGATTTTCTCAAAAGAAGTACCTAACCTAGCTTTATTAGACAAGACACAGTCCCAATACGTTTCTTGTCTTGTTTTCATTGTTTCTCGATTGCTTCCACCATGTTATATGTGAAGGGGAATGTTGGGGAGGCAACAGGGGTCACATGGTCCACAAGGGTTTAGTCTTTCTTATCTATGAGGTCAAATTTTTTATTGTTTTTGGTTCTTAATTGTTGTTGTCCCACCACTTTCCATTGATGGTGCCCCAACACTTATCCCTGGTTTCTTGAACAATCACCACTGTCGACAGTGACTTAACACACCTCCCTTTTTCGTCATGTTTGTCATCTGATTTGATGGGATTCTTTTATCTCCCTTCCCACTAGCTAGGTTCATTGGATGTGATGAAAAGTATTTTGAGTTTTGAATGTAAATTAAAATTTTGATTTGACTTCCTATGTATTAGGACTCTTTCATGATCAATGAGCTAAACCAACAAGTTGAGCTCAACGCAAATTTAATCCAACAAGTTGGATTCAAAGTCTCTACTTAAAATAGACTCTTTGGTTGAGTTCAATTCACTAGAGTTGGTTGTTCAAAAAAGAATGCACTAGAGTTAAGGTCAAATACTATTCACTAAATTTTATCTACAATATTGATCTGAATTTACACCGCTCAATGTGTTGCGGCCTATAGTTTAACAAGCTTGCATCCCTACTATATATGAAGCCAAAATGAGACCAATTAATGAAGAGATACAATGGCATCTATGACAAAATGTGTGGAAGGGGCATGCTCTCTTCATTGATGAGGACTACTATGATAGGAATAGTATTCTCCTAATTGGCTCCCTTAAATTAGAATGCTGGCTCATACCATGGGTCCATAGTATGTCCTTACATAGATACACATATCACATCATATTGGTCAGAAAGATTCTCTTTGAAGCAACCTAAGTTATTTAAATAAATAAAATTTAGTTAATTAAAATTTAAAGAATAAATAAATAAAAATAAAATAAAATAGATAATGGATTTACTATTGATCCATAATAAATTATTGGGCCAAAATAGGATAATATAATAGGAAATTCTTATTAAATTTGAAATGTCTATTATCCACTAGATTAAATGGGGAAAATAAACTTCAATAAATATCATAATTATTTAAATTTGAATCCTATCACTATCCTAACATGATAGTCAGGTTTTCTCATACCTATCACAACTCAATTAAAGATTGGAAGGTTAGGAGATAGAGATAAATTCAAAATTAAGAGGACTTAGAGTTGCAGTAGAAAATGAAAAGATAATCTTTATAAATACATCACAAATCCATCATGGCCGATCTTATTGCTATCTAGAGTTTCTCTTGGACGTGAAGACAATACCATAGGAGGTGAGAATCGTGGAGAGGAGGAGCCATAGGAGTTCTATAGCAAGTTCTTCACGTTTTTGTCCTAAAGTCTCAATTTCTCCAAAGGTAGACATTTTCAAGTAAAACTAAATTAAATTTATCTATAGATTGTTCATGATGTAAATCCCATCTTTTTCCAATTTCTATCATGCCATTAAGAGTATTCTATTTTTAAGTGTATGAACATACTTGTACCCGACCCCTAATTCTTACCCTCAAATCCATGTTCAATCTATGTTCTATGTCAAATTCATAATTTCTATTATTTAGAAGCATGTTAGTTTTATTTTAAAACTAGTTTGACAATTTTTCATGCTTCTTACGATGAGTTTCAAGTGTTTTATTGTGTGTATATCATCTTGGGTTCACTGTGTAAAGAACGCGGTGAACACAGAGCTTGCAACCTAAACACGGTCACGTGATAGCCCGTGTTTAGAAGCATCGTCCCTGTTCCCCAGGTTAACTAAAAGTTAATGCGGCATACCTCTCGACCCTCTTCTTAATGTGGCCTACTCCTTGACCGCATTAAAACTGTCAGTCATGAGGAAAGCTTTTTTTTTTCCTGTGAACAGTGCTAAAATCCATGACATGTGTTGTTCAACCTCTGTTAAGTCTTGAATGCACTAACAAATATTTATTATGATTAAAGATGAAATTATTCTTTACAATATTCTGCGTGATCTCTCTCATACCTATGATTCTCGCTCACACCTCTTAAACTCAAATTTTGCCCTAAATGTCTCATAAAATATCTGGTTAATATATTGAAATTTTACACAAAGTATTTATGGAATTAAAGACTTGTTTTCATTTCTAATCAACATTTTAGAGCATCGTTATTGCAACTTCGCTGTTCTAGAAGTCCTCTAGAATGTCGAGCAAAGTTTCAACATCCTCTTGATGTTGTGAGAACCCTCCGTCGAGTGTTCTCCTATCGGATTGGAACTTCTTCACCAAGACCTCCATAAATCTCTAAAGTCTAAAAATCTTCTAAGACATCGAGCTGGTTATACCATTAACACCTAAACACTTTTAAGGAATATGCTATTCTTGTATGGCATGATCCAACCAACCTAGATTGTCTCTCTGTGAACATGTCCTATCTACTGACCCAAGGAGAACACAGCCAATAGGGGGACCACGTCTTCTATTAACACATCCGACCCTCTGACCGCATTATAGTCATGACTAGGAGGTAGACCACGTTCTCTACTAGACTACTAGTACCCGAGAGTACTATTTGTAGTAGCTACTTTCATGGTTTTCCCATGTTGTTACTCGTGCATGACCCCTTTAATTAAGTTTCTAAATAAGCCATAAACTCTCATCTATGGACACACTCTCTCATCTATTCTCTTTCTTTATCATACTCTCATCTATTCATCTACTCTTCTCATTTGTTCTTGGTACTCTATATGGTCGTGACTGATTGTCTAAAGATAAGAAATACGACTAATATTTGATAATATAAAGGGTCCAGTCTAGCTTTGGGAGAAGAGCCTGAAAGTACTAGTTCTCGCAGGAGTTAATTAACCAAGGTGTCTGGTATTACACCCAAGTGTTATACTATCTCGATTATCTAAGACAATCAAACTTGTGAAAGTGCTAGATTATACTTGGCATGACTTGAATGATGCGTGTTATATGACCATTACTCATTTTCGTACTATACTTGTTACTACTTGTACTCATTGCTACATGATATTTTCGTGTTATTACTTTTTTGACTTGACTCAACCTGACATGACACTCTATCTCTAGTTACTCTATGTGTTAATGCATTACTTACTTTAAGCATGTCTGGTCAAAAGATATAAGACCTACTAGGCGTTATCACTCATCAAGTGTTATCCGTGACTATTTCAAGTGAGTCTGAAGAGGAAGACCACAAACATGAGGAAGGAGATGACTAAGTGTGAACGAGCATCTCTAATGGAGTCTTAGTATGGAAAGGAGCTACCATATAGTCATAGTAGTGTCTTAGTTAGATAGTTAGTTTTACTTTTCTTCAATGTGAATAGTGAATGTAATGGATAATGGTGATTTTCATTATCCATTTGTTCAATAATTTGATGTCTATTACTCTATACTCGCACGATTGTAATTGTCCGTCTTAATATTCCGCGTCAAGACATGGCACTCCCAAACTTGCAACAATCTTCAAAGAGGGACCATAGGGATTTTAAGCATAAAAGGGATTTACAGGTGTTAGCGTGCCCTATTCCTCCCTCTTCATTCTTTCTTTCTCCTCTTTCTAATTCATCTCTTTCTCTCAAATCAAATTTAAATTGACTTGAATATCAGAGAGTTTATCTAAAAACATCTTTTCTCGATTAACTCGTCTTTTATGCTAAGTATTCTAGGCATGCCCATGGCTAAACCAAAAAAGAAAAGAAACAGAAAATCCTAAGGGAGATTGAATATGGCATGGCCTTCAACTCTCAATATGTCACAATGAAACATTAAATTCAAGGAACCGGTAGTAAAAGGCTGAAATCTTATGATCTTGCCCAACATACCTTTAATTGTGAGTACATAATGGGATCACATGGTGAGAGGTCATTCCATTCACATATCAGACAGGGTGTTATCAGAACATGCATTGACATGTACAACCTTTGTTTTTAATTTTCCGACTGTAACCATTTTGAGGAAGCATCAGGGGAAAAGTAAGGAAATAAAAATAAACCCAAAAAAATATTCATATGTCAATCTTCATCATCACCAAATCTTATCTTTGCTATTTTTAGATCTTGAAAACCTTCAATAGGCCAATTTTCGTCATCAGTTAATCTTATCTTTTTCTCTCTCTCTCTCTCTCTCTCTCTCTCTCTCTCTCACACACACACATAACTATTGGCCAATTGGTATATAGAATCACTGTATTGAGAGATGAGGAAGGTCTAGAGATAAGTCTTTTATGAAATAGATGTTGATTCAGATCCACATCACAAAAAGAATCTGTGAATATATAGATCTATATTGGCAGAAGTTGAGAATTAGTGACCTTTTGTCACAAATCTGTACATAAATTTCACTTCAAATAGTTTATGCCTAAAAAATTTCATTGTCATCCCTTTTTATCTGTCATTTCTGCATATTTAGGACAAGTTACAACTAAACAGTGGTGGATCTAAATTAAATATGCTATAGAGAATGCAAATTCTCCGTAGCTTTTTTGGGTTGAACTCAGTCTATCTCCACCTAAATTTGCTTGTGTATGTTCACAACAGAAAGTGGAAAATAAGATAAAAAAATTCCATCCATGCAAGAATGGAAAATTGTTTTAACATCTCACTGACTAATGTTCTTGTTGGGGTTCGTCTTGGGCTCCATGTCCAAAAACTGTCCTGAAAGTTTGGGGGGAAGGAATGGAAATCAAATCAAGTTTATTGTTCTATTAATAAGATGGCATGACCAACATCTATGAAAGAGAATATCTATTGTTCACCTGATATGAACAATCATTTAATTATTTTGCACATTTTTATTGAATTACTCCATATGAAGTGACAATATGAATTCGGTGGGTAATTAAAGTTGTCGATAAATCTTTTTTAATCTGTTTTAATGGAGATTTTCCTGTATGGAACAAGCACTACTCTCTTTGGCTAACCTTCTAAGTTCCAACAATTATTAGAGACTATTCCAATGGGAACCTCTACCCACCAAGTGCAGTTGATGTTGAAAACTCTACAGCCTCTTGATAAGCTTTGGGAATACACACTTCCAAAGGCAGGATCTCACAAACCTTTGTCCCACGATAACATCCAGCCACAAACTTATGAAGAGAAGCCCCTCTAGATACTTCAAAACCTTCCACCAACCCCTTTTGGAACAAAATTCCAAAGCCACTTCTTCTCTTCTCATGTGAATAGAAAAAGAGAGAGAAAGGAAACACCAAATGACCAATGGGTTTTTTTTTTAGGGGCAGAAAATTGGACAAACACTTGGAAATTTTTAGGAGCCAAGACGGATTCAAATTGGGCCCACTAGCGGGTCACATCAACTGCGTTATGGGGCGGCCGCTTTTAATGGGCCGGTGGCTCCGTGCGAGGTGGGCCTCCCGGTCGTAGGGTCCTCTGCGAGCGGGGTGCAGATTCCGTGGGCCCCACGCCCGGCAGGGGCCCCTAGTCGCGCGACCGTTATCCATCCGTATTGGGTTTGGGCGGGGTTACCTTTTCGTGTCGTGTATCCGCCGAAGAGTTCTCCACGTATCGCCGACCCGAGGCGCGCCGCGGCCGCGCCGCCACCCGATTTAGCGCGGGCGAGGCATTACTCCGAGCACCTCGCGGACACCTGCCGCGAGTGGGATTGGAGGAGGCCCCCATGGTGGCGTAACCCTAAGCCGCCCTCTTGCTCTGCCCCTTCGCTCCCTCTATATTTACCAGCCGCCAGAAGAGGGGAGGAGGTGGAGAAGAGGAAGGGGGGAGAGCCAGAAGGGGGGTTGGGGATGGCCGCGTCCCTGGCGTTGTGCGCTCCGTCTTCTTCTTCTTCGTCGTCGTCGTACACGCGATTGCAGTCTAGTTCGGAGATTTCTCGCTTTCTGCGTACTGGGGGATGCGTCGGTTGGCCGGAGAACTCCCGCCGCCGGCTCCTAGCTGCTGGGCAGGGCGTGGTAACTGCTCGTCTCTGTTTGTTCGTTTCGATGTCGTTTCCTTCCCTGGTTTCTGCCGTTACTTCCTCCGTTGGGTTTTGTTTTGGGATTTCTGGACGTGAGGGAACCCGAGTTGGAGGCCGACGAGGCTTTCTGTTCCGGGGACAAGAAAGGATAGTTCTTGAGTCGAAAAGGTCTTGTTGTTTCCTGGTTGCAGAAATGTCAGCTGATCGAGCCCTTGAAGTATACGAATGGTGCTCCTCCATGCATCCCTGTTTTCAACGGTGGAACGCTGCCGGGATTGCTGACGTCGAGGCGGCCGCAGGATACGGAGCGCAATAGCGACAAGCGGCTGCGGATTTTCTCCGGCACTGCCAATCCTGCACTCGCTCAGGTGTTTAGTGGTTTCAGTTGCTGGTTTTGCGTAATTGCATGCTGTTTGAAACTTGTTTATAAGTTCTTTTAGCTGTTGGGTAGGGAAGCCGCTTGAAGATATTGGATTTCTGGAGCTTTATAGAAGGAAAATTGGTTCAAAAGAACGATTTTGGGGTTTGAAGAGGATATTAAGTATCGAGATATTGAAGGGGAACAGACTTCTTGTGGGACGATCGACTGCTTTCTTGTCCTTTGTAAATTAAATCTCTGGTTTCGTTTCATTTGAGAAAAGCTTAGTATTGTCACTACTATTGTCACAATGAACTTTATCTTCAGACCTTTCTTGACGTGCTTTGTACCTGAAAAATCAATGGATTCTGGTAATGAGAAGATCACTGCAGATAAATGTTTGCACCTTAATGTAGGGTTCATAGTTCGGCTCCATCATTCTTTTAGCTCGTGATGTAGCCCACATGCGTTGTGCATTCGTTTTGCATCATCAAGTTTTATTTTCTTTTTGTCTATATTGTTTCCTTAACTTTAAATGTTTTACAAGATATGCTTCTGGACTTCGAAAATCATTTGTCTGCATTTTCTACATGAACAGAGAAAAGATGTGTGTCTATCATATCTTATGTGCCAGGCTATTTTCTTCTGTATGAAGAAACATTTGCTCTCTGTTTTGGAAATCATAGATCATTCATGTCTCTCAAGGATGTAGTATTCGTCTTTTCAAGGGTTGATGTTTTCCTCTTTTGTTTTCTCAGGAAATCGCTTGCTACTTGGGTTTGAACCTTGGAAAAATAAATATAAAAAGATTTGCAGATGGTGAGATCTATGTTCAATTGCAAGAAAGTGTCAGAGGATGTGATGTTTTCCTGGTGCAACCGACATGTCCTCCAGCAAATGAGAATCTTATGGAGCTTCTGATAATGATAGATGCTTGCCGTCGAGCATCTGCAAAAAATATTACTGCTGTCATTCCATACTTTGGTTATGCTCGAGCTGATAGAAAGGTAATTCTTTCCTTCTGGGCTATAGATGGTAGGACGCGTTTATCTCTTTAGTATTTCTTTTCACAACAAGACATCTCCTTTGTTTGTTTTTCTAGGGAAAAATTTTCCTTCGCTGATCCTGATTGCAGGAAGACCTAACAGTTTTTCAGTTCTGTGCAGAAAAGTTTCTTCTCCCAATGACTCTTCAGAATTGAAAACTTTATTGTTCTTAGATTCTCAACTAATAACATTGTCCCGTAATCAGGATCTCATCTCCTGATTTCTTGACCATTTAAATACTACATATTCAACTTGTGAGACTGTATTACAGCGTAACCTAGAAGCTTATTTAGTATGAGTTTCTATTTTTTCAGACTCAAGGACGTGAATCAATTGCAGCCAAGCTTGTAGCCAACTTGATAACTGAAGCTGGTGCAAATCGTGTGCTTGCATGTGACCTCCATTCTGGACAATCCATGGGTTATTTTGATATTCCAGTCGACCATGTGTATGGACAGGTGATAATCTTTCACCAGTGTTGTCCAGTATCTTTTATATTGTAGCTTTGACCGTCTGTTTCTATATGAAAATTGCTTATATCCACTTTTGAGAGCTGGTTCCCATGATAAATTTCTTCTACAGCCTGTGATACTCGATTACCTGGCCAGCAAGACTATTTGTTCAGATGAGCTGGTAGTTGTCTCACCAGACGTTGGAGGTGTTGCAAGAGCAAGAGCTTTTGCGAAGAAGCTATCTGATGCACCATTGGCCATTGTGGATAAAAGACGACAGGGCCATAATGTTGCTGAAGTAAGGCCCACATTTTGAGACACAAGTCAATACGCTTCTGCATATGTTCAAAAATATTGGACGTCAAGGCTTCTTTTTTAATAAATCTAGTTCATAGGATGCTATTTAACAAAGACAGTCTTCTAGTATATGGCAGTTTAAAGTCATTTTGGCAGGTTTTCACTATCTATATATTACCATGGTAGGTCATGAATCTTATTGGGGATGTGAAGGGAAAGGTGGCTGTTATGGTGGATGATATGATTGATACAGCAGGTGAGTCTTCTCTAATGACATCATAAAATAAGTCATTGCTACATGGTCCTGGTTAGTCCTTTCTGAAGCTCTGTGACTGGTTGACTTATCTTGCTTCAATTAGCTTGGCAAATTTTTGTACTGCTTTCATTTTCAATTTAATCTTCCTATTTTCCATATGAAAATGACTTAAATCTTATAGAATTTAGCACTTAGCTAAAGATCTGCATCCTGTCTCTTTCTGTGATTCTGATGGCTCCTTGCTGGATGTAGGGACAATTGCGAAGGGTGCAGCTCTGTTGCATCAAGAAGGAGCTAGGGAAGTCTATGCATGCAGCACTCATGCTGTGTTCAGGACCTTTCGATTTTTTGGATTTGTAGAGAATATGAAGAAGACAAATTATATAAAAAAAATTCCATAGACTTGTAAGCTCTTGTTTCTTGGTTTCTGATTTTTTTTTAGTGCTTCTTGTTAAGAACTGTAGAAGGCATGCCTTTTTTGGCTTCTTGTGTAAGCATAAGCTTTAGGTTTTCTGGGTCATGAAGATGGTGACTCGTAGTTGGGCACCAGTTGAAGACGAGGGTAGTATCAATCTGTGTTGTTTTTGTATAACATGAGTTGGACGGTGGTTTTTGAACTTCCCAATTCATCCAACCAGCGACAGAAGAATAACACAAACATCAGTGTAGGGAGGCCGTGGTGCTGCAATGCCTTATCATATGATGTAAAGGGGACTCCATAACCCTCACTTGTGCATCTGCTCTCTTCTTTTTCTCCTCCTTTCTGTAATTCCTCCTCCTCTTCTGCTGTGAGCTATAGGTGCATCCAGTAATCGACACCAGTGGATTTACTTCCGTGATGTAGGTCCTTGTAGCGTTAATCTATTCACTCTGGATCATGCCTTCACTGGCCTCATCCATGAATTTAACAATCGATACCCTTGACCCTTCTGTCGTTGTCGCTTCAGGTGGCAGGATATCTGTTAATATATTTTTTGATCCGAGGATCCTAAGTTCATATTTGATTACTTGAATGAGGACAGTAAATGAAAGCCTGTAGCCAATTGCATGTTCATGCGTGAAGCCTGTGGAACCCATGTCTCCCTTCTTCTTGCATTCGGTTCTAAACGTTGGCTTTCGTTTCTTTTATCAGTTCTAA
This sequence comes from Colocasia esculenta, assembly GCA_014218235.1. Classification (NCBI taxonomy): domain Eukaryota; kingdom Viridiplantae; phylum Streptophyta; class Magnoliopsida; order Alismatales; family Araceae; genus Colocasia; species Colocasia esculenta. The sequence goes on along the minus strand of JACBKR010000123.1, from coordinate 866,356 downwards.
GAGGTGCATCAAACAACATAGTTGGCATATGATGTTGTTCCGGGACATTAACCAAATGCTCTTGTTTCCTCTTTCTGACAGTCCTCCCGCGATCGAGAGGTTATCAAGTGGTCTTTTCCAAGAAGTCATCATCACTAACACCATTCCAGTGCCGGAGCAGAACTATTTCCCTCAGTTAACAGTCCTGTCGGTGGCAAACCTCTGGGCGAGACCATTTGGCGCGTTCATGACGACTGCTCCGTCAGCAGCATCTTCCAGTGACCGGCCAGTAGACCCAGTGAATTTAATTGATTGTATATTTGTTTGGTCCCTTAATTATGTCTCATTTATCTCTCTTTCCTCAGGTTTGCCTAATGAGTGTGGGGGTATGTGCTTACACTAATCCTCCATGCCTTGGGTCCTGTCCCTTGAAATGGGTCCTTGCAAGTCCATTCGCTTATTGAATGATTGGGCTCTTTTAACTTGTCGGCCTAATAGCAATTTGAAATTTAGCATTGAGAAAGACTTATTGCACTTGCATATTGCACTTTAAGTGTAATATGATTAGGCAATAATTCATGTGGCATCTCTCACATGAGGAGTGATAAAGTGGTCATCTAATTGTTAGATGTCACATAGACTTGTTGCCTAGTCATATTGCACTTGAAGTGCAATATGTAAGTGCAATAAGTCTTTCTCTTTAGCATTTGGGTACGAACCATTTTTAGCCCTGTGTGTTTGGATTTTGTTCTTTTTATTCGATGGTAATCAAATATACCCGGAATGTGAGAGATCTGAGTTTGAGTTTTGTTCCTCTTGGACGTTGCCGTTTGATTACAAAGGAGCTCGGTACGTCTCAGTTTCATTCCATTTCAAGTATTCTGGGCAGACACTGTCATCTAATTTGACGTGAACTACTTAAATTATTCATCTCGATTGTTTAATTTTAAGGTTAAGTATCAAATATGATTGTGACAAACTTTGTAGCATCAAAATATGACACAACACAAGATGGACATACTGTCCGACCGCCCACCCCAATTGGATGAGGTGTGTCTCGATTGTGGAGGTTTCGACCTCACTCAATTGTAAGGGTGTTCATTTTTCAGTCTAAAATCCAATTGGCCGGTTATTTGGACCCCAAATCAGTTCAATTCAGTTTTCAAAATGTGAAATCAAATTGAGCCATATAAATTTAATAATATTTTTAAATATAATTATAATAATTATATAAAATATATATTATGAGCATTAAAAAGTAATTATATGATTGAATTTACATAACATATATATATATATATAATTTTTAATATATAAAATTAATAAATTTAATTATATTAAATTTAATTTAAAATTCTATTTGATTCGAGTTGGCTATCTGAGTCAGTTCAGTTCAAGTTCACTATTTTTTTGTCCAACTCAGATCGAATCGGATCATAATTCATAAATAAACACCCCTATTCAATTGTGTCTGAGATAACGTGTGTTTAGACCGTAACGTACGTACGAGTAAGATATCTCAGGACATGTATTGCCACTGCGGAAAGGTTCAAAAGGTAAGTTTATCTCTTTTGAGTTTTTATCCTCATGAATGTTGTAATTCTGAATGGAGTAAAAACGGAGTGTGATGTTTGAATATACATAAATTTTACCGTGTTTCTCAAGAGGCATTATTCTCATTTGGAGTTTTGTCATTTTTTGAGAAAAGAGTTTTTTTCTGAGAGAAATTGAATGGGTCTACTTATAATATAAATTTATTTTTCTATTTTTAATGTGAAATTAAATTATATCTCTACATAATTCTCTTATAATGAGAATAAAGATGTATAGATCTTGTTGTGATAAGACATGACTTTCTATTCAATTTCTCATAGATGGCGTTGATGAAGATGTGTGAAATTTCAGTATTTTATTAAAGAGCTTTTGTCATTGTTCGGAGTTTTGTCTTTTTGAAAATGGTCTTTTTCGAAGAAGAGAAATGAGTCTTATTTATAAATATACATATATTTTTATTACTTCTAATGTGTGAGTAAACTATATCTCTACAATATCTATTTTATTTAACTTTATCTAAACATTCTATTGCAAGTACGATTCAATAACTTACACATTTTCTTTATCAATTTTTTGTTTCTTTGATAAAATACATAGAAGACTTGTTACATGTGGTGAGGTGCTCTCTGTCTCTCTGAGCTATAAGTCTCATCATCTCTTGTTAAGTATCTGAACAAAAATGATCATTCAGTTAAAATTTGTCGTGTTAGATGACTCGATCGTACGAAATTCACACTAATACGGTACTGATCAAACCGTGTTACATTGGCACTATTTGATTCGGTGGATCTTATTATAAAAATTAAAAAATAAATAACAAAATAAAAAATATAAATAATATTAAAATAATATATTTATCTATACTGTGTCAATTGTGCCAGAACTAGACACGGCCAACCGTGCATCCAGTTAGTAAAGAACAATATGAATAGAGTCTTTTTACATATACTTCTTTGGTAATTCTAATTTTTTCAAGCAATTATATCAAGTCAAGGGTAAAAAGAAATAATCTTCCCATGAACTTGACCATTTACGAACGACACTTGGATGTACTCATGAAACCAATACATTAGATCGAGCACACTTGAGCCGATAGATATCAAAACAAGGGCATTTCCAGATAAATTTTTTTGAGTATATATATAAATATTGTAATTTAGAGGGTATACAAACAAAAACTGCTTAAATTTTTTATCGATGCCGACGGCCGAGGCCGACCATGGGTAACTATGGGCCCACATTTTATCGGATCACAAAATCCGACATTGATGCGCATACGGATCCAAGCGCACGGGATCCGGCTCTACGGTCCGGGCCATCAAGCGGGGAGACAGATTTGCTAGGGTTTCTTCTCACGGAGCGCGGTGCCCAGCGCCCCACACCGACTGCCCCGGCTCTGCCCACGATCGCTGCTCGCGCCCTCCCTCCCTCCCTCCCTCCCCGCTCTGCTTCGGCTTCTATTTCTGCTTCAGCTTCGCCAGGAAAGAAAAGGTCCTCCTCCCTTGCTCTCTTCTTTTGTTGACGACCACTTAAAGTTAAATTGAAGTGCAAAAACCTGTTCTTTCTGTACTTCTTGTTCTTGGGTCCATCCGCTTCTTGTTCGTCGTGATCCTTTCTTCATGCTCTTGGTGTTCACAGCTGTCAAAGAGCATATGGGCATGTTCCCGTTTCAGGGGTTGTCCTTCCTTTCATTCTTATCCTTACAATTTCTTCGGCATTGCCGTGAAGTTTATAGCTTTCTTTGCTTCTTCAGGTCTTGTTATGGATGGGAGATCATGCATGGCTCCTCCGTATGCTTGTGGGACAGCTGATTTCTCTGCCGGGTGATGTCACCCGAGAATCATCCTTGCAGACTTTAGCCGTGCCAAAACTCACTAGCGTGTGCATTAGCTGCGGAAGTTCGGGAAGTTTCTGGTATCTATCTTTTTCGGTCCTTTCCTGATTAATGTCAGTAATTCTAGTTCAATGTGTTCGGAGAAGATCGAATATGAGGTTGATAAAATTTTGGCCATTTATCATTTTATCTATAATTCTCCATTGGAATGCTGCTTGAAGCTTGAGGTCTCGTATGAATGCAGTCTGGTTAACAATTTAGCTTCCCCGGGATTCCAGCAGCATTTGGTCCGGATTTTTTTTCCTTTTCTTGAAATATTTTGAATGCAAATTGTATGGAATAAGCTGCAAATGTTATGTCATTACCTATTGGTTTTAATGTCATGTGTTTTCTCAGTTTTTATTACTTTCTTACTGAACGCTCTTCACTAATTTGAAGCAGCATATTTTTTTAATCCACAAATAAATGCTAGACACTTTCTTACTTGCTCGGTTTCTACTTTTGCATGAGGAATAAGGGGAACTCTTGCAGCAAGAAAAGAAAATACAATTAGGCAATCTTTTAAGTGCTCTTGCATTCTCAATATCGTTTCCATTTCTCGTATTGATAAATAGAGAGCCTGTCATGGACATTTTTGCACAAATTGTTCGAAAGGATGTTGATTATAGACAATAAGCATTTGAGTTGGCATAACACACTTCAATGTTGGAGATCTGATCTTAGTGGGACTTAGAGAAGAGGGAGTGAAAGATTATGGCCCAAGGTCTCAAAATTGACAGCAAATTTATTGTACATTTTCTCTTGCATGCTCAATTTTTTTCTTGAGGAGATCTGCTTCAATGGCAGAGCCAGTTCAGAAAACCCCATGCCTCCCGGGTTCAGACCTGTGTGGCTTCCCTAAAAACCCCAACCAGTACCATTGAGCCATAGCCTGCTGGTACTCTTGGATGCGTGTTGTTTCATTTTGTGTTACTTTTTCCCCATGTTTCCTTTTCTGTGTGCCCACAACATCCTCTTCATTAATTTGCCGTTGCCTACCTTATTTGCTTGCTCTTGTCTTCAAATGGCAAGTCTTCAAGTGCTTTCTTCAAAAAAAAAAAAGGAAAAAAATAAAAAAGGAAAGAGAGAGAGTACATTCAAGCGGCAAGAAGCTGGCAGAAGGTTGGAAATAACAATAAAAAGGTGCAAAATGAAGCACATGTAAATCAAGTAAATCCAACTAGTGGCACAAGATTGGGTGTGGGGGGAACTCGTCAGCTTCTCTTAGGCACTGCTTAGGAACACTTACCCACCTATAAATTTCAAGAAAATTCAAATTCTGAATACTGTCACATCAGCAAGTTTAGATGTCTAGAGAATTTACTATCCATTATGGATCTCATTTGGAAAGCGTCTCAAAGATGTTTTTATGAGTTCTTCAAGACAAATCTTTCTGCTTCCATCCAAGAAACCTGAAGAGGAGCCAGCACATCGGCAGCTATCCCCATTATGCTCACAACACTGTCCCGCATGGAGAATGACCACAATGTTGTCCCCTTCATGAGTGATGCCATTACCTTGAAATTCTTGTGGCTTCACTTCCATCAATCTTTGCATTGTTCTCTCTCTTCACGTAACCATGCATTGTTTGGTGCCAGAAGGGGGAAACCCTCTGCCTCCCTTCTTTCTCTTCTATGCGCACTTGCTTTCTCTCTCCAATTGGTGTTCTCTCTAGGAAATGTTCAATTTTAGAACTGGAAAAAAAATATTAAATGAGACTCCATGAGTTGAGATTCTCTTGCAATCCTTCTCTAGGAATCCAAAAAGAGTCTTTTATAACAGGGGGGAATCTGGGGTTCCTAAAATTTGGTGCTTCCTTTTCATGTGAAGAAGATTTTACTAAAGTAGATTTGTAGAAAATTGAAACCCTTCAAAAATATTTCCCAAGTAATGCCTTGGTATGTACTAAATTGAAAAGTGAAATTTCAGCCAACATAAGCTTCTTGATATTTCCTAGCATAAAGCAATTGCAAATAGTGGCCCCACTCTGTTCATCCACCTTGTCAATATAAGAGAACTGTGTCCAGGAAAGAAAATGGAAGAACACTATAGAAGATAGGCTATTCAGTTCCATGCCCAAAAAGCTCAATTTGCTACCCCTAGTTGAAGCTTCAGACAATGCACATTCATTTTTCTTACCACTTGACCTGCAACCCAAATCAGAGCCCAGAATGCTGATCATTTGTCTAAGTCCTTTCAAGATAATCATGCTTCACCTTGTATAGCAATTCTTGGACTATTTTCAGTCCTACCTTGCATCTCCATTGTTTTTTGTTCATCTCCTTCTTTTGAATTTTTTTTATCATTGTTCTTCCATCTAATTTCATGCTGATCTTGAGATATATGCAGTTATATATCTTTCCCTAAGTATGCACGCTGATGATGTCTTTCGTTTGGTTGGCCTTACCTCTTCTATCTCATCGTAGGTCACTATGCCTATGTGGGAACATTAATATGAATTGTTTGATTTATGATTTTATTTAAACTTTCTTTGTAAGGTCATTCAGCAGGTTTAACATGGTTCTGACTTACCTCCACTTACTAGGTCCTTGGTGTATTAGATATAAATGGATGGTGAAGAGCAATTGCATGAAGATTCTCTTGTTGGGAACAGGGCAGAGCATCAAGTAGATTCTACGGACAACATAATTGATGACTCTATGACAACATCTAATGTACTGGACAAACAATCTGTTGATGGCTTTGTTGCTCATGCAAACATTTCAGAACAATTAAATGTAAATCAGATCGTTCCAGATCCAACAGTTGGAATGGTTTTTGAGACAGAGAAAGCTGCATTTGAGTACTATAATCAGTATGCAAGGAAGGTTGGCTTTAGTGTTCGATGGGATTGCAAAACAGTAAGTCGGAAAACTGGTGTAACTATTGCCAGATTATTTGTATGCAGTAAGCAGGGGTACCGTGGTGATGGAAAAATCCGGGATTTATTTGCAAAGTATCACCGCGAGGACACAAGATGTGGTTGTCCTGCTTTCATGAAGATTAAACTTGGAAGTGATGATAAATTTTGGATTTCCGACTGTAATACTACTCATAATCATGAGCTTGCTACACCACATTATGTACATATGTTGAGGTCACAAAGGCCACGATCTAGTCCTCTAGCTGCAGTATCTGGAAAGAGAAAAAGGAGAAAAAAAGATTCAGTATCTGATGATGGTGAAAATTTGGGGCCTGCACCTACAGCAGTGTCCCAGAACATCTGTCCGCAAGTGGACAGTCATGATGATGCAAGTTTACAAATTGACTTTAGGAATTACTTGCAGACGAGGAGAATGACTGAACTTCAGAAATTTGATGCTGCTGGTCTGTTGGAATACTTCAGAAGCAAGCAAGCTCAAGACCCATCGCTCTTCTATTCATTCCAATTTGATGTCGATGAGCAGATTACCAACATCTTTTGGGCAGATAAAAAGATGCGGGCAGATTTCATGCATTTTGGAGATGTTGTGTGCTTTGACACAACATATAAAACAAATGATTACGGGCGACCTTTAGCATTATTCTCTGGTGTTAACCACCATAAGCAATCAATAATCTTTGGAGCTGCTTTGTTGCATGATGAGACTGTTGATTCTTTTAAATGGCTTTTCAGAACCTTGATAGAAGCGATGGGTGGGAAGATGCCAACCACTATCCTTACAGATGAAAGTGATGCAATATTAGGTGCTGTTGCGTTTGAATTTCCATACACCTCTCATCGGCTATGTGTATGGAATTTGTATCAAAAAGCTGTGAAGAATCTTGCTCATGTATTTAGTAGTTCCAAGAATTTTGATGATGATTTCAGCAAATGCATATTTGACTATGAGTTAGAGCCTGAGTTCTTTGAAGGGTGGAACTCTATGCTTGTGAAATATGGGTTATTTGAGAACTCTTGGTTGCAGTGGATGTTTGAAGAGCGTGAAAAATGGGCGTTGATTTATGGAAGAAATATCTTTTGTGCAGACATTAAAAGCACACAGCGTATTGAATGTTTGCACAAGGAATTGAAAAGTTGTCTAGCACCTGCTGAAAACATTCTAAGGTTCTTTTCACGGTTTGAGAAATTGTTGGAAAATAAAAGAAATCAAGAGCTTGAGGCAAATTTCCGAATGACGCAAAGCCAACCATATGTTCCTCCTGTTAGTATGATAAAGCATGCAGCTCGTGTCTATACATCATCTGTTTTCTATATGTTTATGGCAGAGTATGTTATTGGATTAGAATGCCTTGTTAAGGACGAGCAGAGTGATGGTGCAACACAAATTTTAACCGTCGAAGATGGGAGACATCATCACTATGTTGTAAGAATTAACATTAAAGAAGAAGCTCTTAGTTGTAGCTGTCAAAAGTTTGAGTTTATGGGAATTCTGTGTGGGCATGTGTTGGCCTGTATCACCAATGACTTGAGGTCTGTCCCTGATAGATATATCTTGAGGAGATGGACTCGATCAGCTAGTAGCCCATGCGACACTTCAACTACTCACAGTGACACACTTGGAGAAGTTCATCAGCATATACATTCACAGCGTTACAATCTTTTGATCCGTGATTTCGTCCCACTGTTTGTGAAGGCGGCTGAAGATGAAGACTTGTACAACTACGCCCTGAATCATAAATTAGCAATGAATGAAGAAATGGAAAGAATTAGCAAAGATAAAGCTTCATCTGCTCCTATAAGTATTTCAGGGATTATATATGATGAGACAGGCACAAGAAACAATGGCAATGAGATCGGAAGTCAAAGCGGCGAGCAACCAATTTGGGTTGTATGATATGCTTATTCTCTCCCTTTGAAGCACCCGTGTAACCTAGTTCATTATTGTCCTCATGGCTTTAAGATTTCTTACACATTTTCCTGTGAAATTCCTTGTAAAGTAACATGAATAGACAAGACTGACATTTTTCAACAACATTGTATTTGTTACCTGCACGAACCTTGCTACTAATCAAATAACAGCCCAAAAGGCTCATCTGATGCTGCCTTGTAGCAGGGAACAAATGTCAGAATCAAAATCCCTGAGTGAAATGTACAAATTTATTGTGGTAATGTTGAACAAACATTGTGCGACCTCCTGTTTAGCAGGATTAATACTCAGGTGCAGACCTTGGTGTACAGCAAGTGTTGATGCGGCCAGCATATCAATGTGATTGGTCCATAAAGTGACAATATACGAGATAAGGAACAGACCTAATATCTTGTCTCATGTTTTTGTCAACCGCATGTGAATTAGTTACATGAAGATGTGCTCACCTGGTCATTACTTGCTGCATGCCTAGGTGTGCGCCAAGTATCACTCCTAATCTTGGCTGTGTCGGCATATATTTGAATAGGTGATGTCTGACAGTGCATGCCATCTGCTGTTTTCGTCACAAACATAGTTGGTACTTGGTATGGTACCCAATTATGGCTGGGCATTGGAGACTTTTTTTCTGGTACTATCTAGCTTCATATTTTTGAGCAATCTAATGACATGGTTATTAGGTTATAAATAATGGTCAACATTAAAGTTCGGAGGGACAAAGAGCTTCGCAACAAGCTACATTCATTGGATTCTACAGAGAAATTCGGTGGTCTTCCAAACATGATTCCACAACCACCAGAGATCATGGCTAGAAATTGACGACGTCACAGTATTCCATATTCCCTAGCCATTCTAAAGCTCGAATCAGAGGAAGAGTACTGCTGTTATTGTTTTGTTAAAAAATTTAAGCAACCCAGAATTCAAGTTCTAACTTAAAAGTGCACAGGGAATGGCCTAGTGGTTGGCTCTCTACATACCTCAGGATAAGGTCGCTCCCACGAGAAGCAGGCTTATAGGTTATGTTTGGTATCGGGATAGATCGAGAATAGAGGGTATTCTCAGCTTATCCTCAATCTATTTTAATACCAAACAACTCCATAAAGAATGTTTAAGGATATTGTAATAGGTTAGTTTTCAAACCAGAGAATAAAGTTCTAACTTAGAACAGTTTGTGCACAGAAGTGAAGAGGTCAACTCTCCACACTGTGAAAGAAGGTAAATCTGGCATGGACACCTCATGTACCCATCATTGTTCTGAAGCCCTCTACAGAAATAATAGACACTGATCTGAATTATTCATTAATACTACACATATTTGGTTTTATAACAGGAAGACCCAAAAGGATCAGTCATGTTGTCTTCAGATTAACATCCGTCTTAAACACTGAATGAGAATTGGAGTCTCAAGTGAGATGGTAGATATTTATTACCAAAAAGGCTGTGTAGAGCTTGTAACTTATCCATCTGACTTTAAAATAATTTAGGTGGGCTCCAAGTTGATAACATCAGTCTTCTCTAGAACTTTGTGTTGGATCACTATGTTCTTAGTTGATGGTCCAAGTCACCCAGGCATTAACTTGCTACTCAAGTTTCAGCAAAACGTGGTGGACTCAAGTTTCAGCAAAGCATGGGCACCACTGAATGAGAATATGTTCATCCCTGTCACTGTCTTCCCCCCACACCTGCTGCCTCATCTTAACTCGGCTTTAATTTGTGTAGAATCTTTGGCATCATGTTGCTCCCTTAAATTATGGACTCTCCATTTGGATTCGAAATTTCAGCTTCACAGGCATCAGAATTCCTTCCTTTTCTCTTGCTGTCTGCTTTATTGGATCTGTTCTTTTTTTTGGTGTACAAGTTTCCCTATCTGTCACTTTCCACGGCCTCAGAATTGATACTTCTCTTCCTGGGTCCCCTCAGTCCTCTTCAAGACATGAACTACGTGTTTTCAGATCAGCTCTCAGGTTGTGCAAATGTTTGTCGTTTAACTAGTGGGGGAACCTAGTTCAAGTAAGCCATAAGCTCTGGAACTGAACCAGCTGAAATGACAAAAGAATCTTCTTGATGGAAAGACCCCTGAGCATTTAGAACAAAGAATGCTGACACTACATTCTCGACAGTGACATTTGAGCACCTGCATCTCTGTAAAATCTAAAGCTAGTTCAAAGGATGGCCTTCCACATTGTATGACAGGTACACAATTATAATGGGTATCAACCCTCATTGTTGCAGGCAATGAGATTTCATGACTGGTTGTTCTACCTCAAAACTTTTTTTTGTCTTCCACAAGGAGATGAAAAGCTTTAAATGCCTCACATTGATTGAAAAATGTAAACAGCTGGGGTCAAAAAACTTTTCTGTGTACAGATGCCAGAACAGCAACAGTCGTGGAGAATCTGAAGCTCCATGATTGAAGAGAATGAGAATCTCATCAATTACACACATTAAATGCCTCCACAATGAACAGGTTGAGCTCCCTCACATCACCATTGTCTCCCTTGGAAGCATTTACACAAGCAATTCATAGGCCTAGGAACTCTCCTCCTCTTCGTTTAGGAACACTCGGATGGAGACTCCATACTCGTCCTGTGAGGAAAGCCTGATGAGCACAATCCACCCAGCCCTTGGATCGTACTTCTCTAACTTTCCAAATTCTTTTTCCTATGGGGAAGGCCTAGCTTCGGAAATGCCCGAGGGACAAGTGAAGTTCCCACATCCTAGAACTCCTCAGGGTTTTCATCATTCACGGATCTTAGATCAAATGGCCGACATAAGAGCAAACCCACCTGGAAAGACAGAAGCTTATTCATGCGCTCATCTGGCTGTCCACTGGCCTGCACAGGTGAGACTCCTGGAAGGCGAAAGACGATTTGGCGTGTTACACCTCTAATTGCCTCTGGGGTTTAATGCCTTTTGTGTTGTGCAGGTTAAGCAGCATCCTTCTTGCACTGCCATGATGCAGGTGGCTTCTGCAGCTGACAAACCTCTGCGATGTGGAGGAGCAGCTCCAACCAAACAGCGGATCAGATGGACTCGTGAGCTGCATGAACAATTTGTGGAAGCAGTCAATCGTCTTGGAGGCGCAATGAGTGAGTAATGAACAATAGAAACGCATTAGATCATCGCCAACATATATAGGATCTTGAGCTTAACATGAGAACCCAGATCACAATTTTTTGCTCTCTTGAATGCAGATGCAACTCCAAAGGGGATCTTGCGGCTGATGAGATCCAATGGGCTGACAATTTTCCATATCAAGAGCCATTTACAGGTTTTTTTTTTTTTTATCCTTTGTGATAATTTCTTGCTTCTTAAATCTTGTATCTGGTTTTGCTTAAAATTCTGCAACCAATCTTTTGAAGTTTTTGCAGAAGTACCGGGCTCTAACTCCACATTTGGTTCAAGGTAACTAGATTGACGTGGGTGATGCCCATTGGAACCTTTGTGTCTCTCGATCTCTTCTTCTGATTTCGTTCCTTTTTTGGTTCAGTAAATATGCATATCCTAATTATCATGTCCCTACAGTTAAATGGCAAGAAGAACGGTGCATGATAGTGGTAACTTAAGTTTCTGATTCATATGTTCTTGGTTGCACAGTTGATTCATAAGAAACTAGTTGAACTAGCTATCTGCAAAAATATATATATGTAGCTACCAATATTTTAAAACCAGGCAACATGAGGCGATGTCATAGTGTGCATTAATTATTGATAATTCTTACTTACCAACAGGATTAAGTATAATTTCAAATATTATTTATAAAAAAAAATTGGCTCAAGTCATAGACAAATGCCCCGACTTGGATTCAAACCTCCAACTCGCCCCCACTCGCCCCACCTATTGTCCATCTCACCTACGAGCAGAGGACTAATTCCAAATATTATCTTTCAAGTTTAATGAAATCAATATATTTGGGTTGTGTAAGGTGGCGACTGAAGGATTGGATGAAGAAGAGAGGGAAGAGGAAGTCTATATCCTTTTTTTGTCCTCTAATGTTCGCTCAAGCTTGTCTTAAATTTGTGTAAAAGAAATTTCTTTTCGAACAGTGATATGTAAATATCAAATATTGACTGTCGTTAATATCAGAATCAGTATTATAATTTATTATCAACTTAAGTATTTAAGAAAATTAATTCGAAGAACTCTAAAAACTAGTACATTGTAATATAAAAGTACCCAGGACCAGGGGCAGATCTATAGTGGGGGCAGTGGGGGCCACTGCCCCCACTGAAATTTGAAATTTTTTTAAATTACATTATTTGTGCTGCCTTTGATTTTTAAACTACCACCGATATATATAGTGCTGTCTTTTATTTGTGTTGTTATCTCATGTCTTAGAATAAATATTACCTTCTTTGGATTTTTTTTTCATTTGAAATTTTTTTGTGTACCTAGTGTATAACTTGTGTATCCAGGTATATAATCTTGGGATTCTTTCATTAATGAATTTTTTCGGTTCTCGATTTTCCTAAATTATATCATGAAACCTAAATTTGGAGAGTATGGTGGTGGCACTAGTGGTGATGCATTTACCACATAAGGATTTACAAATTGAGGAAAAAAAAAGAGATTGCAAACCTATGTTGGAGGCCAAAACAATGCTCATAATCAAGTCTTTCTATCTTTTTGTGAAACAAAGGAAAAGAACATTGGTCATTTTACGAAATTTTTTGAAAATAGAAATGAAATTATTTTGATAATATTTTCATTTATAATACTATATGTTAATATTTTTATATGTATATGTATTGTCCCCACTGAAAAAAATTTCTAGATCCGCCACTGCCCAGGACATTTCTATTAACTTCTCGGCCCTTTAAACGTTATAATGAAACAAACACCTTACACAAGCAGCTAAGCATATATACTTTGCCATTAAATTATAGTGCTTAGTTATCTTTATCTTGCAATCTCGCATGCGATTATCATGCATCGGGTTGACAAGACTTAAGAGTATAAGAAACTTTTTATTAAAGAAATTTATAAATATATAGATGTCATGTTACTTTAAGAGTGAGAATTTTTATCATCATTTGCAAATTGCTTGTAAAGCAATTATATTAGTTGCAAGTCTGATAAGATCTTTCACTGTCTTTTTATCTCAAGTCTCAACCAATTATAAAATTATTTTTCAAATAATTCACATCAATTTTATTACAAAAGCATGCTTCACAATAAATATATCTCAAATATATAACAAATTAATATTACCGGGTGTGAGTTTATGATCTGAACATCCCAACGCGTATCTGTAATGACCGAGAGTTATTCGTTACCTTGAACATTAGAGAAAAGAAGGAATTGGTTGATTAGGATCCATTTAGAATATATATATGTAGGAATTTAACTTTTGCCTAATTAAGAACATCATTATATTAATTTTCTAATTTGACATTAGTAATATTCTTGGATATATACAAAGATAACGATTCATGATCCTAATCACCTAGTCCTATCATGGATAAGAAAATCTAACCAAGCATGCCCAATATTCCAGATCAGTTTTGAAGGAGGGGATCTTGCGCTCCAAAATCGATCAAACCCAATGCCTTCTACCAAATAATTTCCTGTTAAGAACAATCCATTATTCTGACGATGCGGGCATATTAATTAACGCACGGACGATGCTATTTCTTGACAAGACGTACGGACGAAGCACGATGCCTTATGTGTGTGTATATATATATATATATACCTCTCAAGTTTTATGTCTTTAATCTTTATATCTATACACCCACTAAAATGGTCACGTCATCTGGAGAATCTAAGTGGCATCTTGCTTAACTTGGCAGGGAAAAGTGGGAGTAGAACAAGCGATGCAAGAAAAATGCCACCAGCTGACACTAAAGAGTACGCTTCTATTCCATATCGTCCAATATTACTGCTAGAGAAAGGCCTTCCACCTTTAGATTCTCCTGCCCACGGCCACTTGCCTTCTTCTAATCTTTCCAGTGTTCTCTTTGTGACAGAGGATTGCACATTGGGGAGGCTCTACGTCTACAGAAGGATGTTGAGAGAAGCTTAGAAGAGCATCTCAAGGTATGATCACCCAGTTCCAAACCTGGTTCAAGTGGACAACATTAATTCTAACCATTTTAAAATAATATATGCTTTACTCAAGCTTCTGTAGAAGGGTTGTCCTAGATTTTGCTTTGCTGATTTTGGCCAGTAATATTATACCTTCATAAAGTCGCTAATAATGCAAAAAATAATACAATCAGTGGCACATTGGCAAGATATATATATTCCATTTTCTTTTATCTAAATCTTCCAATACTCTGACATCTTGCAGCTGCAGGCACAGAGGAACCTGCAGATGAGGATAGAAGCTCACACAAGCTACCTCAAGAGCATGTTTTCACAGCCAGAGAGAAGTTCTGACTTCGTCGTCGATCACCGTGCTCCAGCAAAAGGCATGTTACCACATCCTGTAGGTTTCTCCTCACCTGCACAAGAAGGGGCTAGTTATGGTGAAACCCATCTCAACAAGGCAGAGCAATTTGAGACAAGTGGAAGAATATATTCTGACATGATTGATCTATGGAGCTTTTAGGCTCCACGAGGACTGATGGAGAAGCCAGAGGGAGATTAGCCTTGAGCCATATAAGAGAGCTCAGTTAAGAACAGAAAGCAGTATATAAGGTCTAATCAAGATCCAAAAGGGATCATTATCACAAAAAATAGAATATATATAGTATAGGCTAAGAAATGGTCAGGAATTTCCATCGGTTGTCCAATCTCTGTTCATTGTTCCTGATTAAGCAGTCATGTAGGATATGTTCGTCAAATCTAAACAGGGTGCAGTCTTCAATCTTTGGGTTGTAATATACACTTCGCTTCAGTGTACATTTGCATATTATAGTAGTGGATGTCTTTGTTCAACTGCTTTGACATCCAAGTGGATTCTAGTGTTCAACAGCCAGCTATCAATAATGGAGAAATCCTAATCTCTCATGATCTCATCTAGAGAGGTGATTTGTCACCTTGCTGATAAAAGTGTTACACAAAGTTGTTGTGTTAAATCTCATATGGAAAATTTGTGAGAGTTGCGCTATTATATATGTAGATGATTCCCTCAACTTAGTTTAGATTTTGAATTAAGATTTGGATTTTTAATGTGGTACATTAAACCGGATTTTACCTATTAAATAGTCCTTCGTATATGGACACTTGTCCCCTACCGAGGTTGCATCTCAAACCGGATTGGTTTTGTAGTACCCCGGAAAATCTATTAATTAAAAATTATAGATAAATTGAAATTTTATCAAGTAACAAATTCAATTAGTTAAAAAGATACGTATCATTATTGCATGCGTATAAATCCCTATAAAAATTTCATAAAAATAATAGTTATACTTTAAATAATGTTCTCTAATGACCCATCATGAAATTTGGGCATAGAAAAATCGTTTGAACTTAGTTTAAGAATTTATGCGATTTATTAGCATAATTAAGGAATAAGTCGAAGAACCCATTATTTTATGACCCAAAGTGGATTATAAATAAAAATAAACATGTGGGTAGACTTTAAATAATATGGGATGATAGCCCATTATGATATTTGAACCAATGGATAATCTTGGCCCATGAATAAATTCTCTAATAAAAGATAATTAAAAATCCAATAAGTAAAGTAAGAACGTGGGATGTACAATTAGACTCATTTGAGATATTGGGCCAAGAGTAAGAGCCTAAATGATGAATATTAGAAATATTGGCATGAATAATATTTAATCAATTTAAAAATATAAAATTACTTGAATAAGTGTGATAAATAGATTTACATAAGGATAAAGGGTGAATAATTAGAATTAAATCTATACCCATTAAGTTAAATTAGTAATGAGTTTTATTAATGGTCCTAACATGGATTGTTGGGCCCTAATATGAAGAGCCCACCATGAGATGGGAGTTAATTAAGTGAAATTCGGATTAAATATAGTAATAATTAGAAAAAGAGATTAGATAAATAATAAATGACATATATATATCCCTAAAAGAGTCCTAATCCCATCCTAACACATTAGCCATGAAATTAGATCTCTCCTCAAGCCAACTAAGTGATAAGTGTTAGAAAAGGGGAAGATAAATGTGGAAATTCGGAGTTAATTAATAAATAAATTAAAAAAGGGTAAGATAAATACTAAAAAGGGTTATAAATATCCTAAAAAGAGTCCTAAGCTTACCCTAATCCATTCCTCGCGAAAATTGATCTTTTTCCAACCCTAAATAGGAGAAAAAGGAGAGAAATTAGGTGATAAATAAGAAAAAATTAGATTAAATAGGAAAGGAAGAGTTTTAGAGAGGATGGACTCTTATAGCAACTAAATACACCCTAATCTAACCCTATTAACCCTCATTTTCGTGCTGAGACTTTGGGAGATGAAAGGAGAGACTGGAGAACGAAGGAGCAAGGTGGAGAACGCTTGGAGCCAAGGGATTCACTTCGTTCTTCGTCCAAAGCCCTAGCTTTTCATTCTTGCAACGAAAGGTAGGCAATCTCTCAAGCTAAAATCGTGAAAAAATTACCCTAGGTAGACTTCATGACCCTCTTCAAAATCCCTCTGTTTGGTTGCATTTCGCTCATCCATTTGGGTGAATTTAATTCGTGAAGCCTACTGTTACCATGGACCGAAATCTCATGTTTTCTCTAATTCCCCGCATGTACTTGCTCTCATGCCATGATAACATTCTCATATATACTGCATCTTATTAGCTTTTAAACGGCCCTGGTCTTGCTCTATTTCGATCTCTCATTAGGGAGAATTAATTCTTTGAATCTCTGTCAGAAAATTCTCATAAATACTACATCTTATTATATTTCAAACGCCCCTAGTTTCGGAATTTTTCATCATGTATTCATCTTTAATTAATTCGTTGAACCCTGACTGCACCTGTTTAGGTCATCGGAATGTATCATGTTCAAAGCATGCCTAAATCTTGTCTAATTTCAAATTAATCGTGCATGCTGATAGATCTATGTGTCTACTTTCATTTGAAACTAGATTTGTGATTTTTGGGTCATTATACGATTTTATATTGAATTTACAAGTACCCTATATCGAACAGGATCCGCCCTGGAAAAATGGAAAAAGGGCCGGACTCTCCTGATATCGCGACGGCGCGACCCGCCGCGATATTAGCCGGGTCGCGCCCCGCCATCACGTCGCGTTAAGAATGTGGTGACCTATGCCGTCGCGTTTTCACCCCGAACTGAGCCAGACCGGCCGGTTCACTTGTCGCGCCCAGCCGCCCTATCGCGACTTGGAGTCGCGACGGGTACCCCCGTCGCGTTAACATAAAAATAGCCAGAACCCGTAATTGCTTATATACCCTTGCTCTACTTGCTAATTAGCCATGTTTAGCCTTAATTAAATATTTTTATTCATAATTTGATCTGAATAAATATTAATGTTCAATAAATTACATGAATCTAATTAATTTAAAAACTTTGTGCACAACTCATCATGCTCTTGTGATTTCATACACTTGCACACACTTAACCGTCATGTTGCCATTAAACCTTAGTAAATTACTCAATAATGTATCTGGTAATTAAGTGAAACTAATTACCTAATTTTTCTATTATTTAAATGACACATGTCTTCGTTTTATTCGCGTGATTTGTACACCGATATCGCGTCCCTCTGCCTTCGAGCACTCGGGGCAAGACAGACAACATTTCATTACACACTTTCTCTTGACTTGGACCACCTTTCCATCGGGAATACTCTCGACTGGACCAGGGACTCCTTGTCAAGGCCTCCGTAAGTCTTCTTGGCTTTGACGTACGTCCATTGCTGACAAGCTGGTTGTACCTTTAAATCCCGTTACACTCTTAGGGATCAATACGATCCAAATGGCCTTAGTGAGATCTCTCTTATCTTGTGATCACGCCGGACCACCTGGCTCGTGTACACAACACGGCTAGTGGGCGGTGGTGACTTCTTCTACCAGATTGTCGGCACACGACCTGGTGTTGTGCAACTATTACTATCGTGGTTTAACGTTGTTTTACGTTTATACCCCTATCTCATCTACTATCCTTGTACTCTCATCTATTCACGTTCACTCTACTATCTCGTCTATTCATCTAGTACTCTCTTGAGACTCTTGAACTGTTGTGGCTCCTATTACTTGTACGATACATGACTGTCTAGTGCCATAATATGGGTCCGGTGACCCTACTAACTCGAATGCATAATTGTGCAGGGCACGGAGAGTGTCCGAGGGGCTCCAATCTAGTCCTGGGGGCAGAGAGCCACCCGAAAATACCTGCAGGGGCTATTGACGGTGTTCTGCATTGCACCGGTTCTGATTGACTATATTGACTTGGCTAGACATCTAATTGTTATAATACTAGTCTGAGGAGTTCAGACATATTGTACTATCGTTAAACGGCTACTGTCCCAAAGTGACTATTGTCGTACTCGACTAGTGCACTATGGTGCAACCATACACGTTATCTCCTTACACACTATCTCTTTACATGTAATCTCGTTACACGCTATCTTGATATACGAGCTATCTCGTTACACGCCACCTTGATACAAGCTATCCTATTACATGTCATTTTGATACACGCTATCTTGTTATACACTATCTTGTTACACGCTATCTCGTTATGTTGTCATCCTAATTTTGTAATATTCTTGAGAAATGTATTATCGTTCACTTGTTATCTTATACTATTACTCTCTTGACTATACTTGATCGTTCTCTCTAGTTAACCTGCGTTACAAGATATTAATCACTTAAAGCTTGCTTGTTTACATGAGATATTAAGTCCTACTGAGCGTTATCGCTCACCCTTCGTTATTTGTTATATGTGTTTCAGGTAAGTCAGGTGATGACCTTACACACATCAACGGGATTGGACTGGAGTGATGAGCGTCCTGGAGACATAGCGACAGAATGTCCTTAGAGTTAGTTTAGATATTTGTCTAGCTATCCTTTTCAAATGTAATGAAGTCATTGAGCCCTATGTTTGGCTCTGAATTAGTGGTTGTAATAATTTAGATGAATTATCAATAAAATGAATATTTTATTATAATTATTGTTTATTAGATGCTCTGATATATGCGAATATATGCGCAATTTACATTACCATACTCGTTGTTCATGTCTCCCCGATTTATTTCGCTGCTAAATTGGCGGGGCATGACAGGTTCAATGCAAAGGGAGGTGTTGTGTTGTATTTAATCCTGAATCGAAAATCTATGAGAGTTTCACTCTCATATATATCGACAATTTCTTCATCTTTACGCATAGATTTTAGGTTAGAGTTCAAGACTCAAACAAAAACATCTTTTGAGCCCCACATAGGAAAATTGATCAATCACCTACTGAATGGATAGGTTTTGCTACTCGTCAAGATAGGAGATTAGCATTAATTCTTATCAATACTGGTTTCGTACTTGAGAATTAATGACATCCACTCATCAGTAGAAGGCTTATCCACTTAATTAAGTCTCTCCAAACTAGAATTTTATTCACAACCATTTGTAATTTGACATTTATTTGATAAACACCTTTGCTAAAGGCTTTTTCTTCAAAACGTTTGAAGGGTTTATGATATCCTGAGTGACTATAAGTCTATAACATTGTTTTTTTTTTCCTGTAAACGTGATATGTTCCGACTTATTAACCATCACTGACCCCTTTTTTTTAGTGTTTTGCCACAATGATGGCAGAGTTGTAATAAAATTTTTTCGGAAGGTTGGACTTAATTTTAGAGTAATGCTATGCTCCCGGCTATGCCGGGAGCATAGCTGAGCTGGAGGGGCCGCGCGCCCCTCCGCGCGCGCCGCGTGGAGGGCGCGGGCCCCCCAGAATTTAATGCTTGTTTTTTTTTTACAATTTGTGCACACAAATGATGTATTACACATAAATACATCATTTGTGCACACAAATAGTACACAAAAACTTAAAAAAAAATTGCATTAAATGCTGGGGGGCCCGCGCCCTCCACGCGGCACGCGCGGCCCCTCCAGCTCAGCTATGCTCCAAGCACAGTCAAGAACATAACATTACTCTTAATTTTAAACCTGAGGTCCATTAGTTATATGCATATAATATGATTAATATAAAAATAAAAATATTTAAATATCTTTCTCATTATGCCCGACAACCAACATAGATGGGTACATATAACAACTAAAAAAAACACTTTAAAGCACCCTAACTCATGGGCAATCGGCTGGCCGACCTCCGGCGGGTAAACCGGAGCGCGGGAAATCGGCCGGTCGGGTAGAAACTCGGCAAGAACCGGGACACCATCCTCTTCGGCTGGGCTTCTGTCCATGGCGATAAACCCCGCGGCGCTGCCGGCGCGCGCCCTCTCCCCGAGGGCCGAGTCTACTCCGGGCGGCGACCTGCCCTTCCCGCGGAACCACCGTTTCGGCTCCACGGAAGGGCGCTTCGGCGTCCCCAAGCCGTCATGGATCGTCCGGTCCGAGGTATGCGACACACACACCACCCCCAGCCCATCAACCTTGGTCTTGATTCTGACTAGTCCGACCTTGCGCCTCAGGGAGAACCCTAGAAAGGGCACCCAGGGGTAAGAGCAAGCCAATCTGGAATTCCCGCTAGGAAGAGAGGAAAATCGTGGGTTGCCGGAAAGATGGGATTTTTTTTTTCTTTTTTGGCTGAACAAATGTTGTAGTGTACAGTACAGGGGGCTGTGTGTTTTCTGGCTTTTTTTGTCCATATATTAATCGGAGATCCGTATTATATGATAGATAGATGAACCCGTCACCTGCTTGTGGATTGGGTTTAACCTGAGTACTCCGTTCTTTTCCTGCATAGTAGTCCTTCATGTGGTTGTCTTCCTGCATGCATTAGTGGGAGGGTCAATCAGCAACTTTCTCTCTTGCTCTGTTGAAGAGCATGAGAAGTGTGTCATGTTTAATGGTAAATACAAGGCAACATGGACATATGTTGTGGTCATATTGTTCTTTGAGACAACAAGGATTCCATCATTTTTGGGAAAGCTTTTGTCTTGAAGTCCTCTTTTAGATGTGTCTAAGTTATGCTGATCCCCATAACTGGGACATGGATGATCATGAGATGATAGTGATCTGCGTTGGAGGAATTGAAAATGCTTATGTCTAAACGATGCTGCAAGCAGATCTTTGGCATTTAGGTGAATTATCAAAGTTGTATTTGTTTATTAAGTCTCAGTCGTCGTCCTGATATGTGGTCTACCTTCTAAATGCAGTCGAACGTCCTAAAAGTGGAAAAACAAAAGCCTTTTCCACCTTGTTCAATGTGTAATGGAAGTGGAAGGGTTGATTGCCATGATTGTCAGGGAAGAGGTCTCTCTCTCTCTCTCTCTCTCTCTCTCTCTCTCTATATATATATATATATATATATATATATATATATATAATTATATGTCTACGATTAACTTAACGTACGTTCTGTCATCTTTACCATGTAGGTAGGACAAATTGTGTGCATCTTGCTTTGCTTCCAAAAGGGGAATGGCCTAAATGGTAAGTTGCTTAACACTGGTAGATTCTTCTTTCAATTTGTGGAAACAACTTGTACCTTGTACTCACAATAGAAAGAGATGTCTCCATGTTATTAGGTGCAAGACTTGTGGTGGCAGTGGACTTGCATATTGTGACCGTTGCCTTGGGACTGGAGAATACAGAGATCTTATGGGATTTCGTTTCATGAGAACTAATGCAGGTTCAAAGTCGCTTAGATAATTAGATGGCTTTGTAACAAAGTTCTTTTGAGTGTGTAAGTATTTTCCTTATGGAAGTAGTTTTGTCATTTGTCTATGCATCATCTTGTGAGAAGAATAGATAGAGAAGCTTAGTTTCTCTTTATAATCAGGTAATGGTCCTTCATGGATTGCCTGTGATTCTTCCTTGGGTTTCAGGCCACGATCAATGTCTTAAAGAAAAGATGCATACAGATTCTAGCATTTATTTGTCGACCCACATATGAATCTACCCCGTTTATTCTTTTAGCAAATACCTCAGTGCTGATAGTTACATGATTAGAAACAGATAACATGCTTCTAGTCAAATTTAAGTGAAATATATTTCGACCCACATATGAATCATTGTTGTAGAGTGCCTTATCCTACTATCAATCCACAAGGCTTGGGATGGAAACCAGAATGGGAATAGCATCACAGTGCTCCAGAGAGAAGAAGAAAACAACAAACATTTGCTTCTGGATAAAATGAGCTGATGTTCTCATCAATAGAATACGCAGTACATGCAAGAGCAACCAAGGATAGACAGAAGGTGTAGATGTATGAAGATAAGTGTACAAATCAAATATTTAATAACCCTATAAACCCTTGGAAGTTTGAGTGTGATGAGCAATGTTTAGCCTGAAATCTTCAAGCCCACCTTGCACCAACACCACCAAAAAGAAAAGTGGGGAACTTTTATTACAACACACCATAGTCATGTAAAAGTTTATAAGGGCAAATATGGATGTCTCCAATTTGAAGGAGCCTTCCAAGTAAAATTTCCTGATGCTGGGGACACCACAGTGCTGGATGCAATCATGCAGAGGAACAAATGGGTGGATGCTCATGACAAGTATTTAAGATATTTTTGTAAAAGTATGTCAGTCAGGACGTCGTAAGCTTTCTCTGTTGGGTGATAACTGTCCCAAAACACATACTTGCTATCATCCTCACATGTGACTGGAGTAAAGCTGTTGCACAGCACAGAGACCTCTAATTTTCCAGTTCCACAACAGCCCTTAGTGGACTCCATAAATCCTGCAACAGGGATCACAAGCAGATGTTTTAGTTTTTTTTTTCTCATGTTCTTGATCAGATTCTGTGAAATAGAAACATGAAGACAGATCTACCATAGTTTGATGGTCTCTGAATAATGTCTAGCAGAGGGTGGTAGATGTCAAGGTAGACCATTGTTAAATGGTATTTGCTTTTGAGTGTATCTAACACTTCACTCATCTTGGAATTGAACATCTGCGCTGCTCCATTGCGGGTAGAGTCACAGTCCCTGGCGATCCCTCCTGCAAGGGTCCTTTGGGATGGGACACATCCTATGGGAGGAAGCCCAACAAAGGCAATCTTTCTTGCACCCAATTTGATCAGATCCTACACATATGTGATAACAGAGAGCTCAAATATGAGAGGACTGCAAAAGTTGAAGAGCTAGATAAAACAGATTTGATCAGATGAATCTAATGGGGAAATGGCTGTTATACACCTCAAATCCTTATTTTGCCTTCTTTTTTTTTTTCGTGTGGGTTGTGGGGGGTCTGTGTAGGATAATAAAGTGATCCTATTGATGGAGAGCTTGACAAATCTTTTTCTCTCTCACACACAATTAATAAAATTATTTGTCAAATAATTCACGTCACTTTTATTACTTTACACACAGAACAATAAATATTTCTCTTAACAAATGCTCCCTTTAGTTGTTTTCTCGTAGAGAAATGTTAGCTATCCTGGCACCCAGGTAGTTAGCCGATGTGGAATGGTAGTGCAGCTGATTTGATTGGTCGGCCGTGGTGTGGTCCCCATGAAATCGCAGTGTGGGGTGGCGTGGAGAGTGATACGTTAAAAGGTCATTTTTCTGAACTAAATATTTCCAATTATCGAATCGTGGGCGAGTGAAATTTAAGGCTCCCATGATCTATTCCACACAAGAGGAAGCCAGCCCACTGAAAGAATGGAGAAATACTAATAAAGAGTAAAGATGTCACTAAACTAATTAACGTAGGCCTGTCATAATAAACGTGGGCCCCATCGAACATATGTATATATATAAACCTTTGTTTTGATACTGATAATGCACTACCAAATTCATCATAGTTATTTACTTTATGTCTTTAGTATCATCATTCTTCCACTTATCCATAATGTAGTCAACTTGGAACTCAACTATGGGATAACATTTTTATTTTCACTGGTTTTCGCAGAAATTTTTCAGCTGATTTTTATATTTATATTTTCTGCTAATAGATAGACATGCTCGACTATCTTTCACTGTTTTTCTCATTGATTCTTTTTTTTACTATTTTTTCACTGTTTTTTTACTTTCACGATTTTTATCACAGATTTTTATTTTCACTATTTTTCTCATTAATTTTTATTTTCACTGTTTTTAACTTTCTTTCTCACAGATTTTTATTTTCACCGTTTTCTCATAGATTTTTGTTTCCACTATTTTTCTCACTAGTTTTATTTTCACTGTTTTTCTCACTAATTATTATTTTTTCATTGTTTCAATTACTAATTTTTATTGTCATTATTTTTCTCATTTATCTTTATTTTCACTGTTTTCTATTTTTACTGTTTTTCTCACTAATTATTATTCTCACTGATTTCTGTTTTCATTATTTTTCTGAGTATGGATGCAAAAAGTTAGTTCTGATTGTGATTTTTAAAAAAAATGAATTTGGATGTTATGACATGAGATGATGTCAAAACCCAAAAGTCTAAAAGTCTTAACCAAAAGTTCAACATCTTTAATTTTAATTTAAGATTTTTAATTAGCTCTCTAAATTTAATTTGATTAATTCATAAATGTCAACTTGTCCAAAAATCAAAAGCTATAACCAAAATAATAAGACAAGTTTAAAAAATTTATGTCCAAATAATAAACAACTACAAAATTAATAAGAAAGAGCATTCCCAAAAAAGTCCAATAAACGAACTGAACCAAACCGTCAATTTATATGAGCTTCGATTTGGTTCCAAACTTGAATCAGTACTGTAGTTCGGTTCATGTTGAAAATGGCACTGAACTGAACTGAACATGGTTCAGCAATAGTTTTTACAAAACGAAGCCAGCATTTATGGATATGTAAACACCATGAAGCATGCAATATAGCACTTGCTTTAAATGTTACCTCAAGGAAGCTCGTAGCTGAGTCCACCATCAGGTCCACATAGGAAGGGATGTCGTAGTGGGTGATCCTGAAGGGGGTACCGAAATAGGTGTTGGCGATGTCGTCAGTCCCGCAGCATACACCGTATAGAGCTTCTGAGAGGATAGCGGCAGCCTTCTTCTCTCCTGCTACGGCTATCATCTTTTGCTTGTATTCCTTGAGCAGCTCCAGCTGATCCGACATGGATATGACAGACTACAAGAGCGCAGAAAGAAAGGACGAATACGCATGCAGTTCGTGAGAAGATTAGAAGGTATACACAAACAAGCTGGTTGTATAGCCAGCGATGTTTTCTACAGAAACATTTCGTACCACCAATTTGGCTGTGAGGGGATCATACCCTGCCCCGCCAGAGGCAAAGCTTACACCAGTGAGGATGTCCTCCGGACTCAGCTCAACTCCAACATAAGCAGGCAAGTACTCCTTGACGCCCAGTTTGGCAGCTGCGAATTCCACGTGAATCGTTATTGCTTTTTCATGTTTACGTTCCTAAACATCTGTGTATAAGTAATTAAGCCCAAGGAAAGAAAACCCTTGTCAGTGTGCATGGCTGCACCAGCATATACCTAAGAAATCCGAAGGAATCTTTCCATTGCAGAACCTCCCCGTTGGAACGCCCCCGGCGAAGTCCTGGCCGTAAGGAGGGAAGTTGCATTTGACGATGGTCTTGATGTAGTTGTTGTTGCCAGGATCCACTATGGAGTCCCCAAACACTATCAACGCTGGCACCTGGGGGGAGGAACTGTTTGTGGGAGAGCTCAGTGCCAGCAGCAGCTGAGACTGGAAGACAAGGAAGAACAATGTGGAGGAAAGAACTAGGAGTACTCCTCTCTCAGGAATAATGTGGATTCCCATATCTTCCTTTAGGGTTTGGCACTTTGCTCCGCTATTGCTTGTTAATTTCCTCTTCTTTCTGCGCTCTTTAATACTTCGGTGGTGCATGCCAACGTCTGCGGTGGGCATTTATAATCAGGAGTTGGGGGCGTTGGACGTCACATGTCGCGATCGGTGCATGCATGGGCAGGCAAGTTTAGGTGAGGAGATTAAAGGATAACCCAACAGCATTGCAGTTGAGAAGATGGTTGGAGGAATCAAATGAGGGAAACGAGATTTATGATCCAAAAGGCAAAACTGCCATATATATGCGTCTAGCTAAGATATGAGTTTAAAACGTACAGTGGCCCTTTCCCCTCTTAAAAACGTCGTCCATGTCGAAGCTGGTATATCTTGATGTCTTGTTCTGGAGGTAAACGGCTCAGACGACGACGCTCGTCCTTTGCTTCTGATCATGGCGTGTTGCGAAGTAGGTGAAGAGCTGTTCCTGCAGTCATTAATGGAGGATTGTGGATTGCCGTACACCAAGTTTGGATGGGATGGGATGGGGAGGAATTAAGGCATTGGAGTACACATCTTCTAATGGGGATTGGTTTCTTATAAGTGACATTTTAGAAGGTATATTGTTGGCAGTTAATAGAGATAGATGGCTGTCTCATTCATCTAATTAAGAACTCTTTTTCGATCAATTAATTGGGATTGAAAACTGTCTCATTCATCTAAGAATTCTTTTTTGAATTAATTAACTGGTATATATATACAGATGACTATCTCAATGGTTCAGGCACTTAATGAAGTTTGTTGAGGATAAATATATTATAAATTTTTGACATTGACGCCAAAAGTATCTGCCCATGACTGATATCCACTTGACATGGATCTCTCTAATTAAACTCAAAAGCAGATGTTAGTGAATGAGATTAAAATTGTACCCGTGATTCCATTAGTATATGAAGGAAGTACAATATTATTAGCATGCATTGTCACGTCTACGTGTACCATCGGTTTCATGCATCTACCCAACTAGTCAAAAAGAGTTCAAGGAAGGGGAAATCTTCTTCGGCGGTCTCACTGAGCACATGACCTAACAAGGGGAAATGTCCTTCAAATTAGGCCAGTTCTTATAAACACACTTTGCTGTTTCGGGTAGTGAAAGATGCATTAATACTAAGGATTGAGATCCCTAAAATATACCCACTGAAAGAACTTGCAAGTGCATTATGCCAGGAAAAAAGGGAAAAACTTACCAAGCAAAATTTTTTAAGTAATTGATTGAAGAGGCCAGTGTACAGTCTCTCCCCTTCCCCACACCCCCCACATGTCTTGGCATGCAGACTGGTCATCTTCCCATCCTACAGTTGCAAACTTCTTCTCCCACCCCCTCCCCCACACACAACAATTCCACCAATGGCAACAATTCTTTAATTAAAGAACCAACAGTGCCTCTCCCCCCATTCTCTTTGGCCTAGCTCTTACCTCTCTAACCCCAACTTGTGCCTCTCCCCTAACCCCTCTTTCCCTCCCTCTTAAACCTAAGAGCCATCCAGCTAGGACACAAGTGAAGCCACTCTGATGTCTGGCAATCCTCTGTATGATCTCGTGATCCCTTTGTTTGATCAAGACTAGGAACAACTGAAATTTAAGAAGAAAACGGGAAGGGGAACAAACCATTTGCGTCACTGAAATGTGGACATCCAAATGGTGCAAGAACACTATGGATCTGATCTAGAATGAGTCCAGTTATCTGGTCAAGATCAAAACTTCCTCTATCTTTTTGGTTGGAGATCAGGATCAAACTGCTAAAACTTTTATTTTGGGTCGACAAGGAATTTAGTTCTTGTCAAGATCAAACTGTTGGACTTCAGTGCAGTACTCAAGATGGTTGGTGCCTTCAAACAACCCTATATGTGTTGAATGTGCAGTCAAGATGGTTAGTACCTATTACGCCGATTCATCAACATCACTGCTTAGTGAGTGATTAACCACATTTCAGGAGTGGTGAAATGTAAATCTTGTCATACCTCCAATTTGGGGGTTGTATACATTCTTCTCTTAGTATAACTCCAACATTACTTACCAAAAAAAAAAATTTAAGATCGATGGTTGCTAATATGCTGGTTCTAGGATAATTACATATTAAGGAAGGGTATACTTGGCAAAATCCGCTATACATATATAACTTATGTCGAGATGGATCATGAACTTAGATCGCCAAAACTTTTATTTTGGAATTTGACGGATCTCATAAAAAATGTGTTGTTGCACCAGTGCTAGTTCAATAAATTTTATACAATTAGAAGATCAGACAAAGATAATTAATTAAGATAAAGATTCATCTAGAACACCTACGGGATCTTCAAAAACAGCCTTACTGGTTGATCTGCCACTGTGTACGACCGCTGGTGGTTTGAATACATCATCTAACGCCAAGAGAAGAAATTAATTCCGTGACTCTGGAACATTGTTTGGCCCTGCAACGTACTCCTTCCTCAGGCATGTTATCTGGTTTGCGGTGTCTTGAGGAGTCTTTTTTCCTTCGCTGTTTTGATGTTCTCCCTGTAAACAGGCTGTTTGGTCTTTCTATTTCCTTCTTTGGTTGGCCCTGTTGGGTTTTTTTCTTGTCAGTTTGTCTTTGTTTCTAGGTCTGTATCAGAATCTTATGCTGTTTTTCTACTTTTAATGAATTAAGGACTTCAAATTACCACAAAAAAAACGTACTCCTTCCTCAGTTATGCATCAGAAGATGAAACAGATGACCGACACCGTTGGATGGCAATCCGACGTCGTATAGTATCTGTTTGCCATCAGATGACGGCATGATATGGGATCGACACCCAACAACTGATGCCATGATATGGGTTGGCTTCCGTAAACATCACATCTACACATATCGATCATAGCATTAATGAAGTCATAATAACGCAACCAAACATCAAATGCAACAGTAGTACTATAGGAAATGACCGTGCATGAAGCTAATAATTTCCTTCATATAGCATCAGTGTGCTTCTTTGCGGTTCTCTATCCCCCTCAGAGCTTTAATGGATATATAATGCAGCCGGCCTCTGAAGGCAACAGAACTAATTAAAAGACTGTTCGTAACCTTTACTTCCTCCATGTGTCATCAGTATATATATATCTTACATTCGCACAGTATGCCTAGCTAGGAGGCGTTGGTTGGAGGGATTCAGAGCAATAGGAGGACCACGCACTGCTGGTCCAGGAGACAGCCATGCATGCACATCTTTCTTCATTTCTGTTCTTATCGAGTACTGCTCCCACAATGTGCACCCAGCTGTCTGTTTGTATCTCTCGTAAAAATCTATCCCGGAATATGTTAGAAGTTATAAATGAGAACGAGCTGAGCTGCTTGTGGATGCATGGGTAGTTTGAGTCCAGTTTATAAACTTGCCGTTTTGTCTCCATGGGCTTGTACTTAATCTTCTTTATTATATAAAGGATCGAATTCAACTTGAGTTTACTGTTATGATTCAAAACGAATAAAGTGTATATTTTTATGGAACCCGAATCTCTCAAACGATCCACACAAACTCCAGTATCATTTTCCCATCATCAAAAAGTATATATATACATAGTCTAAGTCAAACTTCGACCTGGAGTTCATATAACTTTCCTTCGTCGATCTGAGTTCAGAACCTCCAAAAGCTTTTGTTGGCGGCGGAGGAGAGGAGAGAGGGGGTCCAAATCTTTTTTTTCTTTTTTCTCTCTTCTCACCCGGGACTATTCAAACATGAGGGCTTCAATAGATCAGTTGGGAGTAGTTGGATGCTGGCACAGGGCATACCGTGCGGTGTCGTTCTCGAATCACTCAAGATCTGCAACACATTGGGGGTTCTCATAACAATAATTTGGTCCCCCGTTTTATCACCGCGAGCGCGAGGAAATAAGAGCTCAGGAAAAGGTGGCCATGGCACCAAAATAATCGCACTGTCACCTCTCAAAAGGTGGACCACAAACGTCGATGTCAACATGAATGGGGAGGATTATATCATATATTCATAATTAATGTGGTCATGTGCACAGACAATCTCCTTTCGGTGGCCACTTCATGCGCCCGGTCCAAATGCATGTGGTAAAGCTATGGGATTCGGAAATATGTGGAGGCTCTCAAGCTTGTCGATGTCAGTGTTAGTTAATGGGTCACCGGGCCAGTGGTTTAAACCAATCCACAGAGCTCAGACAGGAAGACCCCATGTCATCATATATACTTGTTTGTTTACGTCGGAGGTGTTGACGGTCTCTCTCAAATTAATTAAGAAGCAAGCAACCAAGGTAAGTTGCAAGGATACACAAGTAGAAACAACAAGTGCTCTATAAGTCACCTTACATATGTTGATGACATTTTATTAGTAGTAGCTGAAACGCCAAAAATAACATTACAAGGGAAAGGCGTATTTGCAACCGGCCTTTTGTGATGGCTGCAAAAGTCTGTCGAAACAAATACTATAAATTGCGACAAAGGTAGATAGCCATCGCAAAAAGTGAGGTATTGGTATTAATTTGGGATGGTTGTAAGACATTGTTGCAAAAAGGGAGATATTTGCAATAAATGTAAATACGTCATCACAAATAGAGTCCTTTTGTGACGTCAGTTCAATTAGGGAGATGTCGCACATATAAACCTTTTGCAATAGTTGTCATCTTTGTCACAACAAAGGACTATTTGTGCGATACAATTGGCTGATCTTTGTCACAAATAAAACAATGACATTTTATTGAAGCTTTCGCTCAATAGATGTTCATACTTCGAAGCACATCCATGACCTATGGCATGATATCTTCGTCCGACAAGGAGTAGATGGTTACACTATCAATTTAGTCTGAGGTATATGGCGAGATACAATTGGTTGTACCACTGGCTCCACCTAAAGCTACCTCCAAGGCCCACTACATTACAGTCCGACCATCAAAGGGATAAGAAGTCAAATTGCCAAGAGCATTCAAATCTATTCTTAAGATTCTTCATGCCGTATTTCAGCCCAACCAGGGGTAGATTGCTATGATATCAAGAACACTCAATGTCCTTATGAGAGTCCTTTGTAATTTACCTCTACCTGTCAATCAACTGGCCATACTATTGCTACCCATAGGACTCCCAAGAGTTCGCCCTCGACATGTGTCCAGGGAGCTATCATTTATACCAAACTGTTAGGTCAAAATTAATGCCATATCTCAAGCTCTTCGTACCAACTATTAAGCTTTCATGGACTAGCATTGTTTACTCATCAAAGAGGCCATACATATATGCCTACATATCCAAAGAGACAGTTCCATTTCAAGATTCCCATATCGCAAGTGAAATTCCATTGTTGCTAATCCCAATTCTCCACGAGAGTCTATAGAAATCTAGTGTCCAGATAAAAGTCAAGGGACAAATATACACATGGCAATCATGATAATTGATAAGAGAGCCATGTGGTTCTGAAGAAGAGCGAGGTTAATTATCTGCCACTTGGGCCCTCTATCTAAGGCATGCTAAGTCAAAGTAAACAAACATAGCTCATAGCTACAAAGGTAAACAGCCATGTCACAAGAGGATGTTTGCCAAGAAACGAAGGAGGCTTAAGAAGAGACCATGAATTATCTTTATTACTCACTTTGGTCAACTTTGTCTTGTGGGCTTTTTCAGGCCACTTGCCACAACTCATGTCCTTATACCTCTTTGGGGTACTTACTTTTTCCACTTGAGCCACCAGATCACCCTTCGGATCAATCCCTAAGATCTCTTTCCACATCCCCACCTGAGCTGCCAGATCATAAACTGGGTTTTCATCATTTGGGGTCTCCTAACCCCAGCCACCTTTCCTCCCGACCCTTCTAATGTAAATTTCTCTTGATGATCATCGTCCAATCTAATACCTCTTCCCATGGATGAACCTTCAGCTCCTCCCTTATTATTTGATTTTATTCTATTATTTCATATTACTTATTTTGCATTGAACAAAATATCAAAAGGGTCATCTCAATTCAAATATGAGTGGAAGATTAGTTTAGTCAGTCCTAAGTTAAGTATGCTCCTTCAGCACTCAGACTAAAGATTATCTCAGAGAGAGAGAGAGAGAGAGAGAGAGAGAGAGAGAGAGAGAGAGAGAGAGAGAGAGAGAGAGAGAGAGAGAGAGAGAGAGAGAGAGAGAGAGAGAGAGATAGAGAGAGAGAGAGAGAGAGAGAGAGAGAGAGAGAGAGCACATTGTAAAGAATTGGGATATGGCAAGAGTGGCAATATAGTTCCCCATGAGACGTCGACTTTGAGCTCGATCATATGTGCCCTAAGTAAGAAAATGGCTAAAAAATATAGGCTAAAAGTCTCAATGCAACAGATTGAATATCAGGGTGTGCCATGGAAGGGAACTAAATCTGATCATTCTTATACCAATGCTAGGTTTACCCCAACTTTTCTTCTTTTTCTCTCTACAAGGCATGATGTCTCTTAGATATGACCTTTGTAGTGGCATCGTTAGTGAGGGGCAGCTATCCATAGGGCGCCACCTCTTTTAATACACGTCAAATTCTAGAGCGGTTTTTAGTGAAAGGAGAATGAATAAGGACCCGTAGCTAATAGTATTTTGAACTAGTTTTAACACTACATTGGTGAAAGAGTGAGTATCTTCCGTCTCACGTGTCTTTTTAGGAAGGATTAATGTTAATTTTAGACACTATCTAAAATCTCAAACGAATCAAATAAGATTTTTCAAAACTAAAAAAATAGAAATTTTTAAAATTCAAAAAATAAATATTTATAAAACCCAAAAAATTAAACCCCCCCCCCAAAATAAGATATTTCCAAAATCCAAAAAAATATACAAATTTCAAATATTAAAAATAGAAAATTAAAATTCCAAAACATAGATAGTTCCAAAATACAAAAATATCAAAATGCAAAAAATTAGAAAATTTTGAAAATTCAAAAAAAAATCCAAAAAATAGATATTCTAAAAAATTTAAAGAATTAGAAATTTAACTGAATGTGTGTGTGTGTGTGTCACATGCGTTGGGTCCGGTCTACAGTTCTAAAGACTTGTTATATATGGTAATATTTTTAGAGGTGGGTTTGATCTTCGAACTTGACACTCCACAGTTTGATCTGCTTGGAGTTCAGACTGAGGTGGGAGGGGAGCTGAATTAGTGGGACACCGATCAAGTGAGTATTAAAAAATGTTTTTTGTATATATATTCAGTGAATAATCGACTTATAGTCCATCTTATATTTGTCTTTACACTAGAAATCTTATTACAAGATTTTATTTGCATCAGAAATCTTACCGTCATAGACCGGTTAGAAATCGCCAGTAAATGTGCATGACTTGAGACTTTACCTAATAGAAAGAACCATAATATCCCTCCTTGTGTGTGAAGAGAAACCCTTTTACGATGGGATTTTTTAGGGGTAAAAATGTCCCAAATAACATATAACTATCACTAAAATAACTGGTAGATGAATATTCCAAGTATAAATAAAATTGTGTAACATGAAGTCTGATGCAAGTGAGAATATAAGATAGATTTTAACCTAATTATGCTTGTAACAGAAGCACATATGTAAAAACCTGTAATGCCCAACAAGGCCGTGCTAGATGGACTCGTGGACCCGTGAGCACTTGATGGGCCCTTCCTGGGCCTCTCTCCGTCATCTGCCCGGCTGGGCATAGTTGGGACGCCTGCAGTTGCGGCGGACCTCTCCCTGATCCCCGGTGAGCACGCCGATGCTACCCATCTTTACGATGGACCTCACGAAGTCTCTGAAGAAGAGTTCCGGCTCGGCGGCGTAGGCATGCACCAGCCTCCGAACGGCGCCGTCGTGGTCCTCGGAGACGAGGGCGTCGTCGCTCTCCAGCAGGCCCTCCCCGCGGAGGAGGTTGTGGAAGTAGCGGTTGTCGAACCAGGCCGGCGTCTGGGTGTCCAACGGGATGAGGGCGGCGTCCCTGCCGGACGTCGGGCAGATGGAGCGGAGTATCCGCCGGAACACGGTTTCCCTCCGGTAGTAGTCTGGTGGCTGTTCGTCCACTTGCTGGCCGTAGATCCTGCTCCTGAAGCTGAGGCACCTGGCTCTTCCCATTGTGTGGCTGCCTGTGTTACATATGAGAGAGAAATTGAGAAGTTTAGGTAATGTGACTTCATAACAATATGAAAATTTAATAGTAATGTTATAGATGAATCAAGCAAAATGCACAGATTCAAAAGTTAGATTTTTTTTTTTTTGGAATCCAAGATCTTAGATGGAAGATTTGTATGAATAATCTTGTAAGTCTTTTACGGTTCACCTAAAAACTCTTAAAATCGTAATTACGTGAATATCCTTATTAAAGAGAAAATATGCTGTAAAAGATGCTCTTTTTCATTCCAGGAGGAGACGAAAATAAATAAATAATAACACTATTCATATGTACCGTGTCAAGTCATGTTAGAGATCGAAAAATTCTTACTACGATACGATTCAACTGTACCACCAGGGCGGACCCACGTTAAAGGTGGGGGTGGCCATGCCCCCCCCCCACCATTTTGACTCTCTTTATTATTTTTTTTTATATTAAGTTTTTTTTTAATTTCAAATTGGCCCTCCTTATATTTTACTTTCCTTTAATATTTTCTTACTTCGGCCCTCTTTTATATTTCATCATGCGTCCGCCCCTGTGTACCACGACACGAATTTGGTACCACACAGCCAACTATGTCGCCACACAGCCAACTATGTCTCTTCTACAATAAGTGAAGTTTTTTTTAATTTTACGATACAATAAGTGAAGTTATTTCTTCTTGGGGTTTTGTGTAATTATGACCTGACTTTAGAGGGAATAATTGGATCTTTTGCACATATATCTCTCTCTTAAAAATTAAAATACAATTTGTATAAAGATCTACCCTAAATTTGCACTAACATGTCTATCTTTTATATGCGAATTAAACTGTCATGCATACCTTTTTTTATCACTTTCGTATGATGAATTGTCAAAATCTTTTAATGAGAGATGTAGAAGATGACCAACTATTCATGGATATTTTCACAGAAGCTTACTAAAGGGATACCGGTATTAAATTTATATATGAAAACTATACGAGCAAATTCAAAAGTAAGATGAATTTCCATTAAATATGATACATGCAAACAAATGCACGATTCCCTTTCATTAAACAGCCTCCATCATGCGCCCATCATTTTTAACACATTGGCATATGTTATTGGCAACAAGATATATATAAACTTAACAATTAGTGTACATACCTGAGAGTGCCACCAAATCTATGATGTTGAGGCCATGGGACTCGAAGTTGGGAATGAGCATCTGGAGTGTGAAATTAGGCGCAGGTATCATCTGATTTGCTTCACTCAAGCTTGCCTTCAGAGAATCTCTTCTTCCAAGGTGAACTTCCCAATTTGGGCCACCTCTCTGCAAAAGGATCAAAACACAAATCAAGTCATTTGGCGGTAGGGGTGTAAACGGAACCCGATATTCTGATATTCCGATCCGATTCCGATAAAAATTATCGGTTTCAAAATCGGAAAATGATATCATCGATATCGGATATTCCAATAAACTATCGGAATCGGAATCAGAATTGAAAAATAATCGGAATCGGAATCGGTATCGGTTATTCCGATAAATTATCTTAAACTCAAAAAGTAAAATTATGATAAACACTTTAGCTTATCAGAATTTCAGTTCCGGTAATATTATCGAAATCAGAACGGAATCGGAATTAATCATTCCGATTTTATCGGAATCGGAACCATATTTCGGTTATCAGAATCAGAATTGGAATCTGTGTTTCCGGTTCCGAATCCGACCCGTTTGCAGCCCTATTTGGCGGTAGTGTACTATTGTGGTATGCACCGGTTCATGCCAGCGGAAGACAGGCTCAATCAAGTCTCGCGACATAGCCAACCCTGATCCTCGTACATATAGTAATATGGGGACTCACATCCTATTAGATGACTTCAATTTTTAAACTTGATACATGCCTCACTTACTCAGCTCAAGAAATAATCTTAAAGTAGCTTTTTCTTTTAATCGCATTCGTTTCTAAGTGATGTCCCTAGAGATTTCATAATTCTTTGGCTGATGTAACACTAGAGAATAGGCTCAATGGTGTGCTCTCGAAGAAAAGGCTGTCATTAATTAGTTTGTCTTTGTCCACAGTGTTTGGCCCTATATCAGACCTAAAACACTGATTTATGATGCATCATCATAATTAGCTAGGTTTGACCATGAAGAGTAGTAGCAGGAAGTATACAGTTTCAAAAGGAAATATTTATAGATATCTTGACAGAGCTATATTTGTGTAGATATATATCTCAACATTATAATTATATATACGTGTTCCTTAAGCAGAAAGGTGAGATGAATGTATGTTTAATAGCATAAATACTCCTGTTCATATAGCATAGTTTACACACAGACTCTTCAAATATAACATCAATCATATCATTTATATCTAAGAAATGTCTTAGTTGTTAAGTTCTTCTGTGTGTAAACACCTAAGTGACCAAGGTTCAAATACCCATGAAGACCATGTTTAAAAAAGATTATGCAATCAAAGAGAATATTTATATAATTAAATCCTGAGAAAATGTTTTTATAGATGAATTTTTTTATGATTGTTCATGTGAAGGTCTTAACTGAAATTTCAACAAGACTATGGTAAACGGACTAACACACAACATTGTTTGCCATGATGACAGCTTTGCCAAAAGGGACATTAGAATTAGTAGGTCTAACTACGTACATAGGCGTGGATAATGGGAACACAGGTTTCATAACAGAGGCCATTCCCATGGGCCAATTTTTCATTTAAAATTTGCTGTTAGGTAAGATTTTTGAACGTCAGCTTATACTTTGATTTTCTTAAGACTATGTTTGATATTTGGATAGACTGGGAATAGAATGAAGATATCTCCAAAATTTTAAAATCTTTATGTTTGGTATTTGAATAGATTGAGGATAAAGTGAAAATTTTGAAATCTCTATGTTTGGTATTTGGATAGACTGGGGATAGAGTCTATCAAAATATCAAATATAGCAAAAAAACAACAGCGGGCTGAAAAATAAAAGGAAACACTTAAACCATCAAAAGGTTTTCTACACATGTATAACCTGTTCTAAAAAATAAGATTTCACAGAAGTATAATCAAAATAAGTCTCATATTTCTCCTCGAATTATAAATTTTGAAACATGAATGACAACCTTTTAACCAAAAAATATTCATCTATTTCAAAAAAGAGTGAAATGTAACAAAAATAATATCATATACATATATATGATAACATAATAAAGAATAATACTAGCGTACGTAGCAGAACATAGTGAATCTACGTGCTTCAATATCTTCTACGAAATCCCCAAACCCCAAAATCATCAGAAGTTGGATGAGACCAGCGAGGAAGCTCACCAGAAGAACAGCATCCCTTGCGGCAATGGCGATGACATCCGCGCACGACACGGTGAGGGGGCAGGCCACCTCCAGCAGCGCCTTCGCCCGGTCGATCACGTCGAAGCCCCGCAAGGAGCCGGCGTTCGCGACGGCCCCCTTCTCGCTGACCACGCCCCCGCCGTCGTCCAGCAGCACGGACGCGTCGCAGCCCTGCGGCAGCATGCAACAATACCACCACACAGCGCAACCACGACGGTTAGTGCTCCTGCGACATTATAGCGGGTGGACGAGCAGATGGTGAACGGGTGATGGAGGAGGGCGTCCGACCAGGACGAAGCAGTCGTGGAAGTGGAGGCGGAGGAGCTGGGCGGCGACGAGGGGGTCCCTGGCCACCTCCACCTGCATCACCTCCCTGACGATGGACTCCGCCATGGGGCACGTCCCCCCGTAGTAGTACGGATCAAGCGTCTGCCCGGAGGCCTGGGCCATTGCACAGAGCAGCATCAAGAGAGCTACCAGCAGGATCTTCGTCAAAGAGAAGCCTCTGGTGGAATCCATGCCTGGTACGTGAGAAGAAGCAGCTAAGAAGAGCTCTGTGAGAAATTTATACATACCTGGGTACGTGTTCTTCTTCTTCTTTTCTTTAAGTAGACACGCCGTTACCACCATTGGTATCTAATACTTTTGGGGAATTGCCAGGGTCAGGATTCCGACCAGATAGTGAGAAGTCAAGAATAGATACACCAGCTTCAACCAATTCATTCAGCACCATCCGCTGTGTGCCAGGCGCAGTGTAACAGCAAATCGAAGGTTGCCGTGTCTCCATAAGACCTCGTGATGATGCTAGTGGAGTGGTTGGGCATATTGTACAATGGCGTAGATAACTACAAGCAAGAGCATGGTGTTGCCCACTTTTGGGGCAAAGGCACAGTAACCTTGGGCAGAGTATATAAAGTTGGAAAACTTTAGGGAAAGGTAATAACAAAGTGTAATGTTGGACTAAGGGGTTTTTAAAGCAGAGCAAGATATGCCAAGAGAATCCAAAAGCAGGTGACTGCTCGCATGATTGAATATTGTGATTTGAAAGACAGCGTTAAAGTTACAGGTAAACCGAATCCTTCTGCAAGCTGATTTGAAGCCTGAATCTTTCCTCAGTAATGCTTCTGGTAGAATGAAGACGACTAGTGAATTCAAGTTCCTTGATCCACAACTTGATATGGATAAGGTGGGAACCCAAATTTTATGCAGGCTACGATGAGAATGGCAAGTCTCTCTCTCCATGGGGAAAATCACCTGACTTGAGGTACTGCTCACCACCTAATCTAATGAGTTCACCCAGGAAAAAACAGCATAAAAATTAAAAAAGGGCACTAAATACAGCAGAAAAATGTTAGTATAAATCTTCATCTGGCTGACGCCACAGTGGCAAAAGTTTGGTTGTATCTCACCAATAGTCCCTACAAGAACAAGATCCATCCCGGAAGTGATGGAAACGGGTCCGATCCCTAACGATTATCACTCGACTGAAAGCTTTTGATATCAGTTTCATTGCAGAATGGCAATCCTCACAAATTCTGAGGTTCTTGATGATGCGAATAACTGTCCCTGGCTGTGTCTTGATCAACCCAAACGCCACTGCCAACTTCTCACTGTGTTGAGAAAGACATTGCTCCTTGTCCTCCTCATCCAAGTCAAATGTGATACCACTTGTTGCTGGATACGATCCTTCAAGACTTCTAAGCTTTGAGATCTCATCCAACATCGTATAGATTTGATTGGTATCAGGATGGGAAGAATCCCCTGATATGAACTCATGAATCATACCGTCCACCTCAATCAAACTAGACCCAGGAGGCTTCTGGATCTTATGCTCCTTCATCATGTTTCTAACTTCTTCAACTTTTTCCCATCTGCCAGTGGAAGCATACACATTTGACAAAAATACAAGTGCCCCTGCATTAGAAGGATCCAATTGAAGCATCTCTTGCGCAACCAACTCTCCCATCTTGACATTCTTATGAACCCGGCAGGCAACAAGAAGAGCTCCCCAGAGGACCACATCCAGCTCCAATGGAATTCCCTTGATCAGTTCCAGTGCCTTCTCCAACTGCCCGGCTCGGCCCAACAGATCTACGATGCAACCATAGTGCTCAATTGTGGGCTGCACCCCATGCACAGTTCCCATTTTCTTTAGAAGCTGGAGGCCCTCTCGCACCAGCCCAGCGTGACTACATGCCGACAATACACTTGTGAAGGTCATCGAGTCTGGATTGACACCCATCACTTCCATCTTTGAGAAAAGATCAAGGGCCATGTCAGCATATCCATGAACAGCGAGGCCACTAATCATCACACTCCATGTCCGGACATCCCTCTCATGCATCTCTTCAAACAGAGAATATGCCACCTCAATTTCCCCACACTTCGAGTACATATTGACCAATGCAGTCCCCAAGTTCACAGTCAGTCTCATCCGGTTCTTGTCAATATATGCGTGCACCCATCTGCCCATGTCCAGTGCCCCAAGATGTGCGCAAGCCGAAACCACACAGAGCATAGTTATCTCGTCACTCCTTACATTGCCATCATGCTGCATCCTCCTAAACACCCCAATCGCTTCCGAGTACCGACAAGAACGCATATTGCCTTTGATGAGGGCATTCCACAGGGCAACATCTCGCCTCGGACATCTCTCAAACAGTTGCCGGGCTATCTCGATCGACCCACAAGCAGCATAGAAATTGATGATCCCCGTCTGTATGAACAAGTCGGAATCTTCAAACCCGCGCCGGATTAACGTCCCGTGGACGCCCATGCCGATCCCCGCATCCATGATACTGGTGCAGGCTGTGAGGACGAAAGGGTAAGTGTAGTTGTTGGGGGAGCAACCTTCCGCCAGCATGCGGCGGTAGAGGGCCACGGCCTCCCCAGGGCGGGGCCGTGAGCGAGGCCCCTGATCATGGAGTTCCAAGTGAAGGTGTTGAGGGGGGAATCGATGGAGGCAAATACGGAGCAGGCATAGCCGAGGTTGACTGGGCCCGTGGAGACGATGTCCGCCAGCAGCTTGCCCACCGTCAAGATGTCGCGGATGCCTCCGCCTCTGATCAGCTTGGCGTGGAGTTGCTTCAGGTGGTTCAGGCTGGAATTGGTGGCGGAGGAAAGCGAAGGAGGAGAAGAAGAGATAGAAGAGGGCAGGAGGGAAGAGTCCAGATTTGAAATGGGACGGGATGCAACGGCTAGTCGCCGTAGTCCCATTTGGGGCTCCTGGCTCAGCATGGAAGGGATTTTTATTTTTACCTTTTTTGGTGGACTACACCACGCCAATATAACAACCAAAAGGTCCATTTTTACCCCCCCCCCCCCCCCCCCAAAAGAAATGTAAGGGTACATCTGCAAATTTGACATCTCTTGGACCCACGGTCCGTTCTATCGCGCGAATCGATTGTGTCTCATTTTTTATGGCACGATATTATATTATATCAAATCGCTAAAATACGATAAGAAAGAAGTTCATTAATTTTTTTATTTTGTGACTTGATCAACATGTAAAATAAGTAAACTTAAAAAAAATGAACAAAACATAAGAACATCACATAGAAAGGTTAAAAAATATAAAAAAAACTCTATTTAATCATTCAAATCAACTCAACATAATCATATAGTACCGTGATCTATGTCATCCTGGGCATACGAAGTGAATATCAATCAAAGTTCATATTATTTAACTATACAAAATTTACATATGACATCATCTAAGGGCTTCAATTCTCATTAGAGATGAGTACACCACACTACAAGAAAAATTAGAATTATTGATAAAATTTTTTGACAGATCAATATCCATATCGAGAAAATTATTAGGATTTGATGGACTGTTAGCCTATATAGATTTGTAATTTATTACTATTATATGGACTAGATGGTACTATATCATAATACAACGATTTGAGTTGGTTAGTGCCATCTCTACTACCACTACCACCACCTCCAACTCTAATGTGATCATTATTTTCATTTTATGATATGACCGATGTATTTCATTAAGTCAACACAAAGAATTCTAAAATAGAAACAAAATTATAACGTCTCAAATTTTATAATAAAATAATAATATAAAATTAAAAAATTAAAAGAGATAGTAAATTATACGTAAGATATGACTACTTACATAAAACATAATTATCTTTAATTTCATAAATATTTTTATATTATTAATATAATTCTAGTATTATCTTTGATTGTGCGCACTTTGATAGGACGACACTCGATTCTCAAAATAAAGTCAAATCTGAAGTCATCATAATTATTAGAAATATATATTAATTTTACAAATATAAATATTAAGAATTATTTATGTATAGATATTGAGATTAAGTCGATCTAATAATTTTTTAAAATAATTTTCACTTAACAAAAATTTAATTTAAAAATTAAACTAAAATTATTATAAATTGTATAATCTCTTAATTAACTTATGTTTGAAATTTCATCTCAATAAAATTTTATTTAAATCTTTTAGATGTGTTAGATTAGAGGGGGGAAGGAAAAAAAATGGAGCAACGAACCGACCGTGTCATAGCTTGCATGGCACGATGCGGGTCGTTTGTACCACCGCGATGACCAACCGTGCTTGGAACATAGTTAGATATACAACATCATGCACCATATCGGTGCGTACACCCACCTATACTACTATATCTGAAGAAATTTGATATATTGGTACTCTCGATTCAATACTTTAATTTTATTATTATTTTATTATTTTATTATTAAAATTTAAAATAAATTGGATTGAACCATAGCATATTATATATATTGATAAGCTGTTATATACCGTAATATAGAGAATACAGTGACACATTCGATACGGCAAACTTCGCTTGCGAAAATGAGTACCATTAATTTTACAGTGCCACATTTTTCACCATTGTCTTTTGACAATAATTATGTGATCAAATGGTCAAGCTTAAACCTAATTTCGGAGTCTAGATTATCAAATTTCAGTTAACTTTTCTTGACGACTGTTTTGTGAATTATGCATAGAAGTTGAATATGACAAATCGGGTGTCCAAAAATTGGTGTTATAGGAAATTTTAAATATGTTTTTGTCTGTTTTCTTTAGTTCTTACGAAATATTAATGTGGACATGTGATATATCCTTCCTTTTAATGTTCATTTTGGACTAATGACGTATGGAATGGATAGGATTTAATTGGGACTAGGGAAAGAACACGGCCCATATTAGTTCAAGGTTTTTTTTAATATATTTTTTCACTTTTCAAGTTTTATTTCGTCAAAGTAATGGAATACAATTTTTAACTTTGCTACACATAAAGAGGAACTAAAGAGGAGCGTCAAAACAATTAAAAGATACAACAGTAGACCTATTGGGATATATCTCATATCGAATGAGGTATTTAGAAGATAGAGATTATATTACATAAAGGCTGATCCATCTTAGAATCATCTACACATGTTAGTCCTATGTAAGACAAAAGTCATGTGGATTGAGATATATCTCACACCACAAGAGAAAGTGGTATTTTCGACGGACAAGATCCATCGGAAATCCGACGGAACTCTGTCGGAAAAGGGGCCTTCCGACAACTTTCCGTCGAAAGCTCGTCAGAAAAAATCCGTCGGAAATATCTGGTCAGAAATTACCGACGGGTTGAAAAATCGTCGGAAATCTGTCGAAAATTTCGACAGAATATTCCGTCGGAAACTGCGTCGGTAATTTCCGACAGAAATCGTCGAAAAAGATTGTCGAAAATTTGGTCAGCATTTTCCAACCGAAAATTGTCGGAAAATTCGTCGGAATTTTCGTCGGTAAATTTCGACAGAAAAATCCGCCAGAAAATAATCCGTTGGCACTTTAGACAGAAATGCCGACGGATTATTTTCGTCGGTAAACTGACATTTTTCGACAGATGACATCCGTCGGAAATTAATATACTTTAAAAAAAATACAGAAATAACAATAATTTTTCAAACCTGCTAAAATATTCATACATTTCACAATAACAAGTACTTACAATCAACATAAAATCATAAAACGCAACAAATATAAAATCATACACAATAATAAATACTAAAAATCAAG
Organism: Colocasia esculenta; assembly: GCA_014218235.1. Classification (NCBI taxonomy): domain Eukaryota; kingdom Viridiplantae; phylum Streptophyta; class Magnoliopsida; order Alismatales; family Araceae; genus Colocasia; species Colocasia esculenta. The sequence goes on along the minus strand of JACBKR010000123.1, from coordinate 822,923 downwards.
ACAGGTCTATTGGATCGTCTGCTGTCCCTGTCTCATGATCGTCAGGTGCCGGAGGTGGATCTTATATTAAAAAAAAATTAATATGAGAAACATTAATAAAAATTAATATACATACATTATTTTTAAAAATTAAATTTAAAATATGTGATTATTTCTCAACTTTAATTAGAAAATATTTTGATCATTTATACTTTAGTTTTTTTAGATTTGTGATTTGAGCGTCGAACCCAAACTAGGAATCCAATTAGGATTCCGTCAGTTCCCACACATCACTTTCACCCACCCGGTCGTGTCGGAGTGAACGGCATGTCGATCAGATCCGTATTTGTGATTTTGGACCCCTGGGTTTTCGTGTTGTGATTGTTTCTACTTTGCTTTTTTTATATTAGAGATTTGAGCGCCAAATCCAAATCGAGAATCCAATTAAGATTCCGTCAGTTCCTACACGTCACTTTCATCCACCCGGTCGTGTCGGAGCAAACGGCACGCCGATCGGATCCTTATTTGTGATTTTGGACCCCTGGGTTGTTTGTTCTGATCATTTACACTTGAGTTTTCTTTATATTAGTGATTTGAACGCTCAACCCAATCCGAAAATCCAATTAGGATTCCATCAATTCCTACAATGTGAAATCTTAATAGTAAATGGATGGGCTGCCAGGAGGGGGAGGGGGAGGGCGTGGGGTTCGCCGGGACGGAGAGGGGGAGAGGAGTACACACCTGGATGGGCTCCGGCAGAGGCGGCGGCACAAGGTCGCGGAGTAGGCGGCGCGCGGGCTGGGTAGCTGTGGCGGGCCGGGGTCGCGACGGCCGGCGGCGTAGGGTAGCGGCGGAGGGAAGCTGGGGTGGCGGTGGGCCGGGGTCGCGACGGCGGCGGGAAGCTGGGGCGGCGGCGGTGGCGCTGCAGGTGAGAGAGAGAGAGAGAGAGAGAGAGAGAGAGAGAGAGAGAGAGAGAGAGAGAGAGAGAGAGAGAGAGAGAGAGAGAGAGAGAGAGAGAGAGAGAGAGTGGGTTTCGCGGGATGGCAGGGGGGAATTGCTGGTTTACCGACGGATATTCCGAGTCGGAATATCCGTTAGTAATCCCGCAATTTCCGACGGATATAATCCGTCGATTTTACCGACGGATATTTCCGACGAAAATCTGTTCGTCAGAATATCTGACGGATATTCCGACGGAACATTTCTGTCGGAAATATCCGTCGGTAAAATTGCTTTCTCTTGTAGTGTCATGATGAACGAGGCATTGAGGGGATTGAGATTATATTATATATATAGAGACTGGCCCATTTTAGACTTTTTCGAAATATATATCTCAACACTTTTCAATATATATAAGAAAAATATCAAGTGGGTCAGTATAGAATGACGTGGGAATCACAACCGAAAGAATGAGATCTGCTTTGATATCATAAATCTAGATATTGAAAGTCACACTATATAAAGACTAGCCTATTTTGAAATTATTTGATATGGAATATATCCTAACACGATCTTTCCCGTATCCAACCCACAATGATAATTGGGTTTCCCCAAACATCGCATTCTGATTGGCCTATGCCTAAGATAATATAGTCTTGACTTGTCAAGTAAGAAGTGAAATAAACAACTAAAATTATATGTTTGGGTAGGATAATTCATAACTTTTTTTTTGTAATTTACTTAATGAGGTTGGTCCCGACTCACAAGGGTTTTGACGAGCCAACATCTAAAAACTTGAGTCTGGAGCTCGAGTGAGGAAGCCGCTTTGGTAAGCGGGGTATCTCGAGGTATCGCGGGGTAACCCCCTCCCCCAACTTTAGGGAGCGGGGCAGGGTTATCCTCAGGGTACTCAGGGTAAATCTACCCCACCTAAAAAAATGGGGTAGAGGGAGGTAATTTTTTTTCTTTTTTTAAAAAAATTAAAATATATATATATCATAAAATTTTAAATATTATTCTATTAGATATCTTATATTTTTTATTTTTTTTTATTTTTTGAGATGAAAATAAGTGAAGTCAAAGATAATAGTTGATCAAAAAAATGAGTTAATCCATCTCCATCTCAAAAATAGCAACCAAAGTGAAATATGTATTCTTTGGGGTTAAGCTATCCTGGGTTAACCTACCCTTACCTTCAACCAAAGCGTTAGAAGAACAAAAATCTACCCATAATAGACGTCAACCCAACTTTCAAAAGAAGTTAATTTTGAAAAATTGTTTCTAAGATCGACCATGACTAGAGGTGAACACAGATCAATTCAACCCGATTCACACTTATTTTTGCTTAATCAAAAAATAAATTGAATTTAAAATAGCAAAAATGCGGATTTCTAAGATGATCACGAGGTGTCCTCACCCTAATCAACTGCGTTACCAGCACCGTTGTGAAGTTATGTATTATTAATTATATATATATTATTCAGTTCATTTTAATTTCACAATAAAGAATCTTGAAATCGAACAGAACCGATTAAATCAATTCTATTCAATTCTTGAAATTAGACCAAAATTTAAACAGATCTCCGATCATCCAATGACCAAGTCAGTCGTTTAGCTCAGAAGGGGATCGGTACTTTTTTGAGAGAGAGAGAGAGAGAGAGAGAGAGAGAGTAGAAAACAATTGGACAATGGCATGTGTCCTCTTCTCCTACGTACTTGTGTATGTTGGCCTTTTTATTGAATACAGCTAAAAATAGGAGGAAAGGTGGGCATCCGATGTAAAATTAAAGTTTTTTTGAAACCCTCCTCCGCTTTCTCCGTTTTCTTCTTCTCTTTGAAGATCATAGTTGGGTCGAGCTAAGTAACCTTATTGGGCCTGACCCAGAGGGTTCATACATACGGACCATTTCTTGAGAGGTTACTTGTAAAATTCTCAAAAAAAAAAAAATGAAGCAAACTTTCGGCTGAACAACGTGAGCCCAGGTCTCCCTCATCAGTGGTAAACCCCATTTTTCTTGGAGCGTTACCAGACGATCCGCATTCAAAGATGTGGGTGACGGGAAAAAAAAAAAAAAAAAGTACTCGGACCATGCTTCTCACCGTGGAGCAAAAAAAAAAAAAAGTACTCGGACCATGCTTCTCACTGTGGAGCTGCCGTGCTCCCTCTCACTGTGAGGTGAGTTTTCAATCAGCAGTCACGGCAACGACAGAGATACACAATAATTGACAAGGGGGCGAGAGCAAGGAGATCTAGCACTGAATCCTGATTCCTGACCCAATCATTGAAGCAACAGCATTCAAAAACGAAAGTGGGTACCACCTCCATTAGCACAGTTCAAGATGTTAAAGAGTACTGAACCCTCCCCATCCCCCACCACATGCACCACCTTCTGCATGCATGGTGCTTATCCGAAAAAGGGAGCAATATTTATTGACTAATACTGTTACAGCTAGCAGCTGAACCAAGGGACAAAACCCTGCAAGGGAAAAGGAGCAAAGGCAAGGGAGAAAAAGACAGAAGACAAGAAATTGCAGGCAGAGCTGGTCCACTCCTTGCACTGTTTTGCAGTCATCTTCTCTGTCACACACACACTCTCTCTCTCCCTATCCTCTCTTACATGCATGCAGTCTTCCTTTCTCTTTCTCTCTCTTCTTCTGGGCCTCTGTGAGGTTATTTACAGCCACGAGCTTCCTGAAGAAGACGTGGGAGAAGAGGAGCCACCCGTGCGGGGTCGCGGGGTTTTGGCAGGGTGTGCGGGGGTGACGCGGGCGGGCGAGCGCGTGCGGAGACCTGCCGGCCGGGCCGTCAGCGAGGGGGGACTCTGTGGACCCCCAGGCGGTGCAGCTCCGTCAGGACGCTCTCCGTGGAGGGGGGTTTCAGCCCCAACGGCAGCGGGAGCCACGGCTTGCTCAGGGCCTCCCTCACCACCTCATCGATCACCTCCTCCTCCTGTTCTCATTTGTTTTTAGTACGTTTTCAGCACAAGAACACAGAGCGATCATGAGTGTGTTGTTTATATATATCCACCAAGACGACAGGTTTTGACGTACACATATACTTGGAGAAGTAATAAGGAGACCCTAAGGTTAGAAATAACGTTAAACTTTCCTCAAGATTCATCACCATTACAGATGGGTAATACGTTTTAAACGAGTGCCTTAAAGATATATGCGATCATGTTAACCTTATTCGCTCTCTCTGTGCATGTGGACTCACTGCCCATCGACAAGTTTCCAAGGGGTTTGGCGCCGGTATTCTCTCTCTTAAGATACAGCTCGTCAGAGTATATACTCTTTGTATCGTCACTACCAGTTAAATGTTTTGAGAGGAGGATGGATGAAGTCTGCAGGAATAGATATATCCATGGAGACGATCGCCACCCAGATGCGGGGAACATCTTTAGAAACAGGAACTAATTATTAAGAGAGTACACAGTACTAGTATATTTCTAGATCTCCCACACTACATAATGTATATACAGCAGAGAACATGAAGAACAAATAATTATAATCATGTTTACTTACAGGACGAAAGTCGTAGGCGTCCTCTGAGGCCCCATTTCGGCGTTCGGGCACATCAAAGCTACGATTTTGAGGAGGATACTGCATTGTGCAAACAGAAAATTAACTTAATTATGATGTTACAGAAGTAACGGATGCTTTTAATTTCTTTTTCCTATTCTAGTTAGGAGAAACTTATGTAAACTTACATGTGGCACGGCAGGATATAGGTTTTGGGAAGGAGCAACAGGGCAACCCCATGCATCAGCATGCATCTGAAGAAACACGAGAATGGTCATACTTAAGTTTCTTCATGATTTGTATGATTATTGTTACAGAACATCGATGAACCATTTCCTCGTATAACTGAAACAATTTGTAAGCCATGGTAGAATTGCATGCCAAACTAAATATGCTACTGAAGGGATAAGCTTGATGGTAAGTTGAAAACATGTACATGTTGGCTATTGATGTTTAAAATTGATGATCCCCAGCAATCCAGAGACAAACGGATATGAATGTAATAGAAAAGTACTATGAAGGGTAGCACATATATATATAGTAGCCACCGGGACATGCAAAAGATTCCAAACGAAGGTGTTTTATACGCAGATATGAGCAACTTGATCCATATATATATTACCCTGGGGTAGGTCTTCCAAGGCCAATACTCTCCGGAAGGCTGCCATGGTGAATACACTGTGTTGCCCCACATTTGAACTCCAGGGTGGTGATAGTTGGGATGGCCCCAGACATGGTAGACATGACCAGGCGGCACTCCACAGCTAGAATGGGCAGGAGGAAGAGCCACAAACTGCTTGTATGGGTATGCCCTTGGCACTTGATTTCCATGTTGTTGCCATCTCCTGTCCTCATCCTTGGGCAGTATGTGTCTCTTGCGCATCCGGTACTTCTGCCAACGAGGAAATCAGGAGTTAACTAGCTGAAGGTCAAAATTAAGACAAATACTTCATTTCCTTTTTCTGTTCTGAATGTCCAAGACTTAACTTGGAAGACTTATGTAAAGTTTGCAGTGTATAGTTTGGTTTGGCTGGTATCCAAGAGTGAAACTTTTCAGGGGCTTGAGTTGTAACCATGTGAGGATTCTGAAGCCATGCATATCTATGATATGATTGCATTAACCACACAGAAATTTTTGTCTATATATGTTCACCTGGAGATGGCTAGCTACATTGTGTCTAGTCAATCCTTCAGCCTTCATCAACTCCAATATCTTGGATGGGATGGCTTGATCAATCCCAAGCTGCTCTACTGCCTGAACAAATCGTTTGTGCAAGTCTGGAGTCCAGTCCACCTAAAGCGCAGAAAAGTAACCAGCACTTTTGTGACCACCACCTTGAAGAGCAAAAAGAATCAAAAGAAAAAGGAGGGAATGGATCAAATATGCTGCTGAAAATTTTAAGGGATGAAGGGTGTGAACCTTTATCCTTTTCTTGTTAGATCTGCTGCCACCAAGATATGATGAACTATGATGCGGAGAAGCCTTCTTTTGATTCAGATCCTCTACAGTACTTTGCTTTATTGCACCGTCTTCATGATTCAAACGAGGTGATGGCACAAGGTGGTCTCCAGGAGGAGCGCGTTCGTCGGTTTTAGACCCATAAGCCGAATCGATCTCGTCCTCCATGATGAAGTCCGCAGGTGTAGAAGGCTCTTCTTTACAAATTTCCCCGGTAGAGTTATTGCAAGTGTTGTCGACGGATTTGGATTCAGAGGCACACAATCTTGTCTGCTCCTCTATTAAGTCATTAACATGGTCTTTGGACTCATCGATCGAGCAGTTGAGTTGATCCTGGCAATCTCTGTCGTCCAACGATCGGCTGGATTGCTCCAGCTGAGGAGTCGAAGGCGCCGGAAACTTGTCGATGGGCAGTGAGTCCACATGCTCATCATGCCGCTGTCCGTCTACCTCGGCAGCGTCCACCATGGAGGAATAATCCTGGTAATCTTTAAGCTCCGTAGCTCCTGAATCTGGCTGTAGCTGGAGGATTGAAGCAACAGTCTCTTTGATGGGTCTCAGCGATTTGGAGAGGACGGCGCTCCCCGCATTGAAGGCCTGCTCAGGACTTAAATCAACTTAGAATGTCTTCTCAATTTCCAGGTGAATTGTGGAAAGTACAGATCTTTCTGTCAAGGTAAGCCCACCTTATGGACCACATGCTGCCATATGTTTTTGAGTTTATCCTCCGACAGTGGTTTCTGAAGGAACTCAGCTGCACCGAGCTGAAGAAATAGGATTCACATAACACATTAACAACCATTAGGAAGTGATGTAAGGAACATTCTGTAGATTAGATAACAGAGGAAATGGGCGGTTTCTACTTTCTAGGTGTGTAATGGTGATGAGAATTATTTGAGAATGTACCGCTATGCATTTCATCATAGTGCTTATACATTGAGCCTCTGAAACCACTGCAAGAGATAACAATGTCAGCAATAATGGAGGTGGGAAGAGATCCCAAATCCAGGGCCTCATTATTGGGAAAATGAAGAACTCACTAATAGTTGGAAGTTCTCTAGCTGTCTCAAGAAACCTAAAACACCCAAGGCTGTTGCCAGTAGTCACCTGCAACATTTTATTATAAAAAAAAAAGTTCATGTAGTATTAGCTCATCACCCTGAGCCACCCACACAAGAACAGTTCAAACACCATTACTGATTTTAGTTACCTCTACTATGGCCACATGGAAGGCCTCTGCATTACTGGATACTGCTTTCAGAGCTTCCTTTTCATCCCTGAACAGGGAAACTGCAAAAGGTGATAAGACACATTTAGCATGAATTGAAAGAAATGGTGGCCGGTATCCATCTGATGAATGAAATAGCAGAAAGGTGTAGCACTGTCAAAAATACAGACTTTGATGATGAAAATGGCCAACATGTGATGTGAAATCATGAGAGACATAAAAAGGCCTCCTGAGATCCCTCAACAGGGCATGCATAATCATAACTGCTGGGGCGATGACTCATGTGAAAAGCACTTAGAACTGTACAGAAGGCCATCACACAAAATGGTTGAGTACTATCAAGCTCTTCCCCATCAAACGCTTGGCATGAATAAAAGATTGAAATCAATTACCAGGAACATCTAAACCTCCAGACCCCATCCGCCTGTTGGCTCCATTACTTTTAGAAGAAAGGGGGCAGAAGATCTGAATGGGTATCTCTTTGTCAATGAGATTCAAACGAGAACTAAAATCTAAATGGTATAGCCAAAATCTAATGCTAAATAACAAAAACGACATAATGGGATGTGGAGACAAGAAATTTTCTTACCAATGTAGTCCATCTGCTCTAGCTTGGATTTTATGTCAGCAGCAGAGTAGCTGTCTTCAACAAAGAGGAGAACCCTGAGGCCTTTTGGGAAATCCCTCCAACTCACAAGGTCATCCGCATGGCAAACCATGTTTAACTCTGCATCTTCCCTCAGGCATACGTCGATTGCTGGGGACTCACACATGGCAGACTTCTAATGGCACACACAACCTACGGATAGAATAAGAATATCATCAGAACCCACCAAGTCCACAAAGATGAATCCAATCGCATTCCTGAGAGCTAAGTAAAATAATCAGAAACTCTCTTCCGACCATTTCAGAAGACATAAGAAAATCCCATCAAAACCAAAGCCCAATCACGACTCTAAAGAGCAGAGAAGAGGAGAAAAACCCATTTTTTTAAACATCATAAAAAAAGACCATTTTTTTAACATGTAGAGAAGAACTGTTTTTAACTTTGCCGGTTGGTGCATGACCCAGTTTAAAAGGAGAAAGAAATGAACTTGGGAAGAAATCCAGTTTAACTCCCAGAAGAAACCCAAGTTTGATCTTGCAAAGGAAAGCAAATCCACCAGTCCGAGCACTGCCAGATCCTTCATAAAGTCAGAAGATTACTGAGAATAGAGCAGGAAACAGGGAGAACTCAAACTGCTGACAGAGCCAAATGCAACAGGAACCCAGTCACAACAAGCTTTAAACAAAAATTTCTGTGCTTGAACGGTATAGATCAAAGCGGAGAACAAAGGAGGACTGCCTACTCTACCTTGCGATGCTCCTGCTATCCCTACATGGGGGAGAGAGGGTGATGCACTAGAAGATATCAAGAGACGCATCAGAAGCCATAATGGAGGTGCAAGGTGGAGCTTGGGGATTCTCCCCCACCTTTCGCTGTGGGAATCAGGAGGAGGAAAATGCTCTCCCTTTCACCTTTTCTATCCACAGTCTTTCCCGTGGTCAGACACAAAGACAGAAACACACACACACACACACCCAGAGAGAGAGAGAGAGATGGTGCTATCTATAAACGATAGTGCTGTTGAGGGGCCAAAGGATGTTAAGGATCCGATTGTTGTCGGTAGCTTCAGGCCACAGAATATGCAATAATCCTTTCATGGTCAAAAAGAAACCAGATCTGCTGTTAAAAGGGTGATGAAGTTTGTGTAAAATGGGAAGTCATGCAGACTCCCAGCAAGGATCCAACCACCATCTTCATCACTGCAGGACCAGTAACTACAAAGATCAACAAGGCTTCAAGTCCTTTTTTTCTAAGGGATTTTGGCATATTACCCCATAAAATCTATCGAAATTTCAAAATATCACCCGTAATCTTCATAATTCTTAAAAACCCTTTCTAATCTTCTTGGGTTTCATAAATAAGTCTCGGAAGTTAGTTGTCATCCAAAAGGGAAATCTATGAGTGAAATATTCCATCTGAATTAACAGTAAGTAATTTTTTGGGCAAGATTACCCTTGCCCAGAGATTTAGAGGGGTTTTAGGAATTATGAAGATTATAGGGTGATATTTGAAGTATCTAAAGATTTTAAGGGGTAACATATAAAATCCCTTTTTTTTTACTCTTTTTACATGACAGAAGTGGTGTGTATGCTCATTTTTGGGTATATATCCTTCAGGTAAGAAGATATCACAACGAATATGTGTACCATGTGCAGGTGTGTGCAATAAATTCCACCCCTATAATAATATTTTGAAAATTATATCTAAGTATGAAAGCGCAGAAATTAGTGTAGGGAGAATTTTGTGGGACCTTCCACTATCTAAAAGGTTTCAATCAGAGGAGAATAGGGGTGGGGGAGTAAGATATGGCGGCAAAGCCCATCACATCACCGTATAAAGGAGGATCACAAATAGCATATAGAGTTTAGAAATACATAATTTCTTAATGCCCACTTCTCCTACAAATATATATAGAAGTTGAACCCATATGCTTGAACTTTTATCAATGTTTCATATGGGGGAACATTTAATGCAGCTCACCCCCAAAACGTCTGTTCCAAATATAAGTGAGATTGATATCACAATTCACAACCATCAATACATTTCGGAATCATCACATGTACCTAGGGAGAAGGTGGGAGTTGTGGGGTGGGCAACAAGTTATGCCCTTTATCTTATACGAATTTTTAAGGCTATATTTTCATTTGTGGTAAGAATAAGTGGCATGAAACCTGTACAAGTAGATTGAAAAGTTCCAAAGGCTCAATGCAATACTATTAATGACCCCTTTGATAGTTGGATAGGGTAAGATGGCTAGGATAAAATTAAATAGGAAAGCTCAATATTTTTCATTTTTTTTTCATTTTGATACAAATTCTTATTCTAGTGGGAAATTCATATAAATAATGGAATAAGTTACCAAAGATTTATCTCTAATGGAGAACAAATTGGTTCCAGGCCTATTAAAGTAAAATTTTCTTATCTATGTGTATGAGAACCAAATTATAAACACCTCCATCCGGTTATCAAAAAGGACTCATGTTGGTATTAGGGTTCACCAAATTTTATGGCCCAGCAGCTCCGGGCGGTCTCAGAAGAAAACTATTTTTCATATTTTAGCAGGTCATCTGTAAAGCTTATCAAATTTAATTAAGCTGCAATATTAATTTCATAAACAAAAATTTGAACTTTTTTCTATTTTGCCTTTTGCAAAGTCATACAGCTTCTAGAAGGAATAACGAAGATAAACACAGGACCATTCAACAATGGCTATGATTAATAGCATTCCGAGTGTTGAAAAATCACCCTTTTCCTTTCTCATGTGAAGGATAGCCACTGACTTACGTATCTATTACAAGGACAGAAGTAAATGAGATAAGGATTTGGAGCAGTTAAGCAACCATTGGCCTCTTGGTTCATCAAGAGACTGCCATTTGTTTTATAGTTCTCTTGTAATTCATAAGTTTCTACCGACAAGTGATAGATCATGAACGCTACATATATATTGTAACATGATTTGCATGTGAGTCTCATAGACAACAATTAATCTCACCAATTAAAACATTATATATATATATATATATAGGAAATCTTATTTTCTTGAATTCATCAATAAATCATAGTATATGGCGAGCAGTGATGTGTCATGATGATTATATCTATCACGTCTTCTGATAAATATTGTTTATCTATGAACTTTTATGTGAAATCAAACCATACACTACATTTTTTAACCGTATTTTTTTGTTTTCCTACTTCTCAATTTGTTTATAGGTTATATCAATGTTGATAAGAGAATACATATATAATGCTTTTATGAAAAAGATTTGTTTATGGGTTATATCAATGTTATATGCCACATAAATTATTGTCTAGTCATATTACACTTAAAATGCAATACAAAAATATATTAATTCTTTCTCATATCTAAAACGAGTAATACGAAGCGAGTAATACCCGCATGTTTCAAAGTGTGGGAAAAAGTTTACTTATCCCCACTTCTTTTTTCCCTTGCAACAAATAAGGAGTAAAATAAGCATATATCTAATTAAGTGACGATGGGTTGCAAACACTTGCCGGCACATTGTATTGAAACTAGTGAAAACTTCATCTCCCAGCAGGGTTTTGATGGGAGTGACACCTTGTTTAGTTTCCCCTCATTTGAGATATCTTCAGGGTGCAATATGTGTTACTACAGCTTCTGCGTGCCCTGAAGAAGAAAATAAGCTCACATGGTCCCAACCATCTAGTCGGTTTGTTTAGCTTGAAAACATCACGCAAAAAAAGTTTTTCAGGAAAACTTTATGATTTAGATCATTTGGTATTCTTGAAAAATAAAATATAAAAAATTACTTACCCAAGCTTCCAGATTTTGGCATCCGCAGTGCAAACGCGGATGCCATTTTCCATCCACCTGCTGTGCCTGCAGTTTACACCGTGGTAACTTTAGACACTATTCATTCAAGTTATAATTTTATTTTCTTTCCATTTATTTAAGTAGTCTTTGTCAAATTTAATTATTTTTTATTAGTTAATTTAATTTTTATTATTTTGTTAAAATATATGTAGAATATTATTCATTCAAATTGTGTTGTTATTTTATTTCTCCTATTTTAAATTATCTTTGTCAAAGTTACTTGTTTTTCATTAGTTATCTAAATTTTTTTATTTTTTAAAAATATTAAAAATAAAATAAAATAAAATAAAATATTTTATGAATAGTATATTAAGAGTATGTGGGCTCCTCTCGTTGGAGTGGACCATAATATCTCATGCACCTCCATCCAATTCTTTAATAAAAGCTTACATTTAATGTTGTTGACTTTTTACTTTTCTTTAATATTTTATTTACACAAATAACCAGTGAAATTATTTACCTAACAACCAAATGGATAATTGTAATTTTCATTTCCATGTAAAAGCTAATCCTTGGAAAAAGTTTTGCCTATAAATTTATTTTTCAAACAACCAAACAGACCAAAGGAAAAAAGGATGGCTACAAAAGAGAGAAAGGGACCATTCCTGGCCAAGTTGCCGAGAATATGTACTGTGTGGATACCCCCAGCTTCTCTGCTTACATTATGACCATGTGGCCCACTAAGGCACTAATATTAGGTGGGGGGAGATGATTTTCTTGTGCAGGAGGTCTACTAACTGCAAAATATATATATCTGAACTTTCACTTGTGTTTACAGAATTGCAATGGAAATGGAGCCAAAGTTAGTGATTTTTTTGCAGTAATGCACAAGGGTAAAGATGGGATAACTTGATCATAAAATGGAGGTGACTGATTCCATTTTCTTTTGGGTCCTACAGGTCATCATTGATCTGGTTTTCAAAATATAAGTTTTCTCAATTTCATCCCTAAATAGGATTTTGCAATCACCAGATCATCTTCCAATCCAATTAATTAACCATCATTTAAGAAACTGCTACACCCAGCATCTAAATTAAACTGGCTTTGATCAGTTTTCTTCTTCCTTTTTCCTTGAAGGCTGTGGGTACTCACAAATGGGCATTTGCTCTTTTCACTTGGTCATGACTTAGGTTCATGAGGGTTGCCTCCTCTCAAGTTACTAAAATCCTCTTTAAAGTTCCACATGTAGCAGCCTACATTATATCTGACCTTGTAAAACCTTGTGAGTCTCTTGTCATTTTTAACACTCTTCTATTATACAACTGCACGATTCCTCTCTACAAAAGATAACAGTGGATATCCACCAATCGTATGATTTCTTCCCACCCTTTCTTTTACTTACCCCTAAAAAGTTCTTGTTCTCTAAAGTCTAGTCTGTCTAAAGAAGCTAACCCAATTTCAAGTGTACACATGATTCTTCTTCTTCTCTTGATCACAAAAGATAACAGTGGATATTCACCAATATATCTTACGATTTTCCCCACCCTTCCTTCACTTACTCTTAAAAGTTCTTGTCCTTGGCCTTTTAATATTAAGATGGATCGAAAATAAATTAAAAAAATTCTTAACATTTTAAAGATATGTTCACTCTATTCTCAAACTATCTCGATACCAAATATGAAAAGTCTAACTTGACTAAAGAAGTTAACCTAATTTCAAGTGTACACATGTTGCTGCTGCTTCTTCATCTCTCTCTCTCTCTCTCTCTCTCTCTCTCTCTCTCTCTCTCTCTCTCTCTCTCTCTCTCTCTCTCTCTCTCTCTCTCTCTCTCTCTCTCTCTCTGTGTGTGTGTGTGTGTGTGCGCGCGCGCGCGCGCGCGTGTGTGTGTGTAATACTTTTCATTCCACAAATATTTACATTAGATTTACATAGCCAGCTCCTCAACTAAAACCATAAACCAGTACAACAAAACTTGGGGCATTGTGGAAATAGAAAATTTTAAAGATTAAAATCTTTTAAGTTCTTTTTATCATGCTGTATCATGTACTCATGAATACGTATTGTGAATCCAAGTCCCGTCGAATGCTACAGGAGCAAGAGTGACGTGAGATGAATCGGCAATTCGCACAGCGCGGGCGTGCTAGTCACCAAAGTGACAACCAAATGGTTTGCCTCCGAGAGTCGGAGGGCTTTAAGTCTGTTGTGCGCGCCGTTTGACTTCGTCAAACGAAAGTGGAGTGTCGGGTCTTGGACCAAAATCCCGCCGTTGCCTAAACGCAACGACGTTAATTACATCCATCTGGGAGGGAAAACCCTTGATTAATCGCCAGAATTTAGAAAGCCTTGTGGCCTTGATATGGAGACATCCGATGAACGGTGCAAAGTGCAACTTCAAAATTAGGCCGGAATGATAAACAGACACGATGCCTATTCGAGGTTGTCGGGTCTTTTAATTAGATGTGATTGAGTCTTTTTACCCATTTGCCCATTTATTCTTTTCATTAACATGAAAATGATCTTGACTCGGTCTTTTATTCTTTTGAAAACGTGAGAGAGTCTTTTATTTGTTTGGAAAAAGTTCAATTTGACAGTTTGTTCTTTTATAAAACATGAGATGGCCTTTTGTCATTTGTTACTTGAGAAATGTTCAATTTGATCTTTTGTTCCTTTTACCATGAAAATGTTCTTCAGTTCTTTTGAAAACATGCAAGTGGCAAAAATGAGCCATTTGCTCCTTTGTCCTTTATGTCAAAAAAAGGTTTCAATTTGTTCTTTTGTTCCATTTGAAGCTTGTAAAAAATAATGTGAACTGGTCTATTTGCTTACTTTTATTACGAAAAGAGTTTCATTTTGATCTTTTGAAAACATAAGGTGGCCCATTTGCTCTTTTGTGTCAAAAAAAGAGTTTTCACTTATTCTTTTATTTTATTCAGACTTGTGAGAATGAGGGTTGGCCTATTTTCTTCTTCTTATTATTTTTTATCATGAAAGAACTTTGATTTGATCTCTTGCTCTTTTAAAACATGTGCTACGTAGAATTCTTTGATTTGCCCATTTGTTGCCCTCATGATGAAACATTCTTTTAATTAGCTCTCTTATTCTTTTAAAAGGTGTGTAACGTGATTCTATTCGCGATTCGGCGCCACTCCATTAGACTTTGGGGGTTTCTTTTAAGAGAGGAAAAGGACCCTTGCCGATTCGACCTTCATGGCGCAAATTCGGCAGCATCTCCCCTTATCTTGGTTGATAGGGGGAGAGCACGGTACACACCCACCAAAATGGAGGCAGTACCAAAAGAGAGGGTGTATGTCAAATAACGACATAACCCTAATGGCACATGGCACAAACCCCCAAGGCAAGCCTTTGGTGGGGGTGGGTATCACCATGACCACACAAATACCGATCGGTAAGCGGGACATGCGTGGGCCCATATGCCCGGGCATAGACATCGTATTGTCTAACCCGGGGTTTAGACGGGCTTCCCATCGGTCCATTGTCCATTTCCTTAGCTGGAACCACATGAAGCATGGCTTAGCTTCCATGGTCCGGCCAAGGGTGAGTGGCTGGCTGCCGAATCGGCGGGCCTGTTCAGGGCTGCCAAATCAGAGGGCCACCCACAGAACCAACGGCTGGAACCCTTCTCTTATGGGCAAAGGGCCAACACTCTTGAAGTTGGTCTCACCCATGTGAAGGGGCGATTTTGGGCCCAAGACAGGCTTATTGGGCTGTCCATTATAGGTGCTATGTATGGGGGCATGAGCATTGAGTGCTCAACCCTTGGCTTGCAAATGGACATACCCTTAAGCACAAAAGTCTCTTAATGGGCTGTTTTGGAGCCATGGAAACCTGAGCTTTAGGGAGGCCAAAACAGGGATCTAATGAGCCTTTTGCACAAGATGCTAAGCTTTGGGCATGGACATTGATTGTCCAACCCTTTTGCTAGCACAATGAGGACAATTCTAAGGCAAAGATGAACACATATAGGACTGTTTTGAACAGTAAAAATCTGCACTCTTAGGGGGTCAAAACAGAAGATTTAAGGGGTCATTTGCATAGAATGCCTAGCTTTGGGCATGAGCATTAGTTGCTCAACCCATTTGCTAGCAAAGAGAGGGTATCCCTAAGGGCAAAATGCACACTTAGGGGGCTATTTTAACAGTAAAAACCTGCATTTTTTTCTGAGGTTGAAAACAGTGGGAAAACCTCATTAGGAAGGCCCAAACAGTGGGAGAAGGCCCCTCTCTTGAAGGCAAACCATGGGCCCAAGTAGGCTCCAAGGAGGGGGCGGCCCAAGCATTGAAAGGGGACTGTTTAGAAGCTTAAACACAGTGAAATGTCATCTCTTAAATGTAGTGAAAACAGTGAACAAATGCCACTCTCTTGGACAAAACAATGAGGAATATGTATGCATAAAGGGTTATACAAGGCCCAATAAGCTCCATCCACCCTCAAACCTCATTTATTGGGGCATGGGAGTGGAGAGGGGTCTCATTTATGTCTCTTGAGATGAGAGAAAACCCACCATGTAAAAGGTGGTTTCTCACAATCTCGCAACCTCTCAAAGCACAAAACAAAAGGGGAAGTTTAAGCTTCAAGCACACATGATGGGAGATGGAAGAAGTATTAAATGCAAAGAGAAAAACACTTGCATCAAAGAGAAATAAAGTACACATGGATGAGACATTCTTTCATAAAGAAGAGGGAAAGAGTACAAGAAATAAAACTAAGAAAAGGGAGGGGGAAGAGGACTCCACGCCATCTCTCCATCTCTCTTCTCTCTTCCCTATTCACATGACAAGACCATTCATGAGAATGGTAACTCTCTCTTCTCTCTTTTTCTCTTCTCTCTTCTCTCTTTCCCTTCTTCTATTCACCTTTTTCCTCTTCTTTTTCTCTTCTTTTCTTCTCTTACAGCAGGATGAAGGCTCACGGGAGCCCCTTGGAACAGCAGCAGCAAGCTCCTTTCTTTTGGAGAAGAAGCCTCTCCTTCCTTCTCCAAGACCCCCTCCTCTTCCTCTTCTCCCTTACAAAAAGCCCCCCTTTTAGATCTGTCCCGTAGGAGCCCCTTTTGCCTCTCCAAGAGGCTTCTAGAAACCCCCAAAATGGCCCCTTTCATCCCTTCCTGCACAGCCACACCTTTTACCATTTTTGGAATTACTTTTTGGGAGGTGTAGCATTTCCTTATGCTCACCTCCTAGCATGGGATAATATGGGCTTTTGGAAGTCTTGTACATTGGCTACATAAATGGGTATTTCTTGTTTTGTGGAGATCTCCTCTAGGAATTGGGCTGGCCATAGAAATGGGCCCATTAGGAGAATTTAAGGTGTCCACAAATGCCCCCCACCCGTGGGTGGTGCGAGAGGGCACGCGAAGCGACATCTGCGGGTGTACTTCGGCCTTTTAAATATGCACACTAACTCATGCAAGTCTTTTGACTTGTTTCCGTGCTAATGGTCCAGTAGTTTGTTTGTGATCTTTTACTTTTGGTTCCATTTGGTGGTGTTGTCCCCGGATGATGGAGGCATGTCACTCTTGGTGGGCAGTTGGGGTCTTTCCACCCTTTAATCTCCTTTTGCTTGAATATCCATGATCTGGCAGAGTTAGCGCGATTTAGCGGGGCAGCGCGATTCGGCGAGACCTACGTGATTTGGCAGGGTCTACACGATTCGGCGGGGCTTGCCGATCAGCTGGGTGCGTCGATTCAGCGGGGTTTACATCGAATCGGCAAGGCCAGCGAGTTGGCTCTACAGCATGTAAACTTCATCTTCTTCGGACTCTATTGTCCCTTGCTTCATGCTTACTTGGCCTCTTATCTCTTCTTCTTTTCTTTAGACCCCTCATAGGTTGATAGGCTTGAGGTGATGGTCGTGATTTGGCGGCATGCTCCCACGAATCGGCACATGGCTCTCACGAGTCGACGGAGCTCGGAATGGTAAGCTTGATTTGGTGTAGTCGACGAATCAATATGAAGTTTCCCGAGTCGACATGCTCAAAGTGGTGGCCACAATTCGGCATGGCCCATGAGAGTGAGCAGGGGCTCATGAGTTGATGAACAGTCCCGATGAGGTCATGAAGACCATTGAATTGACGGCCTACTTAAGATCTTGTGGATTTCATGAGTCGGCCAACTATTGTGTCAATTGGATTGCGTTGGCTTATTGTATGAGCCAATGGGACATGCTGGCTTGCTATATGATCTGGTGGCTCTTTCTAGACCCAGTAAGCGACGTTGCTGCTTCCTTTCTTCTGAACCCTCTTACTGACTGGTCACCTTGAATGCGCCACAATCTGAGCATGCCGTAGCGTTGAGGTCTTAGAGGAAGTAGACAGCTTCCACGTCGTTGATACCGACTGTGACGACCATGCTACCGCTTTGGAGATCTTTTAGCCCTCATCAACGTCGCTTTGCTTATAGCTAGATTAATATGCTCTTGTCTTCCTCTTTGAACTTTTTTTGTGTCTGGATATCAACAGATTTCTTCCAGAAAATTGGTTCTATGGGTGTTGACCAATTTAGCCATTTGTCGACGTCTGCTCCATGAGGTGTTGACAGATTCAATTGAAGTGCGCCATGTGTCGACACTTGCTTTTCTGATTGTCGCCCGACTCTCTCAGAAATTTCCTTTGAGGGGCTTGGAAGTTGTCGGAAATGACCTCATGTATAATGACATTTCACTTCATCCCATAAGAGATAGAGCTCCGATTGACGTGAAGATAAGCTTTGACTAGCAACGACACGAAGGCGAGCTTCGGATGGTGCTGGCATGAAGGCGAGCTTTGACTGGTATGAAGAAGAGCCTCGGCTAGCATTGACATAAAGACGAGCTTTGGCTGGCACTGACGTGAAAATAAGCTTTGATTGTCGAGTACCACTTTTGTCATAATTTCCTTTCTAGAGACTTGAAGCTTGTTTGCCTTTGGCATCTGTCTTTGATTGATTTTTTTTATTTTCACATTATCGAATTGAGCGCCCTTTCGGGTTTTCACCCAATCCGACCCCCTCTTGCTTTTGCCTACGCGCCCTTTCGGGTTTTCACGTAGCGGGGTACCCAATTTTGCCCATGGTGCCCTTTCGGGTTTTCGCCATGACCGGGTTTTAGCTCTTTTTACCCTTGTCCAGGGAAAACTTAGACAAGTCCAGCGAGGCACCTCTATTTTAAGCCTCTTTTTTTTGTTTTTTTTTATACATATATATACTATAAAGAGAGATTCACGAGTGGAATACAACTCAACCACCAATCATGCCATGATGTTGGTAGATGGTGTGAGGTTATTTGGGTTGATTACGAAATGATAACCTAGAAAACCTATGTGCTGGCTTCAACAAGGGTTCTGAAGGTAACATCTAATGGCCAGCTAAAGCAAGAAGTCAAGACTGGACTTTATTTGGAATTTGAAAAGGCAGAAGTTATCTAAACCTAGGGTCCTACTTGGCGAGAGCAAGTATATATAAGCTTGAGGCATAGATGGCAAGAGACAGATTGTCTAAGTTTTAAGGTTTCATTTTGACCAGAGAGTGTATAGTTGGATTCAGGGAATGTATAGCAAAAAGGGGATTTCTTGAAAGAGCAGGGATGGAACTCCCCCTTCTTGCCATTTTGACGTTTTAACTTCATTCATTTTCATTTTTTTTTATCACATTACTGACCCAAGCGCCCTTTCGGGTTTTCACCGGAGTCAGCCCCTTCTTGCTTTTGCCTACCCGCCCTTTCGGGTTTTCACGTAGCAGGGTTCCCAATTTTGCCCACGACGCCCTTTCGGGTTTTCACCATGGCCGGGTTTTTCTTGTCCTTTTTACCCCTACTCGGTAGTGAAACCAAAGTAGGTCCGACGGGCATCTCTATTTTTAACCCTTTTGTTCATCATTTTTTTATTTCATTTTTTCATTCTTCTTTTTTTTTTTTTCAGAAATGGAGCAGGATATGCACTGCGAGCATACATTCAATAGTGTACCCTTAGAGTTCTTGAACATGAGAGATTGGAGGGTGTATGTCTTTGAGGCAATGTCGAATTTAGCTCCATGAGTTGTTGGATCCTTCTGACGTTGAAGCATAATGACGCCATCTCGAACCATCGACCATTGTGAAGGTGGCTCCACCATTTCGACTTGGGGGATCTTGGGCATAGAATGTCAAAGCTCAATGTTAGATCCCCCAGACCGTCGCAAAAAGGGATGTGATGATATACGGTTCCTGCAAAATAATATGGTTATATAAACATTGAACATGGCTATTCGATTTTAACTCTTAAATCCTTGGAGGCCTCACGTGGCAATTGTCCCACGGGCTGAGATTGAACTACAATACTTTCCTTGTAGTTGCAGCTCCTCGGAGATGAGTGTTTATACCCTTGGAGACCTCAGATGCGGGACTAATCCCACGAACTAAGGCTGGACTACGGTATTTATCCCGTAGTTGCAGCTCCTTGGGGATGGATTCTTATATCCTTGGAGACCACAGATGTGAGAGATATTCCACAAACTGAGAATGGACTACGGTATTTATCCCGTAGTTGCAGCTCTTTGGAGATAGATTCTTATATCCTTGGAGACCTCAGACGCGGAACTAACCCCATGAACTGAGGCTGGACTACGGTGTTTATCCCGTAGTTGCAGCTCCTTAAAGATGGATTCTCATATCCTTGGAGACCTCAGACGCGGAAATAATTCCACGAACTGAGACTGGACTACGGTATTTATCCCGTAGTTGCAGCTCCTTAAGGGTGGATTTCTTTTATATATTTGGAGACCCCAGATGTGACAACATTTCACGATCTGAGGATGGACTACGGTATTTATCCCGCAGTTGCAGCTCCTGGTAGATTGATTAAGAATTCAAGTATGGGAGCCCAACACGTGGGCAGAGAGACTCGACTTCTTAAATCAAATGTTCTATTTTCTTTTCATGCATTTCTTTTGTTCTGTTCATTTTTATGATTAATTTTCTCTTTTGTTTTCTTCTTTCTTCTATTTTTTCTATTTTTTTCTTTTCTTTTCTTTTGTCTTTTTTTTTTGAACGAAATTTCATTTCATCCTCTCTTTTTAATCATTTCATTTTTTTCCATTGATCATTTTATTATTTTCAATTCATTTTGTCTGTTTCTTTCTTTTCTTTTTAATGTATGTCTTTTAGAGACCTCAAATGTGGTAAATATTCCACAAAAGGAGGCTAGATTACGGTACTCGTCCCGCAGTGTCTGTTTATAGGAGGTCAATTTTGATTTATATCTTTGGAGACCCCAGATGTGGGAAATATTCCACAACTGAGGATGGACTGCAATATTTATCTCGCAGTTGCTGCTCCTTTGAGGTCAATTTGTCTTTTATCCCTGGAGACCCCAGATGTGGAAAATGTTCCACAAATTGAGAATGGATTACGCCACTTATCCCGTAGTTGCTGCTCCTTTGAGATTAATTTAATTTTGAATCCCCGGAGACCCCAGATGTGGAAAATATTACACAAATTGAGAATGGACTACAGAACTTATCCCGCAGTTGCAGCTCCTTTGAGATTAATTTGATCTTAAAGTTCTTTTGCTTTAAATGTCTTTTTAGTCAGTTTTGGAAACATTGGGCACAAAAACCCGATTTTGAAATCATGAGGGCATGGAATCCCGATCTGAAATTTGTGAGGGCGTAATGGCCTCGATCTTTTATTAAACATGTGGGCGCTAAGGTCCCAGTTTAAAAATATGAGGGCAAAAAAGCCCGATTTTAAAACATGTGGACACAAAGGCCCGGTTTGAAGACATGAGGGCGAAGAAGCCCACTTTTGAAACTGTGAGGACGCGAAGGTCCAATTTGAAAACATGAAGGCGTGGAAGCCTGATTTTGAAATATGTGGACACAGAGGCCCATTTTGAAAATATGGGGGCGAAGAAGCCCGATTTGAAATTTGCGAGGGCGTAGAGGCCTCGATCTTTTTATTAAACATGTGGGCGCTAAAGTCCCGTTTGAAAAATATGATTTTGAGTTTTGAAACATGAATTTTCAAATATGACTGACGCATCGTTACTTTGAAAACGTCGATTTTGTAATTTGACTGGCAAATTGTCATTTTTTTTTGAAATATGAATTTTGAAATATGATTGGCAAATTGCCAGTTTTGAAATATGTCTTTTGAAACATGATTGGCAAATTGTCAGTTTTGAAATATGACTTTTGAGACATGATTGATAAGACGCCATTTTTGAAATATGATTGGCAAATTGCCAATTTTGAAATATATCTTTTGAAATATGATTGACAAATTATGTCTTTTGAAATATGATTGACAAATTGCTAATTTTAAAATATGTCTTTTGAAATATGATGACGAATTGCCAATTTTAAAATGTGTCTTTTGAAACATGATAGCGAATTGTCAGTTTTGAAATATGTCTTTTAAAATATGATTGGCAAATTGCCACTTTTGAAATATGTCTTTTGAAACATGATTGGAAAATTGCCAGTTTTAAAATATGTCTTTTGAAACATGATTGACAAATTGCCACTTTTGAAATATGTCTTTTGAAATATGATTGACAAATTATCAATTTTGAAATATGTATTTTGAAATATGATTGAGAAATAGCCACTTTTGAAATATGAGTTCTTTTGAAATCGTGAGTGGCAAACTTGTCAATTTTAAAATATGACCTTTGAAAAGATGGTTGGCGAGATGCCACTTTTTAAAATATGAGTTCTTTTGAAATCATGAATGGCAAGCTTGCCAATTTTAAAATATGACTCTTGAAAACATGGTTGGCGATACGCCACTTTTTAAAATATGAGTTCTTTTGAAATCATGAATGGCAAGCTTGCCGATTTTAAAATATGAATCTTTTAAAAATATGATTGGCGATATGCCACTTTTTTAAAATATGAGTTCTTTTTAGATCATGAATGGCAAGCTTGCCGATTTTAAAATATGAATCTGTTAAAAACATGATTGGCGATACGCCACCTTTTAAAATATGTGTTCTTTTGAAATCATGAATGGCAAACTTGCCGGTTTTAAAATATGAATCTTTTAAAAACATGATTGGCGATACGCCACTTTTTAAAATATGAGTTCTTTTGAAATCATGAATGGCAAGCTTGCTGATTTTAAAATATGAATCTGTTAAAAACATGATTGGCGGTACGCCACTTTTGAAAATATGAGTTCTTTTGAAATCATGAATGGCAAGCTTGCCGATTTTAAAATATGAATCTTTTAAAAATATGATTGGCGATACGCCACTTTTTAAAATATGAGTTTTTTTGAAATCATGAATGGCAATCTTGCCGATTTTAAAATATAAATCTTTTAAAACATGATTGGCGATACGCCACTTTTTAAAATATGAGTTCTTTTGAAATCATGAATGGCAAGCTTGCCGATTTTAAAATATGAATCTGTTAAAAACATGATTGGCGATACGCCACTTTTTAAAATATGATTTTTTTTTTAAATCATGAGTGGCAAGCTTGCTGTTTTAAAAACATGACTTTTGAAAATATGATTGGCGAGTCGCCACTTTTGAAATATGAGTTCTTTTGAAATCATGAATGGCAAACTTGCCGATTTTAAAATATGAATCTGTTAAAAACATGATTGGCGATACGCCACCTTTTAAAATATGAGTTCTTTTGAAATCATGAATGGCAAACTTGCCGGTTTTAAAATATGAATCTGTTAAAAACATGATTGGCGATACGCCACTTTTTAAAATATGAGTTCTTTTGAAATCATGAATGGCAAGCTTGCTGATTTTAAAATATGAATCTGTTAAAAACATGATTGGCGGTACGCCACTTTTGAAAATATGAGTTCTTTTGAAATCATGAATGGCAAGCTTGCCGATTTTAAAATATGAATCTTTTAAAAATATGATTGGCGATACGCCACTTTTTAAAATATGAGTTTTTTTGAAATCATGAATGGCAATCTTGCCGATTTTAAAATATAAATCTTTTAAAACATGATTGGCGATACGCCACTTTTTAAAATATGAGTTCTTTTGAAATCATGAATGGCAAGCTTGCCGATTTTAAAATATGAATCTGTTAAAAACATGATTGGCGATACGCCACTTTTTAAAATATGATTTTTTTTTTAAATCATGAGTGGCAAGCTTGTTGTTTTAAAAACATGACTTTTGAAAATATGATTGGCGAGTCGCCACTTTTGAAATATGAGTTCTTTTGAAATCATGAATGGCAAACTTGCCGATTTTAAAATATGAATCTTTTAAAAACATGATTGGTGATACGCCACTTTTTAAAATATGAGTTCTTTTGAAATCATGAATGGCAAGCTTGCCGATTTTAAAATATGAATCTGTTAAAAACATGATTGGCGGTACGCCACTTTTGAAAATATGAGTTCTTTTGAAATCATGAATGGCAAGCTTGCCGATTTTAAAATATGAATCTTTTAAAAATATGATTGGCGATACGCCACTTTTTAAAATATGAGTTTTTTTGAATTTTAAAATATGAATCTTTTAAAAACATGATTGGCGATACGCCACTTTTTAAAATATGAGTTCTTTTGAAATCTTGAATGGCAAGCTTGTCGATTTTAAAATATGAATCTGTTAAGAACATGATTGGCGATACGTCACTTTTTAAAATATGATTTCTTTTTTTTTAAATCATGAGTGGCAAGCTTGCTGATTTAAAAATATGACTTTTGAAAATATGATTGGCGAGTCGCCACTTTTGAAATATGAGTTCTTTTGAAGTTATGAGTGGCAAGCTTGCCAATTTTAAAATATGACTTTTAAAAATATGGTTGGCGAGACGCCACTTTTGAAATATGATTGATTTTTTTAAAAATCATGAATCACAAGCTTGCCAATTTTAAAATATGGGTTTTGAAAATATGATTGACAATTTGCCAGTTTTTTTTTAATGCAAATGATGCCTGAATAAGGATAAATCCTTCGGCGGCTTTATTAGGGATCCGGAAAAAGAATATGCACTCAAAATCCGACAAGAAAACCCAAGTATGAATATAGATATAAGCGGTGAAAGCCCAATGCGATATGATCATGCGGGCTCATATCATCGCTCTGCAGGAAATATGCAATTTTGTTGAGGTATTATTTGTCTCAGAACCATAGTCCGACTAGCAGTATGGTTGGCCTATTTTTTTTTTTTTTGCTGCTCGTCATCGACAATAATACCTCAGGTGGCCCTGAGAGAGCCAATCGAGACCGCCTCAATGATCAGGTCTCATGCTGGGTAGTCGGTGTGACTACCTCAGCAGGCTATTTCTTTTTTCTTTTTTTTTTGCTCTTTTTTTGTCATCATTTTTTTTGAATGAGTATTTACATGTATGGACATTACATATTTGATCTGCATCTGCCCCCAAAATCACTCAATCTTGACGAGCTGGCTTTTATTTATTTGTTGGCTGGAGGTCTTGAAGTTTCCCCGGGGGGCATAAGCTTCATCTGTGCATCGAGCATCTTGAGTTTCTTATGCTCTTTTGGCTTGGATATCATAGGTTGCATTTGCCCCCATATTGGCTGGCCCGCTTGCCGTATGCTCTTCTTTTCTATTGCATTGGAGCCTCGTGAGGGCGCGGCGGGTCCACTTTGTACTCGCCCACTTGCAGTTCTTCTTTTCTTATTAATGCTTCAATTTTATCTTTGAGGATATAGCAGTCCTCTGTGACATGCCCCGGCAGTTGATGATATAAGCAGAACTGGGGATCGTCTTTCTTTTTGATGTCCTCTGCCCTTTTAGGCTCGGGTGGGACGATTTTGTTATGCCGACGCGCCCATTCAAAGAGGGTCTGTGTCTTATCTTTTGGAAAGGAATAGGGCTTTTGCATCTTCTCTTGCAATGAACCCCTTTTATTTCGCTTCGTTTGTTTGGCAATAGGAGAGCCATCTTCACTCCTCTGTTGTGTAAAGGCTTTGAAGTTCAGAGTATGAACATCTGCAGGTGCTGGCCTTTTCCCAAGCAATCTGTTTTCCTGACTTGACGCATAGGCAAGAGGATAGTTGGAAAGGAATTGTTCGATCTCGATCACAACTTTATTTAGCCGGTCGAAGGATTTGATCTCAATGCCGATCATCTTTTCTAGGACATGCCTGCCCAAGTTTTGCTTGCATATTTGAACGGCGTCTTCTGGATGTGGTGGCCGTCTGCATCTCATGCTGAGATCTCTCCACCTTTTGACATAGTCTAGAGCCGACTCATTATCTTGTTGCCTAGTTGCATATAGCTCGACCAATGTGATTTCTCTTTCAGCAACATAGAATCTTTCTATGAACTTCCTTTGCATATTTGGCCAGTTTATAATGGACCCGACTGGTAAATTTGAATACCATTCAAAGGCTAGTCCAGTCAGGGAAGATCTGAAGAATTTGAGCAAATATGACTCATCTGTGGCCAGATCTCCCATTACGTTGACATAATGTGCAATGTGCTCTTTTGGCGATCCTTGCCTATTGAACTTTTCAAACTTGGGTGGCTTGCTGACGCCAAGAGGTAATCTCTTTGTAGCATGGCATACAGGGTATGGAACCTGGTACACCTCAAATAGGGCTTGGTCAGACTTGTCCATTACAGATAGTTTTGTTTCTATGATCTGTTCCAACATTTGTCTATTCATAATCGGTGTCCGGACCATGTCTGGATGAGGAGGAGCCGACTGCATTTGAGCCATGGTGGCAGGCCCTTGAGGTGATATTTGGCAGGCTATGGACTGCTCTGGAGCTGTTGGGCTTGAGGTGCCCCCAGTAAGGCCTGATACTGAGTGGGGCATTGTTGGTTATAGGGTGTGGGGCAAGCTGGTGTCA
The DNA here is from genome assembly GCA_014218235.1 of Colocasia esculenta. Lineage (NCBI taxonomy): Eukaryota > Viridiplantae > Streptophyta > Magnoliopsida > Alismatales > Araceae > Colocasia > Colocasia esculenta. Next base: position 796,614 of record JACBKR010000123.1, on the reverse strand, counting down.
ACTTGTGGTGCCCCCACTATGCCCCCTGCTTCTCTTGGTGCAAGAGCCTGGGCGTCCCTTTCTTCAATTTGTCTTTTCAACCTTTCAATCTCATGTTGGTATCTTTGTATCAATGCTGCCACAGCATGATCATATGTATGAGTGCCAGGGACATCAGATATCACTTCAATTGGAGCTCCTCCCAGAGGGGTAGGTGGCAAATTACTGATATTATCAGCTGCTATTATATCTGTAGCCTCTTCTTGGGCCACTGAGACTATTGGGGCTTTGCCCTTAGCTTCTTCCCTCCTGACAGGAGGATTTGGCCCTTCATCGAGCCTTGTCAATTCATCTTGTTCGGGGGGCGTATCCCCATGTTGACTGACCACACCAGTCATACAACATGTGTATGTTTGCAGAGCTTTGTCTGTTCTTTTAGCTTATTTGCGTTCTACCTCGTCCCTGGGTGTCTGCATCCTTTCAGACCCACCCTTTGGCATCTCTTGGGGTAGCTGCTGATATAGAGAAACTGCATTTACAGCCTTTTGCCGAGCTTCCTGTCGGGCTTGGGCTTCATGTGGGCGTGGCGGATCCACCTTGTACTGGCCCATTTGCAATTCCCCCTTTATGATCAAAGACTCCATGATGTCTTTGAAAATATAGCAGTCTTCCAAAGGATGCCCCAAGATCTGATGGTATAGCAGTATCGGGGATCATCCTTCTTTCTTGCTTGCTCAGGCCTTTTGGGCACCGGTAGTGCAATTTTGTTGTATTCAATTGCCCATTCAAATAGTACCCTTGTCTTTTCCTTGGGGAATGAATAGGGCTTTTTAACTTTATCCTGGAAAGGAATGATACGTCTTGAGCCTTTGGACGTGGTACTAGAGGATCCAGTTGTAGATTTACTTGCATCTCTTAGCAACTCGAAGGCCTTAAGGTCTTCAGTGTGTACCTCCTTTCTGGCAGGCTTCTTATCAATTGATTTCCCCCTTTGTCCCACAAATGGGATACAGGGATATCTTGCTAGAAATGCTTCAATTTCTGCGACAATATTATTTGTCTTGTCACCATCAGACTTCCCATGTTTGTCCAGCCAATCTACCAAAGATGCTGCTAGGAGATTTGAATGTGAATGTCTGTTCAACAAGGATGCACGAGGCGTCATCTAACTAGGCACATCTAGAGTCAAATGCCCCATTGCATCGATAAAGTCCATATCATGACATATAGGGTATGGAGCTTGGTGAGTATTAAGCGTGGTAGCAGTGCTTTCACACGTTTCTGTTAATTTCACCAGGCTGTTCATCAGTGCTGGATCTGTTAAACTCAAGCGATTGTGGGCTGACTACAGTGTGAACCCTTCAGCTTGTGGAAGCTCTTGCCCTATTGATTGTTTCAAAGTCTCTTGACATGGATTAAAGGGTGAAATGCCCTTAGTGTGGCTTGACATCGGCCGTGTCATTGTTGGTGGAATTTGGGGCGAACTGATACTGCCTTGCAATGCTTTGATTGCGCCCTCTTTTCCTTTTAATGCTATGATGTATTCATCCCTTTCTTGAATCTGTTTTCTCAGCATTTCAATTTCTAGCTGACACTTCTGTAACAAGACTATCACAGCAGGATCATGTACAGACATGGTAGGGATGTTAGTTGTTGCCCAAACCGAAGTCTCTTTTAAGGAGGTAGATGACAACCTGTTATCTTCCTCAGATATCATTGTCATTGCAGTCGCTTTTCTGACTATTGGAGTCTTGTCGTCAGTTTTTCTCCTTCTGGCAAGAGAATCCGGCTCTTCAGTGAATTTGGGTGGTTCCCCTTCTTCTTCAGGGGGAACCCCACACCGGCTAAGCATGCTAGCCATATAACAGGGGAGAATGCGTAACGCATCACTTTCTTGAGCCAGTGGCTCACGACAATTTCCTCTTTCTCTTACCTTTTCCTTTCTCTTTTCAAATATTTTTGCTATTTCTTTTCTTTGCATTTTATCATTTTCTTTTGATTTTTCTCTTCTATTTCCTTTCTCATATTCTTTTCCTTTGTCGCTGTCTTTTCCTCTTCCTTTTTCTTTCTCATTTTCATTTCTATTTTCGCAACATGATAGACCACCCTGGGCTGCTTCAAGGGATGATTTTGCTAGATCATAAAAATGACTGGACATAGTCTGATTAACCTCATTAGCTGCTTGCATAAATGAAGGGACAAATATTGGACCCCTCCTCTGCAGCAGGGGCATGTGAGCCAGACGCTCCAGATTAGCTGCCTTGTTGTGGTATGCAGTGTAGTAGAAAATAGTCCATTGCCGTGCATAAGATTTGAACACTGGCACGGGAGGTGTTGGAGCTAGCTGATCAATACCTATTTTGCCTTTTGCATTTGTCTCATTGTCTTTGTCATGTTGTCGCTTCACTGGTTGAAGGGCTTGGGTCTTCTTAGATACCCAAACTTGCTTGAATTTAATTAGCTTTGGGGCCAATTTACTTTTGAATGTGTTATACATTTCTCTCTTTCCTTCTAATGCTTGGAAGGAATTTCTGGTTGGCACAGTTGGCACCACTTCATTGGGTTCCATTATAGCACGACTGCTCTGCAGATGGATTTTGATTTTGCCGACTAGCATGCTCTTTCCAGAGCTAGAGACACGTGCTTTGAGGGGAGTGACAGTTGTAGCCTTCACAACATTGACTTGATGCCCCCTGGGTCCATTGTTCTTCCCAGCACTAGCTTGATGCCCCCAGGGTCCATTGGTCTTCCCAGCACTAGCTTGATACCCCCTGGGTCCTTTGGCCTTCCCAGCACTAGCTTGATGCCCCCTGGGTCCCTTGTTGTTTCTTCCGTTGCCACGGTTCATATGATGGACTTGGAAACTTAGCTCCTTTACAGTCACTTTAGCTTCAGCTACGGCTTCTTGGTGCAGTATGTTGACGAAGGCAACCCCCAAGAAGTTGGGGAACTCCACGACTGGGGGAAAGCTTCCGAAGCGAGTTGGTACGGCGAGGTAGCCATACTGGGCATGGTCTCGAACAATTTGCGGTCCGAACCGCACTTCATCCATTGGTCTGTTAGTCACCTGTAAGTCAGTTCAAACCAGCAGTCAGTATGGAGTATGAAGGCCACAAGGCTTTCTATTCTGGCGAAGAGATGAAGGGAAGCTTGGTCCCACCGGGCGTGCCACGCTGTGGAAATAGAAAATTTTAAAGATTAAAATCTTTTAAGTTCTTTTTATCATGTTGTCTCATGTACTCATGAATGCGTATTGCGAATCCAAGTCCCGTCGAATGCTACAGGAGCAACAGTGACGTGAGATGAATTGGCAATTCGCACAGCGCGGGCGTGCCAGTCACCAAAGTGACAACCAAATGGTTTGCCTCCGAGAGTCGAAGGGCTTTAAGTCTGTTGTGCGCGCCGTTTGACTTCGTCAAACGAAAGTGGAGTGTCGGGTCTTGGACCAAAATCCCGCCATTGCCTAAACGCAACGACGTTAATTACATCCCTCTGGGAGGGAAAACCCTTGATTAATCACCAGAAATTAGAAAGCCTTGTGGCCTTGATATGGAGACATCTGATGAACGGTGCAAAGTGCAACTTCAAAATTAGGCTGGAATGATAAACAGACACGATGTCTATTCGAGGTTGCCGGGTCTTTTAATTAGATGTGATTGAGTCTTTTTACCCATTTGCCCATTTATTCTTTTCATTAACATGAAAATGATCTTGACTCGGTCTTTTATTCTTTTGAAAACGTGAGAGAGTCTTTTATTTGTTTGGAAAAGTTCAATTTGACAGTTTGTTCTTTTATAAAACATGAGATGACCTTTTGTCATTTGTTACTTGAGAAATGTTCAATTTGATCTTTTGTTCCTTTTTACCATGAAAAGGTTCTTCAGTTCTTTTGAAAACATGCAAGTGGCAAAAATGATCCATTTGCTCCTTTGTCCTTTATGTCAAAAACAGGGTTTCAATTTGTTCTTTTGTTCCATTTGAAGCTTGTAAAAAAAATGTGAGCTGGTCTATTTGCTTACTTTTATTACGAAAAGAGTTTCATTTTGATCTTTTGAAAACATAAGGTGGCCCATTTGCTCTTTTGTGTCAAAAAAAGGGTTTTCACTTATTCTTTTATTTTATTCGAGACTTGTGAGAATGAGGGTTGGCCTATTTTATTATTATTATTTTTTTTATCATGAAAAGACTTTGATTTGATCTCTTGCTCTTTTAAAACATGTGCAACATAGAATTCTTTGATTTGCCCATTTGTTGCCCTCATGATGAAACATTCTTTTAATTAGCTCTCTTATTCTTTTAAAAGGTGTGCAACGTGGTTCTATTCGCGATTCGGCGCCACTCCATTAGACTTTGGGGTTTTCTTTTAAGAGAGGAAAATGACCCTTGCCGATTCGACCTTCATGGCGCAAATTCAGCAGCATCTCCCCTTATCTTGGTTGATAGGGGGAGAGCACAGTACACACCCACCAAAATGGAGGCAGTACCAAAAGAGAGGGTGTATGTCAAATAACGACATAACCCTAATGGCACATGGCACCAACCCCCAAGGCAAGCCTTTGGTGGGGGTGGGTATCACCATGACCACACAAATACCGATCAGTAAGTGGGACATGCGTGGGCCCATATGCCCGGGCATAAACATCGTATTGTCTAACCCGGGGTTTAGACGGGCTTCCCATCGGTCCGTTGTCCATTTCCTTAGCTGGAACCACATGAAGCATGGCTTAGCTTCCATGGTCCGGCCAAGGGTGAGTGGCTGGCTGCCGAATCGGCGGGCCTGTTCAGGGCTGCCGAATCAGAGGGCCACCCACAGAACCAACGGCTGGAACCCTTCTCTTATGGGCAAAGGGCCAACACTCTTGAAGTTGGTCTCACCCATGTGAAGGGGCGGTTTTGGGCCCAAGACAGGCTTATTGGGTTGTCCATTATAGGTGCTATGTATGGGGGCATGAGCATTGAGTGTTCAACCCTTGGCTTGCAAATGGACATACCCTTAAGCACAAAAGTCTCTTAATGGGCTGTTTTGGAGCCATGGAAACCTGAGCTTTAGGGAGGCCAAAACATGGATCTAATGAGCCTTTTGCACAAGATGCTAAGCTTTGGGCATGGACATTGATTGTCCAACCATTTTGCTAGCACAATGAGGACAATTCTAAGGCAAAGATGCACACATATAGGACTGTTTTGAACAGTAAAAACCTGCACTCTTAGGGGGTCAAAACAGAAGATTTAAGGGGTCATTTGCATAGAATGCCTAGCTTTGGGCATGAGCATTAGTTGCTCAACCCATTTTCTAGCAAAGAGAGGGTATCCCTAAGGGCAAAATGCACACTTAGGGGGCTGTTTTAACAGTAAAAACCTGCATTTTTTTCTGAGGTTGAAAACAGTGGGAAAACCTCATTAGGAAGGCCCAAACAGTGGGAGAAGGCCCCTCTCTTGAAGGCAAACCATGGGCCCAAGTAGGCTCCAAGGAGGGGGCGGCCCAAGCATTGAAAGGGGACTGTTTAGAAGCTTAAACACAGTGAAATGTCATCTCTTAAATGTAGTGAAAACAGTGAACAAATGCCACTCTCTTGGACAAAACAATGAGGAATATGTATGCATAAAGGGTTATACAAGGCCCAATAAGCTCCATCCACCCTCAAACCTCATTTATTGGGGCATGGGAGTGGAGAGGGGTCTCATTTATGTCTCTTGAGATGAGAGAAAACCCACCATGTAAAAGGTGGTTTCTCACAATCCCGTAACCTCTCAAAGCACAAAACAAAAGGGGAAGTTTAAGCATCAAGCACACATGATGGGAGATGGAAGAAGTATTAAATGCAAAGAGGAAAACACTTGCATCAAAGAGAAAGAAAGTACACATGGATGAGACATTCTTCCATAAAGAAGAGGAAAAGAGTACAAGAAATAAAACTAAGAAAAGGGAGGGGGAAGAGGACTCCACGCCATCTCTCCATCTCTCTTCTCTCTTCCCTATTCACATGACAAGACTATTCATGAGAATGGTAACTCTCTCTTCTCTCTTTTTCTCTTCTCTCTTCTCTCTTTCCCTTCTTCTATTCACCTTTTTCCTCTTCTTTTTCTCTTCTTTTCTTCTCTTGCAGCAGGATGAAGGCTCACGGGAGCCCCTTGGAACAGCAGCAGCAAGCTCCTTTCTTTTGGAGAAGAAGCCTCTCCTTCCTTCTCCAAGACCCCCTCCTCTTCCTCTTCTCCCTTGCAAAAAGCCCCCCTTTCAGATCTGTCCCGTAGGAGCCCCTTTTGCCTCTCCAAGAGGCTTCTAGAAACCCCCAAAATGGCCCCTTTCATCCCTTCCAGCACAGCCACACCTTTTACCATTTTTGGAATGAGAAATGCTTTAAACACGTCCGCCGGGTTGTCCGGGCGGACGTGGAAGCACCGCGGGCCGACCTGATTGGTCGGCCGCACGGGCCCCACACCCCGAGCTCGCGTGGGGCCCGCGCGGCCGACCAATCAGGTCGGCCTGCGGTGCTTCCACGTCCGCCCGGGCAACCAGGCGGACGTGCACCTAGCATTTCTCTTTTGGAATTGCTTTTTGGGAGGTGTAGCATTTCCTTATGCTCACCTCCTAGCATGGGATAATATGGGCTTTGATTAATGGGCTTTTGGAAGTCTTTTACATTGGCTACATAAATGGGTATTTCCTGTTTTGTGGAGATCTCCTCTAGGAATTGGGCTGACCATAGAAATGGGCCCATTAGGAGAATTTAAGGCGTCCACAGGCATACCCCGAGGTGTACACAGAGAGAAAAATACACTACTAGTGGTGGCGCAGACCCTGCTCTGCTACGGTGCGGCCCAGAACTAGAAGACGGTTGGGAAGCCTTCTGCTCTCCCTCACCTGAAAGGAGTAGGGGGTGAGCCTCGCTAGTCACTGGCTAAGTAGGGAAAATCCCCCAAAGAAACTGAGCAAACCACAACTCAAGTAACTAAGCAGGAAGCTATGCTATAGCAATTTATAGAATTATTTAAGCAGGATATTAAAGTTGCAACTTACTTACCACTTGCTGTCCTCGAGCGTAGTTCTAATAAATAAACAGAAAACCCAAACAGGTGTACGAGCTAAAGTAGGTAAATGTCAAACTCGGCTCGCGTAGCCTGGCTCGTGACACCAGCAACCAACCCGGACAAACACACAGGCCTACCTCTCAGTCTCGCAGCCACAGACGAAAGGTCCAGCTGCTGCTCCACTAAACCAAACAAGAACTATGGAGACCAACCAAACCACCACACCTGCAGGTCACACGCCCCATAGGCCCATGCCTGACATCTTTAGGGACTCCGGCCTAAGCTCCCTAAAGTGAGGCACTGGAAACAAGACTAGCTGGGGTCTGGTACGTCTACTGGTGTCCGTCCCCCCAACTATGAGCACGCTACAAGCGACTAAACAACAAACTCTCACAAGTCACTGTCCCTGTCGTCTTTCCCTCAGTCGGACGACAACTCTCCCCGAGAGCGAGGGTGTCCAGGAAGATGACAAGACCCTGATGGTACCACTGTACCGGAACAAACCCCGAGCACACCCACGTGCCTGGCTCACCTCGGAACCTGGGGCTCCCAACTGAAGAGGTAACCACGGAAGGCGTAACACTACCTGCCACGCACACGGAAACTTGTGCACGCTACACAAACCACGTGAACACACACGGGTCACTGAAACCATCACACACTCATAACCACGTGAGCCTACAGCTCACCAGGTGAACCGTACTCCCAAGGAGCACAACAAGTGCCGAAGCACCGCTAAACACCTCTACACACTTCGGTTAACCATGCCATGCATCGGTTAAACAGAAACAGACACATGCATTAACATTTATATGCAAGAAATACCCCATCGCGAGAGAGGTTCGGGTCGCATTCAAATAGCGACGCCCCGACATGTCGCATCCAAGAGAGCGAACGCGATGTATCATCTTGTCGTGATCTAATCACGACAGGGGAGACCGTCGCCTTCGCAGGCGAAAAACCCTAACCGGGTCTCCTTCGCCAAAAAACCCTAAAAACCCTGCCAAACATGATTTCCAATCCATTTTTCATGCTCTTTGTGATATCCTAGCATGCCATCTATGGTTCTTAAAGCTGTAAACACATCACACACCACACACCCACAAAATCCACGGAGAAAAAGGGTAGAATCTCCCTACTTTGATGAAGAACAAAAAAACGGGCGATAACCCGACGTTTCTCCCGCTCCACACACGATCCTCGCGGCGAGAACACGACCAACCGAGGCCCACGAGCTCAAATCGCCCAGAATCCCACGAGCAAAACCTCACCTGGCCGAGCAGAGCTTATGAAAGCTCTGTTCTGCCAGGGTTTCTTAAAAACGCAGCTCGGTTGGGAACGCAACGTATCGCTACGTCGTGACCAGGTCGCGACGCGGATGCCCGTTGCGAACCGCTTGTCGACGTCAGCACACCCGCCCCGCGTGCGACGTCCCCAGGCACGCATACAGACGACGATCCAAAACAGCGGTAACCTGAACGCGACGTCCCCAAGTGTCGCGATAAGAACGTGACGCACCCCTCTGTCGCGTTCAGGGACAGAGAACAAACTTGCACTTTGGGCCAACCAGCTGGCCCACAACGCGCCGAAAACTTGTGTAAGCATCTGCTATACACAACATGGGCCACACACTGACCACCACAACCGATATAAGACGATCCGAACAATCGATATGCTACACTCTCTCTCTCTCTCATGATCACAGAATATGCCCATGGGAACAAAAAGTTTGGCTCAGTAATACCTGACATAAGCCACATTACACAGCAACATGCAATGGGTAGAGATACTTATTGTATTTGTTAATTACATTTTTAAGTACACTTCTTAACTTTTAATGGGGCATAATGTCCCCTCAATATATTGATTAATCAAAAGGTCCAAAGTGCACTCAAACATCTAATTGACAAGTACAATAAATATTTCTCACTATTGTGCGACAATAATAATTGGTGTAAGTCGCAGTGTCATTTGCCACAACAACATGCAATAGATAGTACTCATCTTGTGGCAATATTAATTTCACACGACATTATCTTTATATTATCTTATTTTCAAAACTTTCTGTTAATTTTTTCAGGACAAAAAAAATGACGTAGATTGCTTGACAATCAATTTTATTGGTTGAAAAAGATAGAGAGAGAGAAATTATTAGACTTTCAATTAATAAAATTATTTATTAAACAATTCATATCACTTTTTTGCCCTCCTTAGAGGGAATTAAATATTTCTCAAAAACTCTATTTAGAAGCTTCCTCAGAGACCACTCTAGCATGGGGAGAGAAAAGTAATTAAGCATGGTAATGTAAAACAAGGTAGTTGTTTGACATCTTTTTGGGGTTCTAGTTTGTAACGATACGGTCGTTCGGATCCGGGTTTATCGCGTCTATGTGTAGTGCTCTTGACCAAGAGATGGTCAATGGGATATTTGTGTGGTTTTTGTGCAAAGGGTGAGCAGTGTGGGCCGGATATGCCAGCCCATTAGCACTGCTGGTTCTCTGTTTGGAATCGCAGTGGAGGCAGGCGACGTGATCTGAACGCGTCGGCCTTGCCAGACGCGATTCCAGGAACCGCCTCTGCGACACGTGGCACAGGTTTCCGTTTGGCGTCGGGCATGGAGGACGCGTTTAAAGGTTTTAAACGCGGCGTCTGCCCTAGACGCGATTTCGATCAGAGTGTTAGAAGCTTCGTTTCGGCCAGACAGAGCAGAGGAGGCTCTGTCCGGCGCAGGGGAGGATGTTGTGACGTCCTGATGGTGGTTTTCCAATGATTCTAACTTCCGGCGGTCCGTGCGGCGCGGGAACCACGTGAGGACGACGCTCGGAGCGTGGGTGTGCCGTCGGCGAGAAGGTTTTGGCGTTCTTCAGCTTCTCTCAGCTGGTAGGGAGACTTCGTACCTATTCATCTTGTTTGGAATGGTTTTAAGGGGTTGAATGAGGGGTGGTGCATGAGTGGGTGGTTTGCTATTGTGTGGATTTCAGGTTTAAGGTTTAAGTTTGAAATATGAAAGCATGTATGTGTGGATTTCCCATGGAGGGGGTGGGTTCGGCCTGTGAGGGGGCTGTTTCAGTGGAAACGCGGCCAAGACAGTCGACGCGTTCATGGGAACGCGTCGCGCTGAGCCAACACATTTCAGGATTTCTCCGTTATGTTAAGGCGGCATTGGGGTCGCGTCTTGTTGACCCGACACGTTCATGTGGAAACACGTCAGTGTTGTTGGACGCGACTGTGTGTCGACCGTTGGTTTGACCGGTTTAGGTCTAGTGGCGTCATGTCGGGCCGATGCAACCGGGTCGCGTCGCTATGGCCTGTCGAGACAGCATTTGGAGTGGCTTCATATAGGGCCGACACGACATTGTCACGACGCTTGGCCCTGTCGCGGCAAGGTTTGGAATGGCGTCTAAACCGATCGACGCGATTCAAATGGCGGCACCTGTGTTGGACGCCTTTCTGGTTCTGTGGTCGTTTTGTGATGGTCGGGCAGTGAAGGTCCTGTGTGGATCTAGCCCTTGTCTCCTACTGTCTTCTAAAGTATACTCAAAGTGATTAATGTTAATACAACACGTTTAGGGTTATGTGATGGCATGTGAATCATATTAAGTATGTTAATATGAATTGGGGTTGCCATGGAGGTCAGGAGATGACCAATGACAGGCAAGGTTATTGTGATTAATGATCGGTTGTGTGTAGGATAGCTTGAGGGTCACAGGGTGACCGATGATAAGCCATTCCTTACACTTGTGTACTGTGTGTCGTACATAAAGGTTATATAGCGTGTATATCGTGGTTTGTGTAAGTGTCGGCGTTGGTTAGCTTGGAGGTCACATGGTGACTGTTGACAAGCTAAGCTTGACACTTGTATACCGTGGTTTATAATAAAGTATCGTATACCATGGTTTGTGTGTTTGCCGAGTTTAGTGGTCCGGCGCCTATTCCAAAATATCTCTTTAGTCGGTTACCCTAGCACCGGGTGCTTAGGGCTTGTCCCGGTACCAGAGTACCATCACGGTCTGTGTCGTCTTCCTGGACACCTCCTCTTGTGCTTGAGTAGTACGTCCGGTTGAGGGGAAAGACGACTGTGGGCAGCGACTTGTGTTTGTGGGTGTGCAGTCACTTGTAGCGCGCTCGTGGTTGAGGGACGGACACCAGTAGACGTACTGGTCCTCAGCTAGTCCTGTTCCAGTGCCTCACTTTAGGGTTCTCGGCCAGAGTCCCTAAAGGTGTCAGGCTTGGGCCTGCGGGGTGTGTGACCTGAAGGTTGTGGTGGTTAGTTAGTCTCCACTGTTCTTGACTTGTTGTTGTGGAGTGGCAGTTGGACCTTCTGTCCGTGATTGTGAGACTGAGGGGTGGTTCTTGTGCTTTGTTGTCCGGGTTGGATACTGGCGTCATGAACCAATAGTCCGTTTCCGTGTGGTGGTGGCGTCTCTGTACCGACTCGTGTTTGACCACTGGTTGTGGTTTGTGTGTGAACCACTGGTTAAGGTTATATTCGTAAAACCATTAACCGTTGTGGTGTGCCCTGGAGGTGGCACGGTTCTGTGGTTCGGTGTGTACCTCGTGGTAGAAGATACATGTACCCCTTGTGGGTAGAGTTGTGTTGTGGTGGTACGTGAGTCCCGACCTCAGCTAGTGTTGAGGTGAGACCGTGCGTACTGTGGAGGTCTTGTGGTGTGACTCTCCATGTGTTGTGTGTATTTATATTCATACCGTGTATTTCTAGTTATGGTTTGGTATGTGGGTGTTGGCTGGTCATTGCCATACCCGATGTTTTGTGCAGTTGGTTTGCCTGTGAGACTGTAGCCTAGGCAGTGGTTTGCCGGTGAGGCATATGGTTGAAGTGGTTCAGGTCAAAGGGTGGACTAGCGGTGTTAAGGTAGTCTTGTGTTTCCCTTTGCTTTCCGAGGACCGGGATTTAGCCGGTGTGTTTGTGATTAGTTGTTGTTTAACATGTTTGTGTATACATGTTATGTTTTGGCTATCAGTGTTGCCAATGAAACCCTTTAGGGTTGAGGTCTCTTTGTGTTGTTGTGGTTTAATTATGGGAGGTCCCTACTGAGCCAGTGACTTGTTGAGGCTCACTCCCTTACAGTCTGTTTCAGGTGTTGGCCGACTTTGGCATGGTTACGCCGGAGTAGTGCAGACTTGTACCACCAGTAGTAGAGTAGTTGAGTCGTTTGAGCTTGTGCTCCCTCGGGGTATGTCCCAGGTAGTTGTACTCTTTAATTGGACATGTAATATTGTAATTGTGGACGATTGTACATTGTGGTTTACAGTTATATACACTTGTACTTTCCTGTGTTATATACTGTAATTATGGTCTTTTATATTCGTACTGGACACGTGTTAGTGATATCCCTTTCGAGACTTCGGTCCGATCGCAGAAGGCGAATCTAGATATGGACCCTTATTGGGTATAAGTATCCAGGGCCGTTATAGTTGGTATCAGAGCAATGGTCCAGTTAGAATATGAAAAGACATTGAAGGTATAATGTCCCAATACATGGATTAATGTCCACTGCTAGTAGTAAGTCTACGGTTTTACGTGATTTAAATGGTTTTCACGTAAATTTTTGTTTTGTGAATTGTGTGCTAGTTAGGCAGCTGTTGGTAGTAGAAGGATCAGAGATGATTAGTAAGAAATGTAGACTGTGAAAAGTGAAAAGATTATGAAAAAGATTGTGTGGAAACCTAGCAGATGTTAGAAATGGCAGAAATGACAGTGAGTTTTCCGTGAAAAGTTAGCAGTTAAATGTATAAAGACATAATAAAGAAAGATAAAGCAGAGAACAGTTGGCAGTCATGAGTAGAAAAAGAAGTGGCAGTGTAGAGTTTAAGGAAAAAAGGTGATTTTCAATGGCAGATAAGAATAGAGAAACAGATGAGGCAGAATAACAGCAGGTAATGATAAATAAAGAGAAATGGCACCAAAAAATTTGAGAATTGAAAGAGGTTATGGCGTGGTAAGGCACTACAGTGGAGCAGTGTTTAATAAATGATTTGAGGAAGTAAAACGGCCTAGAAAAGGATGTTGCAAGTACAACCAGGAAAGTGTGAAAGCAGGTTGAGTCCAAGGAGATAAAGTGTCAACAGCAAGGTGGAATCAGTTACAGCCAGAAAGTAAAGAAAGAAAGGATCAGACTAACTGGACAGAGCAAGTATGGAAAAGAAGTAAAGAGAAAGAAAGAGCAGAGCAGTTATGAAAAGAAAGGCAAGAGCAACAGAGAATGTATCTTACTTGTTCTATTTATCGCTTTGTTTCCTTTTAGGTGTTAGTCTGCTTTGCCGTGGTTTCGTCCTAAATGTCGAGGATGATATTTCTTTTTAGGTATTAGTAATGTAACGATACGGTCATTCGGATCCGGGTTTATCGGGTCTATGTGTAGTGCTCTTGACCTAGAGATGGTCTGTGACGGAACGCCTCGGCCAAGCCCGTTAAACCGATAATGTACTTGATCCGAGTCCGCCTCCCGCGAACGGGCCGAAGCCTCGCAAGGGATACCAAACCACAGTCCGTATAAACATAAAGGAACACACCACATTTCATATATATTTCACAGTTTTGCATAGCCAAATTTCCACAAAAACTATAAAGAGGTACAAGAGCCTGGGGCAGACCCCGAGGTACAACTGAAGAAAGTAAACAACTACAAAGCTACACTGCTGGAGCTACTCTGCTGGAGGTGCTGACCCTGCACCGCTACGACGCGGCCCAGAACTGGACGTCGGACGAGAGACGTCCTCCTCGCTCTCACCTGTGGGGGTAGGGGTGAGCCTCTCTAGTCACTGGCTCAGTAGGGAATTCCCCCAAAACCGAGCAAACCAAACACCACAGGTTCGAAAGCAGTAAACAATACCAACAATTTATAGAACAGCTAAGCAGGTAAGTAAAGCTGTAAAAGTACTCACCGTCTGCCGACTACGAGAAACAACAGTAATAATTAAACGGCAAACCAGTACAGGTGTACAAGCTAAAGTAGAGACAGCCAACACGAGCCACGTGAACTGGTTCGCGACACTAGAAACTGACTCGGACAATTAACACAGGTCTACCTCTCAGTCTCGCAGCCACGGACGAAAGGTCCAGCTGCCGCTCCACGTAAAAAGGTCAAGCAACTGTGGAGACCAACTAAACACCACCACCTGCAGACCACGCGGTCACAGGCCCATGCCTGGCACCTCAAGAGACCCTGGCCCGGGCTCTCTAGAGTGAGGCACTGGAAAAGGACTAGCTGGGGACCAGTGTCGACTACTGGTGTCCGTACCCCCAACTACGAGCGCGCTACAAGTGACTAAAAACAAACTCAAGTGTCACTGTCCCACTGTCGTCTTTCCCTCAGCCGGACGTACAACTCAACACAGGAGTGAGGGTGTCCAGGTCAGACGACACAGACCTCGACGGTACAGCACAAGTACCGGGACAAAGCCCCGAGCTAACAGCCTGGCTCACAAAAAACCTGGGGCACCCAACTGGAGAGGTAACCACGGTAGGCGTTGTACTACTCGCCACGTACACAGAACCACGTGCACGTCACACACAAACCACGTGAAACCTCACGTAAATCACAAGTAACCATGGTCCACTACACGTGAACCCAACTGACTCGCGTAAACAATACGCAATCACCGAAGTCAACAACTAACTGCATACCTTGTATGCTGAACACAAGAACCTAGTGCACTCAGTGCACCTCATGTGTTAACACACATGCATTATCGATAAAAGCCGTAATTAACTGTTCCTGTTCACACACATGCTGACGGCAACATCGATTGCCGCTTATACCAAGTCAACGGCAAGGGACCTGGCCGTTAACAACTTGGCTGAGGAGCTTGGCGACAAGCGATCTTGACGCCAAGTTCTCCGGCCATAAACCCTGCAGAAACCCTAATCTGGCTCTGCGGGCTTTCTAACTGTTCTAACTACTGAGAAACATGCAAATGCAGTTCCTTTAGCATGCTAATACCTAATATAACCCATTATAACATGCTTCGTGCATTAAACTACTCAAACCACCCATTATCCCATATGGTGCAACATGATCCAAACATGTATTATCATGTTAATTCCGGTGGTTATGATGAGTTTTAATGTTTCTATGGAGCTACCAGGGTTCGTCCCCTACCTCAGAACGCGTTAGAATCTCCTGCAATCCCCCGGTTCACACCGAGCCCTCCGCGAGCTCCCACGCGAATTGCACCACGCCGTGACGTTTCCCCGCGCAATTCAGCGATGCCGTGCGTTCTACGCTCATCCAACTACTCCTTGGTACCTGTTGGAAGCTTCAAAGACTCGGGGGCAGCAAGCTGGGGCAAGAGGGAATGAGTGAGAGCTGAGAGAACTGCCCTCGGGTGAGCCTATAACCTGCACCATTCTCAGGTTGGCGTCAACCCTCATGCCGCCAACAGCAACCGCCACCCTCTGCGTCCACATCTACTGCCGCCAAGTTCATGCAGTAAACGTCCACTAAGCTGGAGGCCAACAGTTAACGACCACCCCTGGCTGCCAACTTCAACTGAACAATAGCAGGTCCCGTTTCATTTCAGGACCGACCCTGCTCTTCACCTGCTCAAACCACACATCCACACCAAGCATTCCACACAACCGACTCACACTGGCCTCACAACGGCCGCCACAACCACAATACACACGATCCCCATGGATCCGAAAGGCACGCGACGTTACATGGTCAATGGGCTATTTGTGTGGTTTCTATGCACAAGGTGAGTAATGTGGGCCAGATATGCCAGCCAATTAGCACTGCTGGTTCTCTTTTTGGAATCGCGGCAGAGGCAGGCGATGCGATCTGAACGTGTCGGCCTTGCCGGACGCGATTCCAGGAACCGCCTTTGTGACACGTGGCACGGGTTTCTGTTTGGCGTCGAGCATGGGGGACGCGTTTAAAGGGTTTAAACATGGCGTCTGCCCTAGACGCGATTTCGATCAGAGTGTTAAAAGCTTCGTTTCGGCCAGACAGAGTAGAGGAGGCTCTGTCCAGCGCAGGGGAGGATGCTGTGACGTCCTGATGGTGGTTTTCCGGCGATTCTAACTTCCGGCGGTCTGTGCGGTGTGGGAACCACGCGAGGACGACGCTCGGAGCGTGGGTGTGCCGTCGGCGAGGAGGTTTTGGCATTCTTCAGCTTCTCTCAGCTGGTACGAAGACTTCCTACCTATTCATCTTGTTTGGAATGGTTTTAAGGGGTTGAATGAGGGGTGGTGCATGAGTGGGTGGTTTGCTATTGTGTGGATTTCAGGTTTAAGGTTTAAGTTTGAAATATGAAAGCATGTATGTGTGGATTTCCTGTGGAGGGGGTGGGTTCAGCCTGTGAGCTGACCCCCCTGTTTCAGTGGAAACGCGGCTAGGACAGTCGACACGTTCATGGGAACGCGTCGTGCTGAGCCGACACGTTTCAAGATTTGTCCGTTATATTAAGGCGGTGTTAGGGTCGCGTCTTGTTGACCCGACGCGTTCATGTGGAAACGCGTCAATGTTGTTGGACGCGACTGTGTGTCGACTGTTAGTTTGACCGGTTTGGGTCTAGTGGCGCCGTGTTGGGCCGACGCGACCTAGTCGCGTCGCTAGGGTCTATCTCGACAGCATTTGGAGTGGTGTCGTATAGGGCTGATGCAACATTGTCGCGGCGCTTGGCCCTGTCACGGAAAGGTTTGGAATGGCGTCCAAACCGATCGATGCGATTCAAATGGCGGTGCCTGTGTTGGACGCCTTTCAGGTTCTGTGGTCGTTTTGTGATGGTCGGGCAGTGAAGGTCCTGTGTGGATCTAGCCCTTGTCTCCTACTGTCTTCTAAAGTATACTTAAAGTGAGTAATGTTAATACAACACGTTTAGGGTTATGTGATGGCATGTGAATCATATTAAGTATGTTAATATGAATAGGGGTTGCCATGGAAGTCAGGAGATGACCAATGACATGCAAGGTTATTGTGATTAATGATCGGTTGTGTGTAGGATAGCTTGAAGGTCACAGGGTGACCGATGATAAGCCATTCCTTACACTTGTGTACTGTGTGTCGTACATAAAGGTTATATAGCGTGTATATCGTGGTTTGTGTAAGTGTCGGCGTTGGTTAGCTTGGAGGTCACATGGTGACTGTTGACAAGCTAAGCTTGACATTTGTATACCGTGGTTTATAATAAAGGATCGTATACCATGGTTTGTGTGTTTGCCGAGTTTAGTGGTCCGACGCCTATTCCAAAATATCTCTTTAGTCGGTTACCCTAGCACCGGGTGCTTAGGGCTTGTCCCGGTACCAGAGTACCGTCAAGGTCTGTGTCGCCTTCCTGGACACCCACCTCTTGTGCTTAAGTAGTACATCTGGCTGAGGGGAAAGACGACTGTGGGCAGCGACTTGTGTTTGTGGGTGTGCAGTCACTTGTAGCGCGCTCGTGGTTGAGGGACGGACACCAGTAGACGTACTGGTCCTCAGCTAGTCCTGTTCCAGTGCCTCACTTTAGGGTTCTCGGCCAGAGTCCCTAAAGGTGTCAGGCTTGGGCCTGCGGGGTGTGTGACCTGAAGGTTGTGGTGGTTAGTTAGTCTCCACTGTTCTTGACTTGTTGTTGTGGAGTGGCAGTTGGACCTTCTGTCCGTGATTGTGAGACTGAGGGGTGGTTCTTGTGCTTTGTTGTCCGGGTTGGATACTAGCGTCATGAACCAATAGTCGTCTCCGTACCGACTCGTGTTTGACCACTGGTTGTGGTTTGTGTGTGAACCGCTGGTTAAGGTTATATTCGTGAAACCATTAACTGTTGTGGTGTGCCCTAGAGGTGGCACGGTTCTGTGGTTCGGTGTGTACCTCGTGGTAGCAGATACATGTACCCCTTGTGGGTAGAGTTGTGTTGTGGTGGTACGTGAGTCCCGACCTCAGCTGGTGTTGAGGTGAGATCGTGCGTACTGTGGAGGTCTTGTGGTGTGACTCTCCACGTGTTGTGTGTATTTATATTCGTACCGTGTATTTCTAGTTATGGTTTGGTATGTGGGTGTTGGCTGGTCGTTGCCATACCCGATGTTTTGTGCGGCTGGTTTGCCTGTAAGACTATAGCCTATGCAGTGCTTTGTCGGTGAGGCTTATGGTTGAGGTGGTTCAGGTCAATGGGTGGACTGGCGGTGTTAAGCTAGTCTTGTGTTTCCCTTTGCTTTCTGAGGACCGGGGTTTAGCTGGTGTGTTTGTGATTAGTTGTTGTTTAACATGTTTGTGTATATATGTTATGTTTTGGCTATCGGTGTTGCCAGTGAGACCCTTTGGGGTTGAGGTCTCTTTGTGTTGTTGTGGTTTAATTGTGGGAGGTCCCTACTGAGCCAGTGACTTGTTGAGGCTCACTCCCTTACAGTCTGTTTCAGGTGTTGGCCGACTTTGGCATGGTTACATAGGAGTAGTGCAGACTTGTACCACCAGTAGTAGAGTAGTTGAGTCGTTTGAGCTTGTGCTCCCTCGGGGTATGCCTCAGATAGTTGTACTCTTTAATTGGACATGTAATATTGTAATTGTGGATGATTGTACATTGTGGTTTACAGTTATATACACTTGTACTTTCCTGTGTTATATACTGTAATTATGGTCTTTTATATTCATATTGGACACGTGTTAATGATATCCCATGCGAGACTTCGGTCCGATCGCCAGAGGCGGATCTGGATATAGACCCTTATTGGATATAAATATCTAGGGCCGTTATATAGTTGCTTGTTTTTTTATTTTTTAAAATTATTTATATATCTTCATGATCATCACTATTTTAATTTTTGAACCAAAAAACTTTACTCTTTTTTTTTTTACAATTAGATCGTTTTGGCATTAGAATAAGTAACTAGAGCTTGAGTATGTAACAAGGTTGGTTGTGTCGTGTGGATCGGTCGTACCACATTCTCTGTAACACCGTACCGTGTCATAACATACCACCAAGATATAGTGAAAAAGAAACTTATTTGATTTTTTTATTTATGACCTGATCAACATCTAAAATAGACAAACTTAAAAAAAGGTAATAATATAAAAAACTACATTTAGCTATCCATGTCAACTCAGCATGATCATCTAGTGTTCATCAAACATCATATGCAACAAAAAAAATGATATGCTTCCTATGCTCCCTCTAGAAGACATGGGGGTCAATATCCTACACATCTACACATGTGTTCCTTTTTCTTTGGGGTTGGGAAGAGATTGAGCGGCGAGAAGAATTAGTGAAATATCAATGAAAGTCTTGCGATCCTGAAGGTTGTAAGGATGAGACTGTTTCATCACAAACATGTGCTTCTAAGTCACCCTTAACTGATGCCTTAGCCCTTCTTTCATGTAGATCTCATTGCAAGTCTTTGTCATATGGATCTCGAATGGTCAAATGGACATGCATCAAGGGCTTGAGAGGGGAGTTGTTGTTCATCTTTCGATCATCTTTGGTCATATTCCAATGGAATATGTGGCTACATACTTTCTTCTACTCTAACTTGTCCCAAATGTTATGCCATCACAATTTTCACATTATATGACACGCTCGGATAGCCAATAATTTTACTATATCTTGCACCCTTACCTGGCTTCCGCCAAATGTTTCTGTAGATGGGAGACACTTCCTCCACATAACTATATAGAACAATAATTGTATTAGAATCATACATATTCCCCTCAAGTATTTTAATATGTTGCCACCCGATCATCACTCTATCTCCATAGAGACACTTATAATATTATAGCATTCACATAAGACAATACTATTACCATGTATTAATAGATTCACATTGTGACGGCCCTCGTTGTTCAGACCCGTTAACCCAATAACGTGCCTAACACGAGTCTGCCTCCCGCGACCGAGCCGAAGCCTCGCAAGGGATATCAAACTTACTAGTCCGTAGGAATATAAAGGAACCAGCTCAAATATATATAAGATTTTACAATCTCACAAATATTTATTAGAAATGTACATAGCATACCTATGCATAGAACAACCTCGGCTGTGATCGCGACGGGGTTTAGTGTCGCCTTCAGAACGCGATAGCTCGATATGTCGCCTTTAAAAACAAGAACGTGACGTATCGTTCTGTCGCAACATTGTCGCGACGCCCAGGTTTGTCGCCTTCACAGGCGCAAACCCTAATCCGGAATCCATCATCCGGATCACCCCTAAAACCCTTATAATATATGGTTTCCATTCCATTTACATGCTTTAATGTGTTCCTACACATGCTATCTACTATTTAGAGAGCTAGAAACACATCATTCACAACACACGAGCAATCCACGGATCAAATATGGGAAATCTCCCTACCTTCGCAAAGCAGGCGAAGTACGGAGCCCACACGACGTTTCCCCCGCTCCACGTAGCGTCCTTGCGGCGAGAACACGTCAAACTAAGTTCCAACAAGTCGAGTCGCCCAGAAACCCTCCAACACAACCCCCTGGCCGAGCAGAGCTCATGTGAGCTCTGTTCTGCCGGGGTTCTATAAAAACACTTCACAGTTAAGAACGCGATGCCAAACTGTGTTGCTACCTGAACGCGACACACTAGTCCGTCGCCTTCAATAAGTCGACGTCAGCAAGCTCTCCCTATGCGCAACATGTGGCGCGCATGTAGACGAAGACCAAAAACATCGGTTTCATGAACGTGACGCCCTGGGATGTCGCGTTCAAAATGCGACGCCCTTCACTGTCGCGTTCACAGACAGTGAATCAGTGAGCACTTTGGGCCCAAATCTCCGGCTCACAGAGCCTCACCACCTGCGGAAAACACCTGCTACACACGTCTTTGGCCACACACTGGCCTCCATACACATAGGAAGACGATCCGAACGGCCAGAACGTCACATTACTATCACCTAAAAGAAAATTTCATCCTCGAAATTTAAAATAAAAATTGAACACCGAAAACTTTTTAATTCAATCTATATAACACTATCACCTAAAAGAATTAAAACTTACTCAAATAAGTATGGATACGCTTTCATCATTTCTTCTGCTAATTCCCATGTATCTTCTCCACCTTGTCTGTTTTCCCATCTGATTTTCACTAATTCAATCTCTTTATTCCTAAGCTTCTGAGTTATGTGGCCTGTAATCTGCACTGGATATTCCGGCATTGTCATGTCAGGCTTCAGATCATCTTTTTGATAACTGACAACTTGGGATGGATCTCTGATATACTTTCTCAACATTGAGACATGAAACACATCATGTGCATCAGTGAAATCTGCTGGCAAATCTAACTTGTAAGCTGCTTCACCCATTCTTTCTTTTATCTAGAATGGCCCGACATATCTTGGGCTCAACTTGCCTTTCTTACTGAACCTCATCACGCCTTTAGTAGGAGAAACCTTTAGAAATACATAGTCACCAACTTCAAATTGCAAAGGTCTACGTCTGACGTCTGCATAGCTTTTCTGACGGCTCTGGGCTATTTTTAATTTTTCTTGAATAAATTTTACTGTCTCTGCACATTGTCGAACTAACTCTGGACCCAAAACTTGTCTTTCTTCTACTTCATGCCAGTTTAGTGGTGATCTACATGGTCTACCATATAAGGCTTCATATGGTGCCATCTCAATACTTGCATGGTAACTGTTATTATAAGCAAACTCAACCAATCCTAAGTGGCGCTCCCAAATACCTCCCCACACCAAACAACAAGCTCTTAGCATGTCTTCAAGTGTCTGGATTGTCCTCTCTGTCTGCCCATCTGTTTGTGGATGATATGCTAAACTGTACCTTAACTCTGTGCCGACGACTCTATGCAAACTCCTCCAAAAACCTGAAGTAAAACAAGGATCTAGATCTGAAACAATGGTGATTGGAATACCATGTAAAGGCACAATTCTTTCTACATACAGCTTGGCTAATCTGTCCACTGACCATGTCATACTGATCGGTAACAACCTACAAACCTTAGTTAATTTGTCCACAAATACCCAAATTGCATTGTGACCTGATGATTTGGGCAAACCAACAATAAAATCTATCGCTATATCATCCCACTTCCATTGTGGAATGGGTAGTGGCTGCAACAATCCTCCTGATTTTTGGTGTTCTGCTTTAATTTGCTGGCATACTGCACATCCTGCAATTTCTCTCTTCATATTCGGCCACCAAAAATATTTCTTCATATATTGATACATCTTTGTGCTGCCTGGGTGGATGGTATACCTTGATCTGTGAGCCTCTTCTAAAACTCTTTGTTTGATTTCTACATCTGCTAGAACATATAGTCGACCTTTGAGTTTGACCACACTGTCGTTCCCAAATGTCACTTCTTCCATTCTTATAATATCTGCTAAACTATTATCTGCTCTCTGCGCCTCCACCATTTTCTAGTATAAAGACGGCTCCACTGCACTAGTTTCTAATATTGCTCTGCGCTGACTACTCGGCACATATAAGGAATTTTCCGCCACATCTTCATACAATTTCCATTCTCTGATCATAAGTTGATTCATAACCGCTTTTTCTACTTAGTGCATCTGCTACTACATTAGCTCTGCCTGGATGATATGCTAAACTAAAGACATAATCTTTTAAATATTCCATCCATCGGCGCTGCCTTAAATTCAAATCCTTCTGAGAGAAAATATACTTTAAACTCTTATGATCAGTAAATATTTCAAATCTTTCACCATACAAATAATGCCGCCAAATCTTCAATGCAAAAACAGCCGCTGCCAGCTCTAAATCATGGGTGGGATAATTCTCTTCATGTTTCTTTAATTGCCTGGAGGCGTAGGCTACCACCTTGCTGTGCTGCATCAAAACTGCACCCAATCCTCTCTTGGATGCATCTGTAAACAAAACAAACCCACCACTACCTGACGGTATTTCTAACACTGGTGCTGAAGTCAACCTTTTCTTTAATTCTACAAAACTGCGTCTGCATTCTGAGGACCACACAAAAGGAACCCCTTTTCTTGTCAACCTAGTCATAGGAGCTGCTATTTTGGAAAAATCTTGAATAAATCTTCTGTAATAACCTACAAGACCCAGAAAACTCCTGATCTCAAACACTGTCCTCGGTTCTTCCCATTTCATTACTGCCTCAACTTTAGCGGGATCCACTGCAATACATTCACCTGATATTACATGACCCAGAAACTGAATTTCCTTCAGCCAAAATTCACATTTACTGAACTTGGCAAATAGCTGGTGATCCCTCAATACCTGCAAAGTAACCCGCAAGTACGCTGCATACTCCTCTTCTAATACTGAGTAAACCAGTATATCATCAATAAATACCACTATGAACTGATCCAAATACGGATGAAATATTCGGTTCATTAGATTCATAAAAGCTGCTGGTGCATTAGTTAACTCAAATGACATCACAACAAACTCATAATGCCCATATCTGGTGCGAAAAGCGGTCTTCTCAATGTCTTCTTCTCTAATTGGCAATTGATGATATCCTGACCTCAAATCTATCTTAGAAAATATCTTGGCTGATTGCAACTGTAGTACCTCGAAAAATCTATTAATTAAAAATTATAGATAAATAGAAATTTTATCTATTAATAAATTCAATTAGTTAAAACGGTACGCATCATTAGTGCATGCGTATAAACCACTATAAAAATTTCGTAAAAATAGTAGTTATACTCTAAATAATGTTCTCTAATGACCCATCATGAAATTTGGACATAGAAAAATCATTTAGACCGAGTTTAAGAAATTATGCGACTTATTAGCTTAATTAACGAATAAGTCGGAGAACCCATTATTTTATGAGCCAAAGTGGTGTATAAATAAAAATAAATATGTGAGTAGACTTTAAATAATGTGAAATGATAGCCCATTATGATATTTGGACCAATGGACAAATCTTGGCCCATGAATAAATTCTCTAATAAAAGGATAATTAAAAACCCATTAAGTAAAGTAAGTGCGTGGGATGTACAATTAGACCCATTTGAGATATTGGGCCAAGAGTAAGAGCCTAAATGATGAATATTAGAAATATTGGCATGAATAATATTTAATCCAATTAAAAATATGAAATTAATTGAATAAATATGATAAATAGATTTAAATTAGAATAAAGGGTGAATAAATAGAATTAAATCAATACCCATTAAGCTAAATTAGTAATGGGCTTTACTAATGGTCCTAGCATAAAGTTTTGGGCCCAATTATGAAGAGTCCATCATGAGATGGGAGATAATTAAGCTAAATTCGTACCTAAAATATTAATAAATAGAAAAGGGTTAAGATAATGAGTATTTTAACTCTTAATTATCTTAGAAAGAGTTCTAAACCTAGTATAACTCAATAGGACTCTATCCTAATCTGAAAAAGGGGATTTAGATGAGAGACAATTGGGTTAAAGAGAGAAGAGACATATTAAATAGTGAAATTCGTAACTAAATTATCTCATAATTAACAGGAGGTAATTAAGGCACTATTATGACTCATATATATATATATATATATATATATATATACATATATAAGAGACCTAAACTTATACGAACCCATTACCCACGAAATTAAACCTCTCATCTATCCTATTAGGTGGGATAATGCAAGAAATAAGGAGATAAATATAGAAATTAAAGAGTTGGAAGGAGAAGGAAGAGTTTTAGAGAGGATGGACTCTTGTAGCAACCAAATACATCCTAATACAACCCTATCAACCCTCATTTTCGTGCTTAGACTTTGGGAGATGAAGGGAGAGGCTGGAGAACGAAGGAGCAAGAAGGAGGAGCTTGGAAAGGAGGGATTTCATCTCGTTCTTCATCAAAGACCCTAGCTTTTCATTCTTGCAACGAAAGGTAGGCAATCTCTCAAGCAAAAATCGTGTAAAAATTATCCTAGGTAGACTTCATGTACCTTTTCAAAAGCCCTATGGTTTCGTTGTATTCCACTCATCCATTTGAGCTAATTTAATTCGTGAAATCCTGCTGTTACCATGAACCGAAATCTCACGTTTTCTCTAATTCCCCACATGTACTTGCTCTCTGCCATGATAAAATTCTTGTGTATACTGCATACTTCGTGCTTACTTGATGTCCTGCTATGAAAAAATTCTCTAAAATACTACATCGTGTTAGCTTTCTAACGCTCCTGGTTTCGTAATTTTTCATCATGTAGTCATCTCAAATTAATTCGTCGAACCCTGACTGCGTTTGTTTAGGTTACCGCAAAGTAACCCGATCAATGCATGTCTAAACCTTGTCTATTTCCAAATTAATCATGCATGTTGATAGATATACATGTCTACTTTCATTTAAAAACTGGTTTCATGCTTTTTGGACCTCGATACGATTTAATAATAAATTTTGAATAGCTATGTGTCAGGCAGACCCACCTGGAAAAAGGGCAAATCCCTCTTTTCTGGGCGCGGGCCACCTCCTGAGGTCGCGACGGCGCGATACACCGCGATCTCAGAGGGTCGTGTCACCAGAACCCGTCGCGATCTGATCACGACAGGTTGACTGACCGCGACCTTCCCCCGGTTCACCCCAGCGCCCGGTTCAACAGAACGCGGCCGGACACCGCACTGCGACACGATACGACGCGAAAGCATGTCGCGACCTACCTTATCGCGACCCTCCGCTGTGTCACGACAGGACCTTATCGCGACCCGCCTCCATGTCGCGACCTGAACGCGACCTTACCCTGCGTCGCGACCTTAACAGAACAACCCAAACCCTGATTTGCTTATATAAACTTGCTAATTGCTCCATTTATTCCCTGCTAAACCCAGATCATGAACTGTAAGAACAGTAATGACCTGTTAATGAATATTGAGTAATATTCACGTGTTTTTAATCAAATAAAAGATGTGTGCACAATCCATCTTGTTCTCGTGATTATCTCACACGTACACATACTATACATGAATGATTGCCATGAAACCTTATTAAATTGCCCAATAATATATCTGGTAATTGAGTTAACTATTTACTTAATATCCTAATTGTTTTAATGGACTTGTCTTCATTTTTAATCGCGTGATTCGTACACCGTTACTGCTTCCCTCGGCCTTCGAGTACTCGAGGCACGACAGACCCGCTTTCTATACACTTTCTCTTGGCTTCGACCATCTCTCCACCGGGAATACTCTCGACTGGACTAGGGACTCCTTGTCAAGATCTCCGTAAGTCTTCTTGGCTTTGGCGCACGTCCTTAGTCAACGAGCTGGTTGTACCCTTTAAATCCCGTTACACTCTTAGGGATCAGTACGATCCAAACAGCCTTAGTGAGATCTCTCTTATCTTGTGATCACGCCGGACCACCTGGCTCGTGTACGCGGCACGGCTAGTTGGGCGGTTGTGACTTCTACCAGACTGCCGGTACCCGACCTGGTGCTGTGCAACCGTTACTATCGTGGTTTATCGTTGTTTTACGATTATACCCCTATCTCGTCTACTATCCTTGTACTCTCATCTGTTCACGCTTACTCTACATTCTCGTCTATTCATCTAGTACTCTCTTGAGACTCTTGAGCTGTTGTGGCTCCCATTGTTTGTACTATACATGACTGTCTAGCGCCATAATATGGGTCTGGTGACCCTCCTGACTTGAATGCATACTGTGCAGGGCACGGAGAGTGTCCGAGGGGCTCCAATCTAGTCCTAGGGGCAGAGAGCCACCCGAATGCATTACACCGGTTCTGACTATCTCGACATTGGCTAGACATCTAACTGTTACACTATTAGTCTGAGGAGTTCAGACGTACTGTATCATTTCGGTGCTATTACTGTGTTAGCACTGACTGTTATAACAGTAGTCTGAGGAGTTCAGGCGTACTGTACTATCGTGAAACGGCTACTGTCCCAAAGTGACTATTGCCATACTCGACTAGTGTACCGTGGTGCAACCATACACGCTATCTCTTTACATGCAATCTCGTTACACGCTATCTTGATATACAAGCTATCTCGTTACATGCCACCTTGATACAAGCTATCCTATTACATGTCATTTTGATACACGCTATCTTGTTATACACTATCTTGTTACACGCTATCTCGTTATGTTGTCATCCTAATTTTGTAATACTCTTGAGAAATGTATTATCGTTCACTTGTTATCTTGTGCTATTACTCTCTTGACTATACTTGATCGTTCTCTCTAGTTAACCTATGTTACAAGACATTAATCACTTAAAGCATACTTGTTTACACGAGATATTAAGTCCTACTGGGCGTTATCGCTCACCCTTCGTTATTTGTTATTGTGTTTTCAGGTAAGTCAAGTGACGACCTTACATACAACAACGGGATTGGACTGGAGTGATGAGCGTCCTGGAGTCATAGCGATGGATCGTCCCCAGTACCCTAGAGTTAGTTTACATAGTTGCTTAGTTATCATTTCCAAATGTAATAAAGTCATTGAGCCCTATGTTTTGGCTCTGAATTAGTGGTTGTAATAGTTTAGAAGAAATATCAATAGAATGATGAGTTTTAATTGCAATTATTGTTCATTAGTTGCTCTGATATTTGCGAATATATGTGCAATTTACATTACCATACACGTTGTTCATGCCTCCCCGATTTATTTCGCTGCTAAATTAGCGGGGCATGACAGTTGGTATCAGAGCCTAGGATGTCCTTATCAGGATATTTAAGTCTAGGATGTTCTAGGTGAACTGTCCTAACACGTGTCTAAGTCAACCACCATACCTATGTGAGAATTGGGTAGAACCATGGTTAAGATCTGAATACATTTATCTATATATATATATATATATATATATATATATATATGTATCAACTTGGTAATACTTTAGCACCCAAAGTCTAAAAGGAAATAAATAAAATGTTATTGCTCGCAGGAGATTAGTAGAGATGGCTGGTGAGCATGCACAATTGCGTGACTTGCAAAGCACCGTACAAGGGTTAACTCTAGCCCTTAACAACGTGATTCAAGCAGGAGCAAGGAATGGGGCAGGAAATTTATACGGGAATTTCCAACGAATGAATCCTCCTAGGTTTAATGGAACTCTGGATCCCGATGAAGCCGAAAATTGGGTGAAGACAATGGAACGGATCTTTAGAGTTATGCAATGTTCAGAACAGGAGAAAGTCCTTCTGGCAACCTTCCAATTGGACCGCGATGCTAGAGCTTGGTGGGAAGCTGCTAGTCGACGATTACCCAACATCAACATAGAGTGAGATGAATTTTTAGAACTCTTCAACACCAAATATTTTTCCGCAAGGATTCGTGAGAAGAAGGCAAATGAATTTGTAGAGTTAAAACAACGAATGATGTCTGTAGCAGAATATGAAGCAAAATTTGAAAGACTAGCACAATATGCACCACATTTGGTAAGTACGGAAAAGATGAAGGCAAAGAGATTCTTAGAAGGATTGAGACATGTGTTCTGGGAAAAGTTGGCTTCACTAGACCTTGAAGTATATTCAGACATGGTATTAAGAGCTCAAATAATAGAGGACACCATGGGACTTCTCGAAAAGATCCATAAGAAGAAAGCGTTGAAAAGGGAACGCGATACCCGTTCCAATGATAATAAGGGAAGAAATATAGTCGATAGCAAAAGAATGAAAGGGGAAGTGAAGCAGAAGGAATTTTGTAAATTTTGTAAAAAGCCAGGGCATCAGATTGATAACTGCTGGAAGAAATTGGGCAGATGCTTGCATTGTGGAAGTCAACAACATCGAGTCATCGACTGTCCAATAAAGAAGAACCAAACTCCACACCAAAGATGATTATAAGTTCTTGTGGATACAAATCATGCCAATAAAGGTAGACAAGGTACCATCACTAAACCCTTAGTTCAAATTCATATTATTTTCTCGATAACAAAATCCTAAGTGGGGGAGATGATGGAATGAAATATTCAAAATAAATTAGTAGTCGTATCTTAACATATGAATTTGGGGACCAAATTCTATTTAAGTGGGGGAGGATGTAGTACCTCGGAAAATCCATTAATTAAAAATTATAGATAAATAGAAATTTAATCTATTAATAAATTCAATTAGTTAAAACGGTACGCATTATTAGTGCATGCGTATAAACCACTATAAAAATTTCGTAAAAATAGTAGTTATACTCTAAATAATGTTCTCTAATGACCCATCATGAAATTTGGGCATAGAAAAATCATTTAGACCGAGTTTAAGAAATTATGCGACTTATTAGCTTAATTAAGGAATAAGTCGGAGAACCCATTATTTTATGAGCCAAAGTGGTTTATAAAGAAAAATAAACATGTGAGTAGACTTTAAATAATGTGGAATGATAACCCATTATGATATTTGGACCAATGGACAAATCTTGGCCTATGAATAAATTTTCTAATAAAAGGATAATTAAAAACCCATTAAGTAAAGTAAGTACGTGGGATGTACAATTAGACCCATTTGAGATATTGGGCCAAGAGTAAGAGCCTAAATGATGAATATTAGAAATATTGGCATGAAAAATATTTAATCGAATTAAAAATATGAAATTAATTGAATAAATATGATAAATAGATTTAAATTAGAATAAAGGGTGAATAAATAGAATTAAATCAATACCCATTAAGCTAAATTAGTAATGGGTTTTACTAATCGTCCTAGCATAAAGTTTTAGGTCCAATTATGAAGAGTTCATGAGATGGGAGATAATTAAGCTAAACTCGTACCTAAAATATTAATAAATAGAAAAGGGTTAAGATAATGAGTATTTTAACTCTTAATTATCTTAGAAAGAGTTCTAAACCTAGTATAACTCAATAGGACTCTATCCTAATCTGAAAAAGGGGATTTAGATGAGAGACAATTGGGTTAAAGAGAGAAGACTCATATTAAATAGTGAAATTCGTAACTAAATTATCTCATAATTAAAAAGAGGTAATTAAGGCACTATTATGACTCATATATATATATATATATAAAAGAGACCTAAACTTATACTAACCCATTACCCACGAAATTAAACCTCTCATCTATCCTATTAGGTGGGATAATGCAAGATATAAGGGAATAAATATAGAAATTAAAGAGTTGGAAGGAGAAGGAAGAGTTTTAGAGAGGATGGACTCTTGTAGCAACCAAATACATCCTAATACAACCCTATCAACCCTCATTTTCGTGCTTAGACTTTGGGAGATGAAGGGAGAGGCTGGAGAACGAAGGAGCAAGAAGGAGGAGCTTGGAAAGGAGGGATTTCATCTCGTTCTTCATAAAAAACCCTAGCTTTTCATTCTTGCAATGAAAGGTAGGTAATCTCTCAAGCAAAAATAATGTAAAAATTATCCTAAGTAGACTTCATGTACCTTTTCAAAAGCCCTATGGTTTCGTTGTATTCCACTCATCCATTTGGGCTAATTTAATTTGTGAAATCCTGTTGTTACCATGAACCGAAATCTCACGTTTTCTCTAATTCCCCACATGTACTTGTTCTCTGCCATGATAAAATTCTTCTGTATACTGCATCTTATTATCTTTCAAACGCTCTTGGTCTTGCTCAATTTCGATCTCCCATGAGGGAGAATTAAATCTTTGAACCTCTGTCTGTTGCATGTGCCCAACTCTTCAAGTTTACCTTTACACTTCATGCATACTTGATGTCCTACTATGATAAAATTATCTAAAATACTACATCATGTTATCTTTCTAACGCTCATGGTTTCGTAATTTTTCATCATGTAGTCATCTCAAATTAATTCGTGGAACCCTGACTGCGCCTGTTTAGGTTACCGCAAAGTAACCCGATCAATGCATGTCTAAACCTTGTCTATTTCCAAATTAATCGTGCATGTTGATAGATATACACGTCTACTTTCGTTTAAAAACTAGTTTCATGCTTTTTGGACCTCTATACGATTTAATATTGAATTTTGAATAGCTATGTGTCAGGCAGACCCACCTGGAAAAAGGGCAAATCCCTCTTTTCTAGGCTCGGGCCACCTCCTGAGGTCGCGACGGCGCGATACACCACAATCTCAGAGGGTCGCGTCACTAGAACCCATCGCGATCTGATCGCGACAGGTTGACTGACCGCGACCTTCCCCCGGTTCACCCCAGCGCTCGGTTCAGCAGAACGAGGTCGGACACCGCACCACGACACGATACGACGCGAAAGCATGTCGCGACCTACCTTATCGCGACCCTCCGCTGTGTCGCGACAGGACCTTATCGCGACCCGCCTCCATGTCGCGACCTGAACGTGACCTTACCCTGCGTCGCGACCTTAACAGAACAGCCCAAACCCTGATTTGCTTATATTAACTTGCTAATTGCTCCATTTATTCCCTGCTAAACCCAGATCATGCACTGTAAGAATAGTAACGACCTGTTAATGAATATTGAGTAATATTCACATGTTTTTAATCAATAAAAGATGTGTGCACAATCCATCTTGTTCTCGTGATTATCTCACACGTACACATACTATACATGAATGATTGCCATGAAACCTTATTAAATTGCCCAATAATATATCTGGTAATTGAGTTAACTATTTACTTAATATCCTAATTGTTTAATGGACTTGTCTTCGTTTTTAATCGCGTGATTCGTACACCGTTACCGCTTCCCTCGGCCTTCGAGTACTCAAGGCATGACGGACCCGTTTTCTATACACTTTCTCTTGGCTTGGACCACCTCTCCACCGAGAATACTCTCGACTGGACTAGGGACTCCTTGTCAAGACCTCCGTAAGTCTTCTTGGCTTTGGCGCACGTCCTTAGTCAACGAGCTGGTTGTACCCTTTAAATCCCGTTACACTCTTAGGGATCAGTGCGATCCAAACAGCCTTAGTGGGATCTCTCTTATCTTCTGATCATGCCGGACCACCTGGCTCGTGTACGCGGCACAGCTAGTGGGGCGGTTGTGACTTCTACCAGACTGTCGGTACCCGACCTGGTGCTGTGCAACCGTTACTATCATGGTTTATCATTGTTTTACGATTATACCCCTATCTCATCTACTATCCTTGTACTCTCATCTGTTCACGTTCACTCTACATTCTCGTCTATTCATCTAGTACTCTCTTAAGACTCTTGAGCTGTTGTGGCTCCCATTGCTTGTACTATACATGACTGTCTAGAGCCATAATATGGGTTCGGTGACCCTCCTGACTTGAATGCATACTCTGCAGGGTACGGAGAGTGTCCGAGGGGCTCCAATCTAGTCCTGGGGGCAGAAAGCCACCCGAAAATACCTGCAGGGGCTATTGACGGTGTTCTGCATTACACCGGTTCTGACTATCTCGACATTGGCTAGACATCTAACTGTTACACTATTAGTCTGAGGAGTTCAGACGTACTGTATCATTTCGGTGCTATTACTGTGTTAGCACTAACTGTTATAACAGTAGTCTGAGGAGTTCAGGCGTACTGTACTATCGTGAAATGGCTACTGTCCCAAAGTGACTATTGCCATACTCGACTAGTGTACCGTGGTGCAACCATACACGCTATCTCTTTATATGCAATCTCGTTACACGCTATCTTGATATACAAGCTATCTCGTTACACGCCACCTTGATACAAGCTATCCTATTACATGTCATTTTGATACACGCTATCTTGTTATACACTATCTTGTTACACGCTATCTCGTTATGTTGTCATCCTAATTTTGTAATACTCTTGAGAAATGTATTATCGTTCACTTGTTATCTTGCGCTATTACTCTCTTGACTATACTTGATTGTTCTCTCTAGTTAACCTATGTTACAAGACATTAATCACTTAAAG
The DNA here is from genome assembly GCA_014218235.1 of Colocasia esculenta. Lineage (NCBI taxonomy): Eukaryota > Viridiplantae > Streptophyta > Magnoliopsida > Alismatales > Araceae > Colocasia > Colocasia esculenta. The sequence goes on along the minus strand of JACBKR010000123.1, from coordinate 763,959 downwards.
CATACTTGTTTACACGAGATATTAAGTCCTACTAGGCGTTATCGCTCACCCTTCGTTATTTGTTATTGTGTTTTCAGGTAAGTCAAGTGACGACCTTACATACAACAACGGGATTGGACTGGAGTGATGAGCGTCCTGGAGTCATAGCGATGGATCGTCCCCAGTACCCTAGAGTTAGTTTACATAGTTGCTTAGTTATCATTTCCAAATGTAATAAAGTCATTGAGCCCTATGTTTTGGCTCTGAATTAGTGGTTGTAATAGTTTAGAAAAAATATCAATAGAATGATGAGTTTTAATTGCAATTATTGTTCATTAGTTGCTCTGATATTTGCGAATGTATGCGCAATTTATATTACCATACACGTTGTTCATGCCTCCCCGATTTATTCTGCTGCTAAATTAGCGGGGCATGACAGCAACTGATCAAACAGCTCATCAATTCTAGGAAGAGGATACTTGTTCTTAATTGTAACTTTATTCAACTACTTGTAGTCTATACACATCCTTAAGCTGCCATCTTTCTTTCTAACAAATAATACTGGCGCACCCCATGGTGACTGACTGGGCCTGATAAAACCTTTTTCTATCAGCTCTTGCAATTGCTTCTTCAATTCTTTCAACTCTGTTGGTGCCATTCTATAAGGTGCTTTAGAGATCGGTAAATTGCTTGGCTGCAATTCTACGGTAAAATCTACTTCTCTGTACGGAGCTAGCCCTGGCAACTCTTTTGAAAATACATCTGCAAATTCTTTGACCACTGGCACTGAATCTACAGACTTACTAGACTCAACTAGACTAGTTGACGCAAGGTAAGCTACACATCCCGCATTAATCAACTTTTTATCTCTAAGTGCAGAAATAATAAACTTGGGAGTGTACAAAGGCATACCTTGGAATTCAAACACTTCACCACTGGGTCTGCAAAACCTGACTCTCTTTTTCCTGCAATCAATCATGGCCCCATAGGCTTCTAACCAGTCCATACACAGTATCACATCATAATCTTTCAATGTCAAAACATATAACCTTACTGGCATCTGATTTCCATGAATAACTAACGAGACCTCTTCTAGAAAACTGGAAGTAAGCATATATCCTCCTGAAGGAATCTCTACCACTAACTCACAGGACCTTTCTTCTAAAAGATGTACTATACTATCCAGAAAATCTTCGGAAATAAACGAATGTGAAGCACCCAGATCAATTAACACTCTAGCAGTAAAATCAAAGAAAGGTAATATACCTTCAATGAGATTAGATGCCTCCGCCTGTGCTCAGGTGATTGCAATCACTCGGCCCCGTCCTCGTCTCTGGTATGGTACACCTCTGCCCTGCTCTGCCGACCGCTGAAAGGGCTACTGCTGCTGGGTCTCTCTACCATAAGTCTGCTCTCGAGGATACAGACAGTTCCTCGCTAAATGTCCTGGCTGCCTACAATTATAACATCTGAATGTTAGGTATGACGTAGGCTGCCCTGTCGTACTTTGCTGAGATTCCTCTGGAACCGGTGGCCTGTAGCCACGACCCTGCTGAAAACCTCCCTGCTGATAGCCCTGCTGCCTGCCTCTACCACGACCTCCTTGGAAGAATTTCTTGATTTGCTTGCCCCACTTTGCTATTCCAGATGACGAAGAAACTCTGGAAGGTGCTTTTCCCTTACCGATTCCTCCTGACGGTTGTGGATGCCGAAAGCTGCCTGAGCTAAAACCACCTGTCTGAGACTGTCGTTGCATGGCCCTAACAGTCCTCTCAAGTATTGCTGCTCGTTGTGCTGCCTCTTCCACTGTTCTACACATTAGTGGAATCACCGCATCGTGTAATTCTGCCCTCAGACCTCGGATGAAGTACTCCACCATCATGGTATTGTCAGTTACCACATATGGGGCGTACCTACTCAAGGCCATGAACCTCATCTGATATTCAAGCACCGAGAGATTCCCTTGTTGAAGTGTCCTAAACTGCTCCCTCTTCATCTGCTGGATATGTATTGGGAAGAAAGAATCATTAAAAACTGACAAAAATTCTGACCATGTGATAGTGTCCACCGTTCTGCCTGTAAAAACTGTCTGCATCTTTAGCCGCCACCATTCTTGCGCAAATCTTCGTAGCTAGTATGCTGCAAGAATCACTCTATCTTCCTGGGGACACCTCATTATCGCAAATACCTTCTCAATCTCATGTATCCAATGCTCTGCTGTATCTGGGTTGGGGCCTCCTCAGTATGTAGGGGGCTGCAACCTCAAAAACCGCTCCACAAGTACTGTAGTCTCCTCTCCGATAGCTGACCTCGCTGGAACTACCGGGTGTATAGGTACTACAGAAGGTACCTCTACTCCGGATGGTGGTGGAACTGGGGCTACTAACACTGCCTCCTCTGGAAGTGGTGGTACTGCTGCCGCTAGCTGCACCGGTGGCTGCTGGTCTAATCTCATCCTTATATCTGTCAGACTTTCCCAAATTCTCTATATCATTCTCTGCATAGGGTCCTCTCCTGACCCCTCTCCTCCACCTCCCCAGTCTATCCTTTCTGCCATTCCTAATTCTGCACAAGCATCATTTCATCGACACAACATACGATAAATTAATACAAAACTAAGGTCGCTACCAGCAGTGGGTTACAATAGAGACATGGCTATGCAATTTCCAATTCATTTATATCCATACGGACCTTGCTCTGATACCAACTGTGATGGCCCTTGTTGTTCAGACCCGTTAACCCAATAACGTGCCTAACACGAGTCCGCCTCCCGTGACCGAGCCGAAGCCTCGCAAGGGATATCAAACTACTAGTCCGTAGGAATATAAAGGAACCAGCTCAAATATATATAAGATTTGCCAATCTCACAAATATTTATTAGAAATGTACATAGCCATAGCACAATTGTAACCAAACTACAACAACAACCTGGGGCATACCCCGAGGTGTACAACATAAAAGTAAATTACACTGCCGGTGGTGCAGACCCTCCACTATGGTGTGGCTCAGAACTAGACGATGGGTGTGAGGTCTCCTGCACTCCCTCACCTGAAAGAGTAGGGGGGTTAGCCTGTCGAGTCACTGGCTCAGTAGGAAAACTCCCTAAAAACCGAGCAAACCAACACAAATAGTAAAGCAGGAGATTACACTAATAATTCATAGAACTACATAGCAGGATATAAAACTGTAAATACCACTTACCACTTGCCGCTTAACAGAGACCAATAATGATAAATAAACGACAAACCCAAACAAGTGTACGAGCTACAGTAGGAAAACGCCTCACTCGGGCCACGTGGACTGGCTCGCGACGCCAGCTACTGACCCGAACAAACAACACAGGACTACCTTTCAGTCTCGCAGCCACAGACGGAACGTCCAGCTGCCGCTCCACTAAACCAGTACAAAGAACTGCAGAGTCCAACTAAACCACCACAACCTGCAGGTCACACACCCCGCAGACCCATGCCTGGCACCTTTAGGGACTCTGGCCCGAGCTCCCTAAAGTGAGGCACTGGAAAACAGGACTAGCTGGGGCCCAGTACGTCTACTGGTGTCCGTCTCCCCCAACTACGAGCGCGCTACAAGCGACAGCACAACAAACTCTCTCTAGTCGTTGTCCCACTGCCGTCTTTCCCTCAGCCAGACGTACTACTCAGCACAAGAGTGAGGGTGTCCAGGAAGACGACAAAACCTCGACGGTACTCAATACCGGGACAAGTCCCGAGCACACACGTGCCTGGCTCACACAAAACCTGGGGCTCCCAACTGAAGAGGTATTCACGGTAGGCGTCAAAACTACACGCCACGTACACGGAAACCACGTGCACAATGCACAAGCCACGTGAAACCTCCACGTAAACCACGTGAACACCACGCCGACCACACACACCACACGCTCCCCGAGCGTTGAGAGTGCCAATGCACCTCTTACCATTACCGCACAATACATATACGATAATCTGATAATATTACACTAGCATACCTATGCATAGAACAACCTCGGCTGTGATCGCGACGGGGTTTAGTGTCGCCTTCAGAACGTGACAGCTCGATATGTCACCTTTAAAAACAAGAACGCGACGTATCGTTCTGTCGCGACATTGTTGCGACGCCCAGGTTTATCGCCTTCACAGGCGCAAACCCTAATCCGGAATCCATCATCCGGATCACCCCCAAAACCCCTATAATCTATGGTTTCCATTCCATTTACATGCTTTAATGTGTTCCTACACATGCTATCTACTATTTAGAGAGCTAGAAACACATCATTCACAACACATGAGCAATCCACGGATCAAACACGGGAAATCTCCCTACCTTTGTAAAGCAGGCGAAGTACGGAAGCCCACACGACATTTCCCCCGCTCCACGCAGCGTCCTCGCGGCGAGAACACGTCAAACTAAGTTCAACAAGTCGAGTCGCCCAGAAATCCTCCAAAACAACCCCCTGGCCGAGCAGAGCTCATGTGAGCTCTGTTCTGCCGGGGTTCTATAAAAACACTTCACGGTTAAGAACGCGACGCCAAACTGTGTCACGACCTGAACGCGACACACTAGTCCGTCGCCTTCAATAAGTCGACGTCAACAAGCTCGCCGAATGCGCAACACGTGGCGCATATGCAGACAAAGACCAAAAACAACAGTTTCATGAACGCGATGCCTTGGGATGTCGCGTTCAAAACACGACGCCCTTCACTCTCACGTTCACAGACAGTGAATCAGTGAGCACTTTGGGCCCAAATCTCCAGCCCACAAAGCCTCACCACCTGCGGAAAACACCTGCTACACACGTCATTGGCCACACACTGGCCTCCATACACACAGGAAGACGATCCGAACGGCCGGAACGTCACACACATAAATACAAATCATCAAAATTAAAGATAATATTCATGCAAGAAGAATTCAAAAAAGCAACACATGAGATTGCAATATCTCTTTTTTCCATATCATCACATATTGAGTTTACCCAAAATATGTCAAATTTATATTTAAATAATATAAAATTTTTAATTACTAATTAATCAACATTAACAAAGGTGCGCTCTCATGCACTAAATGATCCATCTATGCTCCTACAATGTTTCTTTAGTAAAATAAAATTGTTATCATATACAAAAAATAAATTAATTAAATTTAAAAATTCAGATTTATTAAACAAGAATCCTAAATCACCTTTAACGTGGCATAGAATATCTAAATATTTTCTTCTTAAAATAATTAATAACCATTTATATCGAAGTTTTCAACCTAAATCTTATTTTTAAATACAAAGAAAATAAATGAATAAAACTAGATCTAGGGTGTGAAGTATATCTTGAAGAGGTAGGCTTCTCTTGAAATAACATTCACTCTCTAGTTGAGAATGAAGGAGATGTACTAATTATATCTTAAATTAAAAATAAATAAATAAATTTAGACATCAAAATAGGGAGGGAGCTTGTGCTAGAAGAGGCCACCGATTGGGAAAGTTGGGAGAGGGAAAAGAGAAGAGGTGGAGTTTAATGAATTCGATCGGATTATTTTGGATCTGATCAGGTCAGATTTGGCACAATGCGGTATGTGTGTGCCGCCATAATACTTTCTGTATAACTCATGGAATGAAATCTACCAAAAAAAAAGGACATATTTTTAAAGAATTTTTTTTTAAGATTCAGTACCAAATAATTAAGTTGTTTGAGATAAAAAATAGTTATGAAGTATGATAAGGATTGAGAACTAAAAAAAAAAAAAAGGCTATCTTCTTTGTTGGTCATGTGTCATTAAATTAATTACTGGTTGCCCAAACATTCTGCAACATTGCAAAGCCGAACAAGCCACTCCAAATAAGTGGGCGTACGGAGGGCCACGTCATCATAAAATCATGAGGTCTCCCTCAAAAGGTTGCCTCTTTGGAGTCGGACGTCACTCGTCACGAGCTTGGTGGTTCCACTTCCACACCGCGGTTTCACGAGCGACCGGTTTCTTTGTGGCTGGGTCCGCTGGGAGATTCTAAATTGCCAAAATGCTCTCACACCCATTCCAGAACTACGAAAATGCCACGCCAATTCTCTATAGTTTTACTTTATTTACACTTGCGAAAAGGATTCATCCGAAATTATTTCTACATTTCTGCGTAATTTTAACATAGTTGTATTTGAGACAAGAAACAGATTTTAGGCGCCATTTATGTGGTATTTCTAGCTATTGGGAAAGGCCTATTAATCCAACCAAGTGCATTAATTATGAGCGACAAGTAGAATGTCAAATTAATTTGACTTCTATCTAAGAATCTCATCAAATATCTCCCAAATTAAGTTATTTTAAAATATTGCACCAAGTATATCCTGAGTTATGTAAATAAGTAAACACATAAACTTTTTGTCAAGGAGGAACTCTTGTTGCTCACCCTCTACCTCCCCCAAACACATGTGGGGTGGCTCTCGTAGTCTTCAATGTATATATTATGGCCAAGGTTGTCAATGAGTCGGGCCTTGGGAGGGTTAAGTCGGGACCGGCTTAAGCCCGACATTGTTTTTTTAGGGCTAAGTTTGGTCCAAGTTCCAATGACATCGGGTTGGGTCGGATTGGACTCAACTAATTTATTAAATTATAAAATTTGACCATGATTTATTTAACTTAAAAATTTTAATAAATATTTTATTAAAACTATTAATATTATTAAAAATATATGTAAAAGTATCGATCGACCAAATACTTAATATACCAGTCGACAGATTTGAAGTTTAGTCGATCAAAAATTTAATATCAACAAATCGACTTGGGGTTCAGTCTACTAATAATTTAATATTGATCGATCAATTCAAAATTCGATCGATTGAAAATTTAATATCATAGGTACATTCGACTTACTCGAGCTGAATAAAATTTTAAATTCAACCCAAGTTTTCAACGAACTAAATTTTTAAGACTATTCAAAAATTTATAGACTTAAAAGATCGATGTGTGACGTCGACCCAATATAATATCGAGTCAAATTCGCAAAATTTTCAAACCGACCTGATCCGCTAATAATTTTAATTACAACACCCACCTTCCTATATCTGAGGTGGGCAAAGATGGGCATCGCAGGGCAGCCAGTAAGTCCTTTTCGTTGTCAGATGGATAAGTACGACTTGCTTTTTAGATGATGACCTCCTCCAATAATATTCTTGGTGCCAACACAGCCTCTTCAATCCAGCACAACACCTCGTCATGCCTTTGAAAATTAACACCAATTTCGTATCTCCCTCAAAATCTTCTTCAGAGGGGGAGAAACTAGAAAGGAAGGAGAGCAGCAGCTGGCCAGACACAGACCCATGCATCCTCCAATAAAATGGCTCCTTTCTTTCTCCTCTTTATCTTCTCTCCCGTGGAGACTGCGGGGTGTGCAGCTGCTATGCTAGCACTAATGAGAAGTCACGGAATTTGGAGGGGAAAGGAGACTGCGAAAGGGCAGATTTGAAATTTTGGAATATTATTATAAGTTTTTTTTTTTTGATAACGAGGAAATCCGTCCCGTGTGATTTTGTGGGCTCAGAGATTGGTGTTCGTGAATTTCAAGGTCAGAAATTGGCAGCTCCTACTTTCCGTGTACCCGTATTGCCCTTACCCCACTTGATCGGAAAAACCTCGAATTTACACACCTCGAGGATTGCATGTAAATCAGGTAAACCCCCCCAGAAATCGAATTCGGGACCTCTTACTTTTAAGCAAGAGTTCTAACCGATCGACCTAACCGGAGTCCTCTATTATTACAAGCTTTGAGTGAAAAGAAAAGAGAAGGTTAATATTAATTTGTTATATATGTTGTATATACTTGTAAGCGATTAAATTATATAAGGATGAAAAGAGATGACATAAAAGAAAAAGAGGAATAGCGAAATTCTTGTATGTCTTCATAAAGACGGATCATATATAGATATTTAAGTTCACATTTGTGTCCAATAAGTATTACTCAAGATTGAGCGGTTGTGCCCTTTTGGAAGAAAAAAAAAAAAGAGTACTGGTTGTGTTCCGAGTTAAGTTGACTCTTTGGTGGGATCAGTGGCGGATTTAAAATTTTATTTCACTGAAATTTTAATAGTACACTCATATAATTTCAGTGAGATCACTCATAGTGAAAATTTATCTATTTAATATAATTGTTTTATCCAGTAAAATCACAAGACCCTACTGAACTCTTATTAGATCCGCCCTTGAGTGGAATTTAAGTTAAGTTAACTCGGAACTTAGCGGAGTATTGTGTTCGGGATCAGGTGGCAAGCTTAGCCCTATTCATAAACTTTTGGATAAGATTTGTTTTGAAGATCATCTACACCACAATTAATCCACGTTAATTATATCCATGCAGTCTATAAAACGTGGTCTAGTAATTAGCCATCTATATGTATTAGGATAAGATCAAAACCCATTAAAAGCAAGTCTATAATAAATTTCTAATTAAGAACAATTATAAAACTGTAAATACCACTTACCACTTGCCGCTTAACAGAGACCAATAATGATAAATAAACGGCAAACTCAAACAAGTGTACGAGCTACAGTAGGAAACGCCTCACTCGGGCCACGTGGACTGGCTCGCGACGCCAGCTACTGACCCGAACAAACAACACAGGACTACCTTTCAGTCTCGCAGCCACAGACGGAACGTCCAGCTGCCGCTCCACTAAACCAGTACAAGAACTGCAGAGTCCAACTAAACCACCACAACCTGCAGGTCACACACCCCGCAGACCCATGCCTGGCACCTTTAGGGACTCTGGCCCGAGCTCCCTAAAGTGAGGCACTGGAAAACAGGACTAGCTGGGGCCCAGTACGTCTACTGGTGTCCGTCTCCCCCAACTACGAGCGCGCTACAAGCGACAGCACAACAAACTCTCTCTAGTCGTTGTCCCACTGCCGTCTTTCCCTCAGCCAGACGTACTACTCAGCACAAGAGTGAGGGTGTCCAGGAAGACGACAAAACCTCGACGGTACTCAATACCGGGACAAGTCCCGAGCACACACGTACCTGGCTCACACAAAACCTGGGGCTCCCAACTGAAGAGGTATTCACGGTAGGCGTCAAAAACTACACGCCACGTACACGGAAACCACGTGCACAATGCACAAGCCACGTGAAACCTCCACGTAAACCACGTGAACACCACGCCGACCACACACACCACACGCTCCCCGAGCGTTGAGAGTGCCAATGCACCTCTTACCATTACCGCACAATACATATACGATAATCTGATAATATTACACTAGCATACCTATGCATAGAACAACCTCGGCTGTGATCGCGACGGGGTTTAGTGTCGCCTTCAGAACGTGACAGCTCGATATGTCACCTTTAAAAACAAGAACGCGACGTATCGTTCTGTCGCGACATTGTTGCGACGCCCAGGTTTATCGCCTTCACAGGCGCAAACCCTAATCCGGAATCCATCATCCGGATCACCCCAAAACCCCTATAATCTATGGTTTCCATTCCATTTACATGCTTTAATGTGTTCCTACACATGCTATCTACTATTTAGAGAGCTAGAAACACATCATTCACAACACATGAGCAATCCACGGATCAAACACGGGAAATCTCCCTACCTTTGTAAAGCAGGCGAAGTACGGAAGCCCACACGACATTTCCCCCGCTCCACGCAGCGTCCTCGCGGCGAGAACACGTCAAACTAAGTTCAACAAGTCGAGTCGCCCAGAAATCCTCCAAAACAACCCCCTGGCCGAGCAGAGCTCATGTGAGCTCTGTTCTGCCGGGGTTCTATAAAAACACTTCACGGTTAAGAACGCGACGCCAAACTGTGTCACGACCTGAACGCGACACACTAGTCCGTCGCCTTCAATAAGTCGACGTCAACAAGCTCGCCGAATGCGCAACACGTGGCGCATATGCAGACAAAGACCAAAAACAACAGTTTCATGAACGCGATGCCTTGGGATGTCGCGTTCAAAACACGACGCCCTTCACTCTCACGTTCACAGACAGTGAATCAGTGAGCACTTTGGGCCCAAATCTCCAGCCCACAAAGCCTCACCACCTGCGGAAAACACCTGCTACACACGTCATTGGCCACACACTGGCCTCCATACACACAGGAAGACGATCCGAACGGCCGGAACGTCACACATAAATACAAATCATCAAAATTAAAGATAATATTCATGCAAGAAGAATTCAAAAAAGCAACACATGAGATTGCAATATCTCTTTTTTCCATATCATCACATATTGAGTTTACCCAAAAATATGTCAAATTTATATTTAAATAATATAAAATTTTTAATTACTAATTAATCAACATTAACAAAGGTGCGCTCTCATGCACTAAAATGATCCATCTATGCTCCTACAATGTTTCTTTAGTAAAATAAAATTGTTATCATATACAAAAAATAAATTAATTAAATTTAAAAATTCAGATTTATTAAACAAGAATCCTAAATCACCTTTAACGTGGCATAGAATATCTAAATATTTTCTTCTTAAAAATAATTAATAACCATTTATATCGAAGTTTTCAACCTAAATCTTATTTTTAAATACAAAGAAAATAAATGAATAAAACTAGATCTAGGGTGTGAAGTATATCTTGAAGAGGTAGGCTTCTCTTGAAATAACATTCACTCTCTAGTTGAGAATGAAGGAGATGTACTAATTATATCTTAAATTAAAAATAAATAAATAAATAAATTTAGACATCAAAATAGGGAGGGAGCTTGTGCTAGAAGAGGCCACCGATTGGGAAAGTTGGGAGAGGGAAAAGAGAAGAGGTGGAGTTTAATGAATTCGATCGGATTATTTTGGATCTGATCAGGTCAGATTTGGCACAATGCGGTATGTGTGTGCCGCCATAATACTTTCTGTATAACTCATGGAATGAAATCTACCAAAAAAAAGGACATATTTTTAAAGAATTTTTTTTTAAGATTCAGTACCAAATAATTAAGTTGTTTGAGATAAAAAATAGTTATGAAGTATGATAAGGATTGAGAACTAAAAAAAAAAAAAGGCTATCTTCTTTGTTGGTCATGTGTCATTAAATTAATTACTGGTTGCCCAAACATTCTGCAACATTGCAAAGCCGAACAAGCCACTCCAAATAAGTGGGCGTACGGAGGGCCACGTCATCATAAAATCATGAGGTCTCCCTCAAAAAGGTTGCCTCTTTGGAGTCGGACGTCACTCGTCACGAGCTTGGTGGTTCCACTTCCACACCGCGGTTTCACGAGCGACCGGTTTCTTTGTGGCTGGGTCCGCTGGGAGATTCTAAATTGCCAAAATGCTCTCACACCCATTCCAGAACTACGAAAATGCCACGCCAATTCTCTATAGTTTTACTTTATTTACACTTGCGAAAAGGATTCATCCGAAATTATTTCTACATTTCTGCGTAATTTTAACATAGTTGTATTTGAGACAAGAAACAGATTTTAGGCGCCATTTATGTGGTATTTCTAGCTATTGGGAAAGGCCTATTAATCCAACCAAGTGCATTAATTATGAGCGACAAGTAGAATGTCAAATTAATTTGACTTCTATCTAAGAATCTCATCAAATATCTCCCAAATTAAGTTATTTTAAAATATTGCACCAAGTATATCCTGAGTTATGTAAATAAGTAAACACATAAACTTTTTGTCAAGGAGGAACTCTTGTTGCTCACCCTCTACCTCCCCCAAACACATGTGGGGTGGCTCTCGTAGTCTTCAATGTATATATTATGGCCAAGGTTGTCAATGAGTCGGGCCTTGGGAGGGTTAAGTCGGGACCGGCTTAAGCCCGACATTGTTTTTTAGGGCTAAGTTTGGTCCAAGTTCCAATGACATCGGGTTGGGTCGGATTGGACTCAACTAATTTATTAAATTATAAAATTTGACCATGATTTAATTTAACTTAAAAATTTTAATAAATATTTTATTAAAACTATTAATATTATTAAAAATATATGTAAAAGTATCGATCGACCAAATACTTAATATACCAGTCGACAGATTTGAAGTTTAGTCGATCAAAAATTTAATATCAACAAATCGACTTGGGGTTCAGTCTACTAATAATTTAATATTGATCGATCAATTCAAAATTCGATCGATTGAAAATTTAATATCATAGGTACATTCGACTTACTCGAGCTGAATAAAAATTTTAAATTCAACCCAAGTTTTCAACGAACTAAATTTTTAAGACTATTCAAAAATTTATAGACTTAAAAGATCGATGTGTGACGTCGACCCAATATAATATCGAGTCAAATTCGCAAAATTTTCAAACCGACCTGATCCGCTAATAATTTTAATTACAACACCCACCTTCCTATATCTGAGGTGGGCAAAGATGGGCATCGCAGGGCAGCCAGTAAGTCCTTTTCGTTGTCAGATGGATAAGTACGACTTGCTTTTTAGATGATGACCTCCTCCAATAATATTCTTGGTGCCAACACAGCCTCTTCAATCCAGCACAACACCTCGTCATGCCTTTGAAAATTAACACCAATTTCGTATCTCCCTCAAAATCTTCTTCAGAGGGGGAGAAACTAGAAAGGAAGGAGAGCAGCAGCTGGCCAGACACAGACCCATGCATCCTCCAATAAAATGGCTCCTTTCTTTCTCCTCTTTATCTTCTCTCCCGTGGAGACTGCGGGGTGTGCAGCTGCTATGCTAGCACTAATGAGAAGTCACGGAATTTGGAGGGGAAAGGAGACTGCGAAAGGGCAGATTTGAAATTTTGGAATATTATTATAAGTTTTTTTTTTTGATAACGAGGAAATCCCGTCCCGTGTGATTTTGTGGGCTCAGAGATTGGTGTTCGTGAATTTCAAGGTCAGAAATTGGCAGCTCCTACTTTCCGTGTACCCGTATTGCCCTTACCCCACTTGATCGGAAAAACCTCGAATTTACACACCTCGAGGATTGCATGTAAATCAGGTAAACCCCCCCAGAAATCGAATTCGGGACCTCTTACTTTTAAGCAAGAGTTCTAACCGATCGACCTAACCGGAGTCCTCTATTATTACAAGCTTTGAGTGAAAAGAAAAGAGAAGGTTATATTAATTTGTTATATATGTTGTATATACTTGTAAGCGATTAAATTATATAAGGATGAAAAGAGATGACATAAAAGAAAAAGAGGAATAGCGAAATTCTTGTATGTCTTCATAAAGACGGATCATATATAGATATTTAAGTTCACATTTGTGTCCAATAAGTATTACTCAAGATTGAGCGGTTGTGCCCTTTTGGAAGAAAAAAAAAAAAAGAGTACTGGTTGTGTTCCGAGTTAAGTTGACTCTTTGGTGGGATCAGTGGCGGATTTAAAATTTTATTTCACTGAAATTTTAATAGTACACTCATATAATTTCAGTGAGATCACTCATAGTGAAAATTTATCTATTTAATATAATTGTTTTTATCCAGTAAAATCACAAGACCCTACTGAACTCTTATTAGATCCGCCCTTGAGTGGAATTTAAGTTAAGTTAACTCGGAACTTAGCGGAGTATTGTGTTCGGGATCAGGTGGCAAGCTTAGCCCTATTCATAAACTTTTGGATAAGATTTGTTTTGAAGATCATCTACACCACAATTAATCCACGTTAATTATATCCATGCAGTCTATAAAACGTGGTCTAGTAATTAGCCATCTATATGTATTAGGATAAGATCAAAACCCATTAAAAGCAAGTCTATAATAAATTTCTAATTAAGAACAATTATAATAGATTAATTTTCCCAATAACAATGTTATATCCATGGGGTAACCTGAGTCACCCAATTGACAGTTTGGCTTAAATGATTGATACAACGGAAAAAAAAAAAGAAAAAAAAAAAACGCACATCCACGAGCCTTCGGTGCATGAAATGCACGGTCTGTGCGTGCTTGCGGAACCCTCAAATTTGTAATCCGACAATTCTGCTTTTGTTACGGTGGGCCACAAAAAAGCGTCCCACTATATCTAAGTAGGAGCCGTCAAATGTGGCATTTAACAGCTCCACCCACTACAATAATAATACAGTTTAATTACAGAATTTAGTTACGAAAATATTTATAATTAATTCGTAATTAATTTACTATGGATTAGCGACAGATATATTGTCATCATAAAATTTATAATTTAATTATAAATTTACAATAGAAATAATCTATCGTTAATCTGTAACTAATTAGTTACGAATTAATTAACTACGTGATTATTTTATAGCTAAATCGGTAACTAATTAACTGTGGATTAGGAAGAAAATAATTCTGTCTCTAATCTGTAGCTGATGAGCTACGGATTAAGCTATGAAAAGTTTTCGTAGCTAATTAGATATATATATATATATATTGTTGTATATATTTATACATACTTATATACTTGTATAAATATGTATATATATATTGTTGTAGATACTTATGCATACTTATATACTTGTATAAATATGTTTAATTATGTACTTATATATACATATAATATCATATATATATATATAGTATTTTAAGCGTATGTATAAGTATATACTTATATACATATATGTGTAAGTATATAAGTACATAAATATATACTTATAAGTATATAAAATGTATAAGCGTATAGTTGTATAGAAGCTACATATTAGGAAGTATATACGTAAATATATTTATATAACTATATATATTTCTACAGAAGTATTCATAAGAGTATATATTTATATTATATGTATATAGAAGTATATACATATAAGTATATTAGTATGCATAAATATATAAATATATACATAAGTATCTACTTATAAGTATATATAATGTATAAGTATTGTGTATATTTAATTATATGTATATTTAAATATGTTTGTACTTTTATACATGTATAAATTGTTGGGTAAAAAGTGGTTATATGAGGGGCAATTTTAAGAAAGGGAGAAAAGAAACACAAAAGTTTGATAAAGTAAAAGGTACCTCAAAAGTTGTGTTATGTTGTCCTTATGTGAGGGGTCTTTAGTCCCACATGGGATATATACCCCTAAGGAGTTAAGGGCTTCATAACCCCTAATGTCCATGGGACTATGTCTTATAGACAAGGGTGGAGTTATGCTAGACCATATCACACACGCGCGCCGCCGGGCCGGACAGGGCTGGGCGGGCGCGCGCGTGTGATGACGCGGTCCAGCCGGCTTGCCTTGGTATCTTTTTGCTTCTTATTTTTACGTTTTCCCACTTTCTTGGAGAGATTGGGCATGTTTGGACCGGTTTATTGAACCGGCCCATTGTCTTGCATGTGCGGGCGTGAGGCGTCTCATATAGCGATTAGGGTCTCCCTAATCGCGGTTACCGAACTTGAAACGTCTGTTGACTCTTCGTGGAGGAACCGCTCGTCGTGCTGAGGATCTCTCTCTTACCCCTTCCCGTCCGGACGACATACCGGTGAGGTCTCCACGCTCCGTCGTCGCCTTCCGTCCGGGTGCGTCTCCCCGTCGCTCCCCGGTGTTCAGGCGGCCGCGGTCATTGTCGGACGCTCTCTCCGGTGTTCGGTGCATGCTTCCTGCCTAGCTTTTTCGTAGTAGAGGATTTGGTTCCTATATAGTTTTCGCTTTACGGAATCGATCCTGTGCGAGACCGATTCCGTGTCTCGTGGTTGTACCCTGGGAGAAGGTCGCCGGACCCCATCGCACCGTATAGTGGGGGCGATACTTTCTCTAAGGCGAGTTCCATTATGGAACGCCTCCACAATCGTCTTTTGCGCTTTCATTTTTCTGTAATCGTCATGCTTATTATCTGTAATCTCATGTTATATTTCTGTTTGTGGGATACGCCTATGGACATGTTACTTTTTATTGTGTTTACTATGTGGTTTGCACTGATTTACATGTTGATGAATCGCCATGCATTATGCCATTATCCCACTATTTTCATAACATAAATTACATATTTATTGATATTTATAAATTTGTGTTGACTTAATAAATTAGACAAATTAATTAGAAATCTTTATTAGATATTTGACTTATTTTTTAATTTTTGACAGAACTATAATTTATTACAGTAAATGTTATTCCTTCAGTATGTGTTAAGTTTTGTTTTATTATAACAAAGACTTTTCTTATTACAGTAAAAAACTGTTAATTAATTTATCCTAATAAATTTACCTAATAATATTTTTTTGCACTAAGGATCGGTGCATTGCATTTCGCGTGCTGAAAGCGCGCGAAACAGTGGGGCCTTGATTTTTTTTTTCACCGTATTGGATCACGATTTAATAGAGTGTGCTATAATACGATGGGGCCACACTACTATACTGTGACTATAGAGAGAGAGAGAGAGAGAGAGAGAGAGAGAGAGAGAGAGAGGTGTGTGTTAGTACTGGTTTTCATCTTATATCCTTTCTACCATTTCTTATTGTTTCTCATATTTTTCCTGTCTCTCCCTTTATATTATTATATGTGTACACTTTAGTCCCGCTCGGTTCTCCCCCCACAAGCTAGAGCTCCAACAATACTTGGCATTTGCCAATAGATTATTAAAATCATAAGGATAAGATGGACGGTACCCTAGCACATCAAATCTTTGCAGCCTCTAAGTAGGGAAACGATCAGAAAGATAGACGTGGACGCAGGAGCCTCCACAGAAGCAATTGGTACAAGTCCTCCTGCCGCGACCTCGAAATGGTAGTAGTTTCCATGCGAGCTCGGGCCTCAGCACATAAACCCCGACAACATTAGGTGGCGAACATGGCCTAGTGCTTGCTTACTGTTAGATACTTGTCCTGATCTCCATGCGCTGGAGATCTCCACCCTCCTCCGATCTGGTCCTTCGAACTCTCCTTCTTTCTTGTGTTCTAGCTGAGAGATCAATAATGGTCTGTTCCTCTCCCTTTATGATGCTGCAAGTGAGACCATGTTCAAGTCTGTGCATTTATGTTCTTGGGGGAGGGCCAGCTAGGTTGCCAGCTTGAGCAGTGCCGTGGAGCAGCCACTAGATCACCTGAAATTGCCATGGCAGGCTGAATCCTGTGATTTAATGCATGGGAGGTTTTAAGGGCTTTCTCGTACGTACTATATATATAGTGAAATCCCAGGACTTCAGCATCACTGGCTTCGTGCTCAGTACTGGATCGAATAGATCCCCGAGTGAGGATGATCTTATTCCGACACTCTCTCTAACATACAAAAGAAATTAAGAATCTGTATTTGGATTCCAGGGATAATTAGATGTATATATGTTTTATTTCAATTTATTTTTTGTGTATCATAACACAAAATGTGATCGCTGCATGCCCTCTTAAACCCTGACCTAAACTGACACAACACGTTAATTACCACATATGTGAATTAATTGACCTAATTAATTGAGTTACTTACAAATATAATCCAACTATAGATTTCTATCTAACAAGTCAAATAATAAACTTTACTAACGTATTTATGATAATTAACTCTGTGAACCTTATAATCAGTTGTGTCCAAACAAAGTCACGTGAGAATTAATTAAGTTCTTATAATCTTGGGCTGTGGGCTATGAACTGCATAGGAGAGATCAAGAAAGGAAATCACACAATCCGTCATTACTTTGAAATCTGAAGTCATTACTGAGAACAGATAATTTACTCGATATTTTTATGATATTTTATAAGTCCATTTTGACACAAGATTAGACTAACCATGGGTAGTTTAATTAGGGATCTACTAGTCTACCCTATTTTGACATATACTTCTATCTTACCCCACTAACCAAGGGTAGAGTATTCACTTTTCTTTCTTTTTTTTAGTCAACTAAAAAGTTTAACTCAATTTATCTTCTTTAAAAAAAATAAAAAAAAGATAATATTAAGAGATATAAAATAAAATAATATTTACAAATTAATGATACTTTTTAAAAAAATTTTAAAAATAAAAAAAGTTACCCACTAGTGCCCTAGTTTGGGAGGGAGGTACCCCTGGGTAAGTACCTCTTACTCAATGGTAAACTCCTCCCCTTACTTTGGGGAGGAGGGTGAGGGTAACCTGGCTAAGTATCCCTTACCCCTGACTAACCTTGCCCCACCTCAAGAGGTGGGGCAGAGTGGATAAACTTTTTTTGAAATAAAAATTTTTGAAAAAAAATATTAAATTATTAAATATTATTTTATTATATATCTCTTAATATTATCTTATTTTTATTTTTTAAAAGAAGATAAATTGAGTCAAAGTGTTTAGTTGACTAAAAAAATAAAAAGTGGATACTCTACCCTTGATTAGTGGGGTAAAATAAAATATATGTCAAAGTAGGGTAAGTCATTTTTTGGGTTAGAGGACCCCTGATTAAACTACTCAGAGATAGTCTACCCTTGTATCAAAGTGGGATATCCCGGATAACCTCACCCTCCTCCCCAAAATATGGGGAGGAGTTTACCTCTGGGTAAAGGGTACTTACCCAGGGGTAACCCCCAGAGACTATACCGTCAGCATGTAAACTTCTTGAGAGCCACGGACCCACACCGACTTTGTGAGGGCAGATAACTTGATCTAGCAATAAGTGTTTCTCTTCACACACACTTTCTCCCATCTCTCCCACCATATTTATCTCTGTATAATTAGTAGATCTCCCCCTTTCCCGCATACTTACATCTTGTCCCCATCATATATATAGATAGAGAAATATTTAGTACAATTTTTTTTATGTGTATTAATTTGTCACACCCATCCACCCCTTAAGGTTAAAAAACTATCTTTGAAAATATATTACCTACTAAGGTATATCAAAATTTATGTACATCATTAATATGCATTAAATATTTCTCACATATATAGATATTTCACCAATGCATGCGGGCAGAGAAAGCAAGTCTCTTTACTATTGTAGATTGTCGAGAACTTCTATGAGCACATTACCAACTCATATTGTTATTGTACTCTCCTGATCGACACTACAATGTGGCTCACGATTCCTTAGGCGTATCCGTATCTCCATGGAGTACTATGAGACTATCCTCGTTACTGTGCATGAGGCTTGTATTGTTCCAATAATGATCTTTTAATCTGTTTAATGAAATGAAATGCGATCTTTTACCTGTAAAAAAAAAGACCATTTCCTCCATCTGAGCTACAGAAACCAACATATCATAATAGTAACTCCTTTCTATCTCGAACTACTTGCATGATCTTGTCCCCATGATAGCTAGATGCGAAAATTTCACCGATGTTGCAGCCGTAGAACAACTCCAAGACCGTGCATGTGTCTTCATCTGGTAAGTGAGCAGTAGAAAGCTATCAGAGACCAGGAAGCTAGCCCCTTCAAGAACGTGCCAGCTTCCTTGCCAATGACATCGACACCAGCACAGACAAAGGCGTCTTTTTCTGATGGTTCCATCTCTCTGGAAATAGCGCCGCCTACGAACTGTGGCACGAGCGCACACAACTGTAGACATTGTGATCTACCCGGCCTGCCATTCCAAGCAGACGAACGTCCGGCTGGACCACCGGACGGAGTTAACTTGCGTCAGACAAAGTACGCAACAGCGGTTCTTATGCAGGCCTTGTACGGCTTCAGCTAACGGTGCTTCAAGAGTTACGTGGCCATGGGGGTAGGAACAGTTTATGTTCTGAATGAGACAAGGTATACATCTGCATTCGAAACCAACTCCCGTGCGTTGACAACAGACAATCCAAGGGCAGTGCTAGATGTATAGATCATAGATAGCGATCGTGTTGGGATATGACACATCGAGTCTACATGCCAATTAAACATCACGTCCTTGTGTTGAAAATACTAGCGAGAGTTGAGGGCACGAAACGTCTTGTTAGATCATGACGACCGAACAGCTAGCTGCGAATCATTCCTTGACGTGTTTGGATTCAGCACGTTCAGGAGTGGAGAGAATATTTTTAACTCTGGAGTTATCATATCGTGATATCGATAATTTGGATAGGTGATGTGGCTTGTGGTCGACACTGCTAGCGGCCCGAGCTCAATGGTGCTGGATGATCCAAGCCGACCTAGAGCAGTAATTAAGTTGGGTTATCGATTACATTATATGCTATCAATTAAGGGGTTCTTCTCTTATAGATTAAGTAGTGGTCTTACTTAATTGATCAAGAGGTCTCGATTATCGATTATAAGGGTACGTATTTATCGATTAAGTATGACCAGTTAATCGATCAGAGCGTATAACCAAGTTATGGAATATGAAATTGTGCAAGAAGTATTCATGCCCATTATATCTCTTTCTTTTTTTAAAAGTTATAGCTGTAGTTACCATTAGGTAGGGGTGTCAATTGGACCGGGCCGGCCCGAAGGTCCGGAAACCCGGCCCGGTTTTAATCGGGCTTGGACCGAAAAAATGAGTCCGTTATAAATTTTTGACCCGGCCCGGCCCGCCCCGAAAAAAATAGGGCCAAGCTTGGGCTTTGTGTGGCCCGGTCCGGTCGGCCCGCCGATCTGGAAAATAATAAATATAATTTATATTAAATATAAAATTTATATTTAGAAAGAGAATTATATGTATTTTTTCTACAATAAATCTACTCAAAAATATAATCTTTTACAAGTTAAATGTTAATATAGATATAAGTAAATATATATTATTTTTTTATAGATATATTATAGTAGATGTATTAAAATTATATATTATATAAATAAAAAATAATACATTTTATTTTTCGGGCCGGGCCAGGCTTTTCGGACTTTTTCTGGGTCGGGCCGGGTCGGGCCATACCGGGCCTACCCCCGGGCCGAATTTTATAAAACCGGACCTGGGCCGGGCCTAACAAGGCCCGTCTAGGCCCGGCCCATTGACACCCCTACCATTAGGAACCTCAGTGCCACCCTGAGATCAAATCGGAGTGTTGCGCTCCCACCCGCCCCTTGTGTCCAACCAGCTTGTTATACCATGTGTTATTTCATGGTACTAAACTGCAGGGTTATATTTAAATGAGTGCTGTTCATTTAATTAATGTACGCACATGAGAATAATGTTGCCATCATTAGGTACATAAGAACATTATTTTTTACAATTATCCCTATAATACACCACAAGAATTTGCGGGATTACCGACGGATGTTTCTGACGGATTTTTTTCGTCGGTAATTCCGACTAAAAATATCCTTCGGAATATCCGTCGGAAGTTCCGACGGAAATAGTCCATCGGCAATATCCGTCGGTATACCGACGGATATTCCGACAGATATTTGTAGTCGAAAATATCGTCGGTAAAACACCTTTACTTCCTCCCCCGAAACCCCACCCCCTTTTCCTCTCTCTCTCTCTCTCTCTCTCTCTCTCTCTCTCTCTCTCTCTCTCTCTCGCCGTCGTTGCCCTGCTTGCCGCCGCTCGCTGCCGGCCGCCCCTCTCCCATTGAGATCCACCTCCCCCTCTCTCCCCACCCCCGCCACCTTCCTCCGGCCCCCTCCCCTTCCCACCCCCCCCACCCGGCCCCCCTCCCCCCCCCCCTACCCGGCCCCTGCACGCGGCCCCCCTCCCCCCCCCTACCCGGCCCCTGCACGCGGCCCCCTCCCCTTCCCACCCGACCCCCCTCCCCTTCCCACCCGGCCCCGGCCGCCCCCCTGCACGATGCCCCCCTCCCCCCCCCACCCGGCCCCCCTCCCCTTCCCACCCCGCCCCTGCACACGGCGCCCCTCCCCTTTCCACTCCCCCCCCCCCCACCTGCACCCGGCCCCCTCCCCCCTGCACGATGCCCCCCTCCCCCCCAGCTCCCGTCCCCTTCCCACCTGGCCCCCGGCCTCCCCCCTGCACGATGCCCCCCTCCCCCCCCCCACCCGACCGCCCTCCCCTTCCCACCCCCCCCCACCTGCATGCGGCACCCCTCCCCTTTCCACCCCCCCACCTGCACCCGGCCCCCCTCCCCCCTGCACGATGCCCCCCTCCCCCCCCCACCCGGCCCCCATCCCCTTCCCACCCGGCCCCTGCACACGGTGCCCCTCCCCTTTCCACCCCCCCCACCCCCCAACTGCACCCGACCCCCCTCCCCTTCCCACCCGGCCCCCCTCCCCCCTGCACGATGCCCCCTCCCCCCCCCCCACCCGGCCCCCCCTCCCCTTCCCACCCCCCCACCCGGCCCCCTGCAAAATATTTTGTCAAATATTTTTTAAGACATCTCTCTCACCGGTGTTTTTTATTATCCAACATTCTTGTATATTGTTGCTCTATCATCTATCTATGTTTTACAAGAAAACATCTATAATAGTGAACATTTGATATGCGAAGGTCAAAGTATTTAAGATCATCACCATATGAACACAAAAATTATTTAATACAGTTAAGTCTATAATATAACAAAGTATTTAAATATAACAATAGGGTTTTGTGGTGGCTATTTTCTGCCACCTAAGCCCATTACGTCAGGGCCCATCAGTGCCTCCTTTGATTACGTGGCCTCCCCTGACGGTCCCACGCCTCCTTGCGGGCCAGTCAAAAGGGCCCCACGTGCCTGTCATCCCTAGTGGAGCATTGTCGAGCTTTTCAGCAGAATGCCTCCGAACAGGGGCGATAAACCTTGTAACGTCGCGTGCTTTTCGGATCCATGCGGATCGTGTGTGTTGTGAATGTAGTGGCCATTGTGAGGCCAGTGTGTGTGGGTTGTGTGGAATGCATGGTGTGAATGTGTTGCTTGAGCAGGTGAAGAGCAGGGTTGGTCCTGAAATGAAACAGGACATGCTGCTGTTCTGTTGGAATTGGCGGCCAGGGTGTTGCCGTTGACTGTTGGCGTCCAGATTCATGGACGTTTACTGCATGAACTTGGCGGCAGTAGATGTGGACGTTTAGTCAGGCGGTGGCTGTTAGCGGCATGGGGGTTGACGCCAACCTGTCAGTCCAGCAGGTTATATGCTCACCCGAGGGTAGCTTTCTCAGCTCACTCTCATTCCCTCTTGCCCCAGCTTGCTGCCCCCGAGTCTTTGAAGCTTCTAACAGGTTCTGAGGAGTGGTTGGACGATCGTAGAACGCGCGGCATCGCTGAATTACGCGAGGAAATGTCGCGGCGTGGTGCAATTCCCGTGGGAGCTCGCGGAGGGCTCGGCGTGAACCGGGGGATTGCAGGAAATTCTAACGCGTTCTGAGGTAGGGGACGAACCCGCTTAGCTCCGTAGAAACATTAAAATACATCATAACCACTTGAACCAGCATGATAATCCATGTTTGGGTAGAGTTGCACCATACGGGATAATGGGTGGTTTGAGTAGTTTACTGTACGAATCATGTTTTAACGGGTTGCATTGGGTTCTGATATGCTAGAGGGTATGCATTTGCATGTTTTTCAGTAGTTAGAACAGTTAGAAAACCCGCAGGACCGGATTAGGGTTTCTGCAGGGTATAGGGCCGGAGAACTTGGCGTCAACATCGACTGCCGCCAAGATCTTCAGCCAGGAGATTAACGGCCAGGAACCCTGCCGTTGACTCTCTGTAGGCGGAAATCGATATGGACGCCTACTGATTATGAACAGAAAATGTTATTTATGGTGTTTTATCGATAATGCATGCGTGGTATCATACGAGGTGCACTAAGTGCGCATGGTTCTTGCATTTAGCATACAAGGAATGATGTTAGTTGTTTACTTCGGTGACTGCGCGTTGTGTACGCGAGTCAGATGGGTTCACGTGTAGTGGACCAGTGGTTACTCGTGGTTTACGTGAGGTTTCACGTGGTTTGTGTGTGACGTGCACGTGGTTTTGTGTACGTGGCAAGTAGTAGACGCCTACCGTGGTTACCTCTCCAGTTGGGTGCCCCAGGTTCTTTGTGAGCCAGGCTATTAGCTCGGGGCTTTGTCCCGGTTCTTGTGTTGTGCCGTCGAGGTCTGTGTCGTCTGACCTGGACACCCTCACTCCTGTGTTGAGTTGCACGTCCGGCTGAGGGAAAGACGACAGTGGGACAGTGACAGTTGTGGTTGTTTTTAGTCACTTGTAGCGCGCTCGTAGTTGGGGGTACGGACACCAGTAGTCGACACTGGTCCCCAGCTAGTCCTTTTTCCAGTGCCTCACTCTAGCGAGCCCAGGCCAGGGTCTCTGGAGGTGCCAGGCATGGGCCTGTGACCGTGTGGTCTGCAGGTTGTGGTGTTTTAGTTGGTCTCCACAGTTGTTTGACCTTTTTACGTGGAGCGGCAGCTGGACCTTTCATTCGTGGCTGCGAGACTGAGAGGTTTACCTGTGTTAGTTGTCCGAGTCAGTTTCTGGTGTCGCGAACCAGTTCACGTGGCTCGTGTTGGCTGTCTCTACTTTAGCGTGTACACCTGTTTGGGTTTGCCGTTTAATTATTACAGCTGTTTCTCGTAGTCGGCAAACGGTGAGTACCTTTACAGCTTTACTTACCTGCTTAGCTGTTATATAAATATTGTTGGTCTTGTTTTCTGTTTCGTACCTGTGGTTTGTGGTTTGTTCGGCTTTGGGGGAGTTCCCTACTGAGCCAGTGACTAGAGAGGCTCACCCCTACCCCCACAGGTGAGGGCGAGGAGGACGTTTCCCATCCGACGTCCAGTTCAGGGCCGCGTCGTAGCGGTGCAGGGTCAGTACCTCCAGCAGAGTAGTTCCAGTAGTGTAGTTTAGTTAGTTGTTTACTTACTTTTGTTGTACCTCGGGGTATGCCCCAGACTCTTGTACATCTTTATAGTTTTAATGGATTATGGCTATGTAAATTGTGAAAAATTATATATGAAATGTGGTGTGTTCCTTTATGTTTACACGGACTGTGGTTTGGTTTCCCTTGCGAGGCTTCGGCCCATTCGCGGGAGGCGGACTCGGATCAAGTGCGTTATCGGTTTAACGTGCTTGGCCGAGGCGTTCCGTCACAAACCTGCTGCGCGGAACAACTCCGGATGCTACCGAACAGCACGTTCGAGCCCCATGTGGGTCACCTGCTCGACAAGTATGACCGAAAAGTACCGAGCAGGCCTTCCAACTTGTGCCACGGTTATAACCGTCCCGGGCTACGCGCCCCGTCATCAAGACGTGCATTAACCGCCTGACATCCCAACGGACATCTGAGCGCATAACTCCGCCCGTTATGCGCGTCCGTCAAGGCGTCTTTCCAAGCACGATCCACTTGCGGTACGCATACCTGCCTCATCACCTACGTCTATAAAGGCACAGGTACAGGACCATGCACTGGTACATTTTTCCTACGCGAACATACTCCTACACTCACAAACCCCCTGCCTTGCAAGCCTCTTGCTGACTTAGGCATCGGAGGGTTTTCCGGGTCTCCACCGAGCCCCCTGATCCATTTCTGGTTTTGCAGACTTCCGTCCACACCGGTGTTCGTCTTCCCCATCTTCTCTAGGGGAGGCCCGTTTAGCTCCGGCCCAAACAAGAACATACCACCACATTTGGCGCCGTCTGTGGGAACGACACAGCCATGGCTCGCGGACGATCCATGTACCAGAACGTGGGGAGCAGGGCGACGAGATCCCGTCAGTCACGGGGGAATCTCACCGTCGATCCCCTCCCGTAGACGTCGCCATCACCCCTGCCGGCGCTTATAACGACGTCCCTGTACCAGCGGCTGCCGCGCCTGCAACTGCCCTTGAAGTGGCAGAACTTCGGGGGCAGATGCAGCAGTTGACAAGTGTCTGTCTCGCCCTGCAGGCTCAGCTGACTGGACCACCAGTCCCGGCGGTTCCCCTGCCGTGAGAGCGGCAGGCGGAGTCGTCGCATCGACGCTCTCGCGTCCCCCCAGCGCCTCAGGAGCAGTAGGCAGACTCGCCGCGCCGATCGCGTCGAGCCCCGTCCGAAGAGCGAGCACCGGAGTGTCGTGGGCGCTCTCCCCGTCGCTCCGTCGCCTCCCCCCGTCTGCCACGATCTGTCGTGGGAGGCAACTCCCACACGTCTGGACGGGGGGGCCCGCCAATTCAGAACAGGAGCTCGCCAGGCGCCTGCGGCGTGTGGTCGACCTCGAGTGCCGCATGGACGCGATGGTTCAGCGCGCGGAGGGGAAAGCTCCAGCGGAAGATGACATGGACTTCCACTCCCCTTTCAGCAGGGAGATCCTGGAAGCTCAGGTCTCTCCCAAGCTCCCTCTGCCCACCATCGCACCCTACGACGACACTACCGACCCGGCCGACCACATTCACGGCTTTGAGTCGCACATGGTGTTCCACGGAGCATCAGATGCGGCCAAGTGCAGGGCCTTCCCTGCAACCCTTAAGGAGACTGCCAGGGCCTGGTTCGAGACCCTCCCTGCGGGCTCCATCACCTCCTTCCGCCAATTGAAGAAGTCCTTTCGGGACAATTTCCTTGGTGGAAGGCCGCAGCCACGAACGGCGGCTTCTCTTCTGGCCGTGCGCCAGAAGAAGGGCGAGGCACTCTGGGACTTCGTTAAGAGGTTCCGAATAGAGGCGCTTCGCATCTCGCGCTTGGACGTTCCTCTAGCAACTAGTGCCCTCATTCAGGACACCCGCGACGGCTTTTTGCAGAGGACCCTCGGCGTCCAGCAGCCCGCCACTCTTGCTGAGCTGCTCTCCATCGCACAGCGCCACGCGGCTTGCGAGGAGAGCCTGGCAGAAAGTAGGGCCGAGCAAGGGGAGCAGTCAGATAAGAAGAGGCCTTTCGACAACGGTTCCGACCGTGATCGGAAGAAGGGACGACGCAACGGTGACTCTCCACGCCGTCCGCGCCCCTTCACCAACTACACCCCCTCACTGTAGCACCCGAACAGATCCTGGCGGAGATCAGGAATGAAGCGTATGTTCGGTGGCCACATAGGATGCGCTCCGACCCCCAGAGGCGCGACCAGAACAAGTACTGTCGCTTCCATCGCGACCACGGCCACGACACCTCCGAGTGCCGCCAGCTTAAGGACGAAATTGAAGACCTTATCAAGCGTGGCTACCTTGGGCGGTTCGTGCGCCGAAATGAGGAACGCCCCAGACGCCGAGAGCGGACTCCCGAGCAGCCGATCAACAATGAGCCTAATGGGCAGAAGATCAACGTGATCGCGGGAGGCTTCGGCGCATGCGGAGAAAGCACTCGAAGCCGACGCGACTACGCAAGGCGAGTGCATGTGGTAGATAGGCCTTCGGCACCTCGGCCGGCTCCATATCCCACCAGTCCTGCACGCGCACAGCCCGAGGAGGCTATAACCTTCTCGAACGAAGATCTTGTAGGGGTTACGACCCCACACACTGATGCATTGGTCATTTCGGCCACCATCAATCACTGTAATGTGCGCCAGATTCTGGTGGATAATGGAAGCGCCCCCGATGTCTTGGCTTACGATTGTCTCGTCCTCATGGGCCTGAAAACCGATCAACTCGCCCCTGTAAACTCGCCTCTTTTCAGCTTTTCGGGAGTTTCAGTCCAGCCCATGGGAAGAGTTCGCCTCCCGATCACTTTAGGGATGGCTCCAAGGATTGTGACCAAGATGGTGGACTTCTTTGTCATCAATAACATGCCTGGATACAACGCCATCCTCGGCAGAGGTCTGATCGGGCGCATCAAAGCGGTACCTTCGTCACTCCATCAGAAGATGAAGTTCCCAACCCCGAGCGGAGTCGGCGAAGTGCTCGGGTGTCAGCGCGAGTCTCGTCGTTGCTATGTCCTCACTTTGAGAGACAAGCAACCACTCGCGGACCCAGCCCCGCCAACGTCCGACCAGCCTTCTACCAGCCGAGGAACGCCTGCTGAAGATTTAATCCCCGTCCGGGTAGACGATGACCCCGAACACGTCTTATACATTGGCGCCTTGTTGACAGAGGCCGAGCAGCAACGCTACACAGCCTTCCTGCTGGCCAATTTGGACGTGTTCGCCTGGTCTGATGATGAGCTTCCGGGCATTCCCCCGGAAGTAATGGTGCATCGCCTCCGTTTGGATCCCCGGATTCCACCAGTTCAACAAAGGAGGCGACCTGTGAACCGAGAACGGCAGACCGTGATTTAGGATCACGTAGTCAAAAGCCGAACTGTTGGGCTCCTCCGAGAAGCCCAATACCCAAGGTGGATCTCCAATGTGGTCCTCATGCGCAAGGCCAACGGTAAATGGTGTGTGTGCGTCGATTACAAGGATCTCAATAAAGCAACGCCCAAGGACAACTTCCCTCTATCGCGCATAGATCAGCTGGTGGATGCTACTTTCGGTCACGGGCTTCTCAGCTTTTTGGACGCCTACTCTGGTTACCACCAGATTAGTATGCATCTCCCAGATCAAGACACCATGACGTTCGTCATAGACCTAGGCTTATACTGTTTTACCAGAATGCCTTTCGGCCTAAAGAACGCTGGCGCAACTTACCAACGGCTGGTCAACAAGATGTTCGAGCCGCAGATCGGGCGTAACATGGAGGTCTATGTTGATGACATGTTGGTCAAGACGCTTCCAGGCATTGACCACATTTCCGACCTCCAGGAAACTTTCGCAACTCTGCGAAAGTACAGTATGAAACTCAACCCTGCCAAGTGCGCGTTTGGTGTTTGGTCGGGTAAGTTCCTCGGTTTCCTTGTGTCAAACAGAGGAATAGAGGCAAACCCAGAGAAAATCCAAGCCGTGCTTGAGATGAGCAGTCCAAAGACAGTGCGCGACATCCAACGTCTGACGGGGCGTCTTGCGGCACTGAACCGGTTCATGTCCCGAGCAGCAGAAAGAAGTTTTAACTTCTTCAAGTTGCTCCGAGGCCCTAAAAGCGCCTCGAAGCAAGGGGGGCAAGTACGGTGGACTGATGAATGCGAGGTTGCCTTCACCGAGCTGAAGGCATATTTGGCAGCCCTCCTGTTCTCTCAAAGCCTGTGCTCGGGGAACCTTTGTTCTTGTACCTCTCGGTTACCGAACACTCCATCAGCGCAGTCTTGGTTAGAGAAGAAGGAGTGGCTCAGCATCCGGTGTATTACATCAGCAGGGTCTGCCAAGAAGCTGAAAGGAGGTACCCCCGAGCAGAAAAACTCGCCCTTGTTCTCGTCACGGCTGCCCGGAAGCTTAGGCCCTATTTTCAAGCCCATTCTGTCACGGTTCTAACCGATCAGCCGCTGAAATCCATCCTTCAGCGATCGGAGGCTTCCGGCAAGCTTGTTAAGTGGGCGATAGAGCTTGGTGAGTTCGACATCAGCTTCCGACCGAGGACGGCGGTCAAGGCGCAGGCGTTAGCAGACTTCGTTGCAGAATGTACTCTCCCGGCCGAGCAGGATCCACCGTTGGCGGATGAACCCCCATGGGAGCTCTACGTCGACGGGTCCTCTTGCGTTACAAGGAGTGGAGCTGGCTTGGTCCTCACCTCCCCGGAGGGGTTAGAGTTCCAATACGCCCTCCGATTCCGCTTTCCAGCCTCCAACAACGTGGCTGAGTATGAAGCTTTGCTGTCTGGTATCCGCATGGCTAGGCACCTTGGAGCCCTTCGGCTCAGGGTCTTCAGTGACTCCCAATTGGTTGCCAGCCAGGTGAGCGGGCAGTTCGGAGCGAGGGAACCCCACATGGCTCAATACCTTCAACAGGTCAAGAGCCAAGCAGAGGGCCTCCTACACTTCGAAGTTATACACGTCCCACGGGAGCAGAATGTGCGAGCCGATGCACTTGCCAAGTTGGCATCTTCAGGTGACATCGCCCCTTCCCGCTCCGTGTTTATTGAAGAGCTCGCCTTACCGAGCACGGAGGTAGACGTTGCATCCGTAGAAACGGGCCTACCAACTCCGAGCTGGGTGGACCCTCTCTTGGCGTACCTACTCCGGGGTGAGCTTCCGCCCGAGCATGGCGAAGCCCGAAGAATTAGGATGCGTTCTCAGCATTTCACCCTTGTAGAAGGTAAGCTGTACCGACGGTCCCTTTCAAGACCTCTTCTACGTTGCCTCAACCCTGAGGAGGCCCTTGCGGCCACAGAAGAAGTCCACGAGGGGATGTGCGGAAGCCACCTGGGGGGCAGAACGCTAGCGCAAAGTATTATCCGAGCAGGGTTCTTGTAACGCCCCTAAAATTTTTAATTGCTGAAAAACATGAATAAGACTATTATTAGACATGATTCTTATTATTATTTTGTGAAGAGTAATATCTGGGATTAGTTAGTGTTAATAAACGCTAACCAGTGTCGTGCTCTGAAGTGCGCATTCCGACAGGGCGACATCGGAAAACGGTAATAAAAAATAAATCTGAGAACACCATAATTCTCAGAAAAATGTGGAGACATCAGAAATCTAATTATCCGGAATTGTTGACGTACGGATTTTGAGATTAAGCCGACGCAACTATTTTCCGGGTGATTTTTCACCCTATGTAAAATAAATTCTAAAAATTAAATAAAAATCACCATAATTTGTAAAACTATTGTATTAGCTAATGGCTGAAATTTCAATACAAACGGACACCATTTGGACCTATTTACATGTAGATTTTTGGACCAGCCGATTTAGGGGCCAATTACGGGATGGATTTTAGGTGATTTACGTGTCAGGCTAAGGAGGGGCCAGCACACTTAAGAGAAGGGTTACCACGTAAACCCCTTAGGTGTAAGCTTGGTAACTTGCATGTGATACGTGTAAGCAGTAAAAAAAAAAAAACCCAAAGAAGTTTTACTGTTACACTTGCTAGCTATCGTGTCGCTTTGCATGAGAGGCCAAGAGAGCTATAAAACTCCCCAGCAGCCGTCGTATGAACATTTTCCACTTCCACTGCTGCTTTCACCTATAATAGTCTTGCTGTGAGAGTTGTTCTACTCTTGTGAGAGCTGGTGCTGCTGCGTGAGTTGTTGCATCTGTTGCTTTCGGCGAAAGTGCTGCAAGTTCTAGCTGAGGAAAGTTGCTGTGAGCATCTTGGCTGCATTTTCTATCTTCCATTTGGGGGTTCACCGAGGAAAAGACTCCATCTCCCTGAAGCTAGGTAGGATTCAACTTCTTTCCATTCTCTTACCTAACCCTTGAAGTGTTTTTTTTTAAAAAAAGCTACTGTTGGACTGTTCATGGTATTTTATACCACGATTGGAAGTCACTACTGTAGAAATAGAAACTTTTCCAGTGTCATATTGTAGTTGGTTTCTAGCTTAACATGGTTAGATCATCTCTACAACCCTAGAGTGCAACTCACTGTCCCCATTCATGATCATATTGGATAATGCAAAAGTTCAAACGCTCTGTTAGGTAATTGGAGTGTCAGACTTCAACTCATGTAGATTTATACATGATTCAACTCATGACAGATTTATACATGATTCAACTCATGACAGATTTATACATGATTTGACTCATGACAGATTTATACATGATTCGACTCTGACAGATTTATACATGATTCGACTCATGACAGATTTATACATGATTCGACTCATGACAGATTTATACATAATTCGACTCATGACAGATTTATACATGATTCGACTCATACATTCGACTCATGTAGACAGAACTTCAGCTCATGTAGACAGAACTTCAGTTCATGTAGGCAGAACTTTAGCTTATGTAGTCCAACTTCCAGACCTGTGTTCTTCTGTCAGAATTATAATTTTCAGCAGTAGACTACTGCATACGAGTGGATTATAAATAAGTAATGATGACTATTATTGGATCTTTGGATCTCATTTGATTATTATGCCTGTGCAATGGGGCTGGTTCAGTCCTGGGAGGAGCACCCAAATTCGTTTGTGGCCGCGCGGGAACGATGAGGACAAGTGGATGTTGGCATACATCGATTCGTGCTTGATTTGTCATCATGTCATATTTATGTGTGTGAATTTGTTTCTGAAACAGAACTTAAGTGTTATCCTAATTGCATGATTATGCTTCTACTGTTCTATATGTGTTATCCAAGTGGACACGTTTGTCCCTCCACGTAATGCCATCGATAGTCATGTTTAAATTCTCATTCTGAAATTATGTTCTTGAGTTCTTCCTTCTAAAGAGTTGAATTCTACTGGGCTAGTTAGCTCATTCTTCCTACTTTTTTCCAGGTTGTCCAGATGAGAATGAAGCCTAAGGGGGGATGTGTGTGCTGAGGGGACTGCCCGTCATCCTGCGAGTCATCGACTTTTATTTCTTTTAGAGTAGTTAGAATGTAATATTGCTACAGTTTTCTTTTGTATATTCCTCATTTAGACTGAAATGAGGAATATTATGTAATAAGCTTCCGCTAGACAAGTGTTTGCGTTTATGTTACTTCTCGTGTTCATCATCTGTCATGATCAATAAATGGATTTTTATTAGGACGTGACAGATTTAGTGGTATCAGAGCCTAGTTCGATAAACCTAGGGATAACCAGTGAGTTGGGGTGGAAACTTGGGATTAGATAGCATAATTTTTGTAACTATATAAAAAAAATGCTTAACTTGTGAATTATTTCAGCATGGACATGAGTGCTCAACAAAGGTTGGTAGCAGCCATGGAAAGGCTACGTCAGGACATAGAATTATATGCTCAAGCACAGAGGGAAACCCACGTACAGATCAAAGAGGAAGTATTAAATCTGACGGTAGGCGCTTTCTTGGCGGGAAATCCATACGTTTCATTGGATATTATGAACCAGATCATGAATGATCTAGATGGTCTGAAACTGGGGCAAGAGATGCTGCTCCATCAGATCGAGGGGTATTGGGAGGTGATGACCAATGCCGCGAGGGAGCTGCATTATGGGGCTGCAGAAGAACAACAACCACCGCCCGCAGAACCGGTTATAGACTTGACCGGGAATTAAAAATTGTGGATAGACAACTCACTTTTTGTAACCTCTCCTTTTGTTTAAATGTTGAATGTATATATGACTCCCATGTATTTGCGGAGTGAGAGGTTATGGTTTTGTACATATGGAAAAGTTGGAAGTAGGAGACTGTGGTAACTTAGTTGGGGGTTGTAGTAACATGTTTTGATGTAAATATTTGACTAGTGAATAGAAATGGAGTATTAGGTGGATTTGAATTATGTATGTGATGAATGTGAGTTTGTGACTTATTGGATGTTTCAGCTACTATCTCCATTTAGTGATGGACGGAGGTGACGCTAGTTGGAGGAAGATGGAGAGTTCTATGCATGATTTGACTCGAGTAATGAAGATAGTAGCCAGAAATAGTAACCATAATGGAACAAGTTTATTTAAAGATTTTCGAAGCCTGGACCCTCCAATATTTGCAGGAAGCACAGATCCCGACGAAGCTGAGAATTGGCTAAAAGACATTGAAAGGATATTCAGAATGATTAAGTGTACAGAGGAAGAAAAGGTTCGGCTGACTATGTTCCAGTTAGATCGGGATGCTCGTGCTTGGTGAGAGACTGTGGAAGCTACCTTGGAGGATTCCAACCAGGTTAGTTGGGAAGAGTTTGTGGAACTATTCAATGATCAATATTTTTCCGAGGTGGTTCAGGAGAAGAAAGCAAATGAGTTTGCTAGTCTAAAGCAGCTAAGGATGTCAGTATCGGAGTATGAGGCCCAATTTGCCCGGTTGTCAAAATATGCTCCACATCTTATAGCCACAGAGAAATTGAAGGCTAAGAGGTTTATGAATGGACTACGTCCTAATTTTATCATGCAGTTAACTCCTCATCTAATCACTACTTATTCAGAAATGGTTAAGAGAGCCTTGGCATTGGAAGCTGCGAATGATACTGTGGACAAGATTAGAGGGAAATTGGGAGAAGGATCTTCAGATCGAAAAAGGAAGTATGAGTCGGGGAATGCCCCGAAGGTTCAGCAAACTGCTAAGAAGGCAGGCAAAACTCCAGTAGGGAGTAAGAATGTTTGTAAACATTGTCATCTCAGTGGACATCAGGCTGAAAATTGTTGGCGTAGGTTGGGTGCATGTCTCAAATGTGGGAGTACTCAACATAGAATTCCAGATTGTCCGATGATTAAGAATGCACCAGCCAACCCAAATCCCCGAGCAAAGCAAGGAAGACTGCAAGCCATTCAATAAGTGGTACCTGAATCTCCACAAGAGGGTGGATTGATTGAAGGTACATTGTTAGTAAACTCAAAACCTGCATTTGTGTTGTTTGATTCTGGAGCTACACATTCTTTCATTAGTTATGAGTTTGCTAAATCTCTGGAAATACAATCAGTTCCATTACCCATACAACTTGAGGTTGCAACTCCTTTGAGTGAGGGTAAGAAACTTAAAGAATATTACCCTGCTAGCTCAATCATCATTCAAGGACATGATTTACCCGGTGACTTGATATGTTTAGAAATGTGGGATTATGATGTAATTCTTGGGGTTAATTGGCTATCTAAATATCATGCAAACTTAGATTGCCAACTCAGACAAGTGACTTTCCAAGGAAAGGAAATTTATTCGATGATCTTTGATAAACCCCACACCAGGAGAATACCAATAATTTCAGCAGTTAAGGCTTGTAAACTAGTACAGAAAGGTTGTCAAGGGTATTTAGCTTCTGTGACCCTATTAAATCAGAACATTACTGGATTGGAAGATATTCCGGTAGTAAGGGAATATCTTGATGTTTTCCCTGAGGAGCTACCTGGCGCACCACCTAATAGAGAGGTGAATTTGTCAATAGAATTGGTACCAGGAGCAACACCAGTATCAAGAACCCCATACAGAATGTCGATGGAAGAATTGAAAGAGATAAAAAGGCAATTGTTGGAATTGTTAGAAAAGGGATTTATTAGACCTAGTACCTCACCTTGGGGTGCTCCTGTATTGTTTGTGAAGAAGAAGGATGGGTCTATGCGATTATGCATAGATTATCAACAATTGAATCAAATGACTATAAAGAACAAGTACCCACTTCCAAGAATTGATGATTTATTTGATCAATTGTCTGGGGCTCAGTGTTTCCCCAAGATTGACTTAAGATCTGGTTATCATCAACTCAGGATCCAAGAGTAAGACATTCATAAAACTGCTTTTCGAACAAGATATGGACACTATGAGTTCGTAGTAATGCCGTTTGGATTAACTAATGCACCTGCTGCATTTATGCGATTGATGAATGACGTGTTTAGGTCTTATTTAGATCAATTTGTAGTTGTATTTATTGATGATATACTGATCTATTCTAAAAGCATGGAAGAGCATGAAGCCCATTTACGGATTACTCTGCAATTGTTACGAGATCATAAATTATATGCAAAGTTCAGTAAATGTGAATTCTGGTTGAAGCAAGTGATGTTCTTAGGACACATTATTTCTAAGGAAGGTTTATCTGTAGATTCCTCAAAGATTGAAACTATACAGAAATGGGAGCAACCTAAGAATCTCACTGAGATTAGAAGTTTTCTGGGCATGGCCAGTTATTACCGGCGATTTTTCAAGGATTTCTCTAGAATTGCCTCACCTCTCACACAACTGACTAGAAAAGTGTGGACGTTTCGTTTCGCCACCGTCTTCGAATGCCGACGATGTGGCCTTCTTCGACGGTGGTTCACGGACGTGCCGCTCCTTCGTTGGCGATGGAGAATGTGCCGGTTGACCCCGTTGACCCCGAGTTGACTGCGTTGACTGAGGAGAAAACAAAGGAAACCGGTGATATAAGGGAGATAGTTGCGATCGCCAGGGCCTTACCTGTGCCCAAGGGGTTGTTCTGATCACGTTGATGTAGCAGCCTCGCGTCGCGGGTGATGGTAGAGATCCAACTTCTCCTCCTTCAGCCGGCCAAAGGAAGAGAGCTCCACGGTCTTCTTCGGATCGTTCCTACCACAGAACAAGACTCAATTAGACCCTAAATAGTGCAGCAAACGTTCAAAACGAAATGTGGAAGGCCCAAAAGGAGAGTCCCGTACCGGTTGCGGACTTGAGAAGAGGGGTGGCCAAGTGTTATGACCACCCTTCTTCCCTCCGTTTTTGGTTTGGAAACCCCTTTCTAGGTGTGTAGGAAGGTGCCCTACGTGCCTAGAGTGTGTGGGAAAGTGTGTGTGATATGCAAATGACTAAAAGAGATTAGAGAAAGGGAGAGGAATGGAGGTGAGGATCCTCTTTTGATGGCGTTGTAGCTCCTTGCAGGGCTCCTCCAGCTCGAGAAGAAGCCTCTTGAACGTCCCGACGTGTGAGAGGAAGAAGAGGAAGAGTTGATGAAGCTTGATTGCAATTTCTCTCTCCTCTTTCAAAGCAACAGCATGTGGACGTCCAGCCTCTCCCCCTTTTGTTCAGAGGGACCAAGGAGGAGTTATATAGATAGTGAGCTCGGGGTTGAGAGCATTGGATGCTCAAGTGTGAAGAAACACACTTGTACATGTGGCAATCTATGTGTTTAAGCTCCAACCAATGGGTAGAGGCCATGTAGGATTTTTACTGGGTCAAGAGGGTGCCTAGGTGACCCATATACCCGTTGGGAACGGCTATGTTCGTTGCATGGCCGAAACAAGGGCGCTAGTGGGCTGGAATCTCGGGTTAGTTGCGCAGACTTGGTAAACCCTATTGACGTCCAGGGATCAGGCCGCCAACCTCATGCAGACGTCCATCGAAGTGGACGCCAACTTGGGTCAACGTCTAGGGGGATTGCCGCCAACCTATAGTCGGCGGCCATCGATGCTGCCGTCTACATGGGATCCGAGGCTGGTCAACACATAGTCAAACGAGGCTTAATGGGCCAAATAGCCTTGCGGGAGATGGGCCAAATCTCGCGTCTACAAATGCCCCTCCGAGACGTCCGGCCTTGCAAGGGAGCAGAGCGGACTGAAAGGTTGGTGTCTCGGTAAACAAAGGACGCAGAGATTTAATGGAAGGGCCATCTCCGAGGATAGGAATTCTAGCAAACCAAACGAAAGAGACAAGCTAGAAACAAATGACGAATCGTCTGAGAGACAAATAGGGGTAGGAACAGGATGATCTACCCGTGTAACTACAACTGCGACCCAATGGCAGGGTCCCTGGCATGGCCATGTTGGACTTTGACTAGTTTCCAGTGTGTCTGAGTCAAAGGAGTTGTAATATGACGGTTGAATCAGGAGGGTCTCGTAACCGGAGCCGTGGGCTCGCTGGCCTAATCAGGACGTCGGTCCCGAATTTAGGAGGTCACGAAGACAAGGAGTTGGTTGATCTCTCAAAGGATTATCAAAAGATTCTAATTGGAATCACATGCCTGGAAAGCCTGAAATCCGGAATTAAGCTCGCGGCTGGCGAAGGCTCAAATGAACTCAATAAGGCTGGAATGATCATTTGTTAAAAAGCACGGTGGGACAAGTAGCGAAGGGGGCAACAAAGACCCGATATCAACCTGGATAGTCATGAAGGACGAACCCAGTAGGCTACCTGAGCTGGGGAGCCATGGAGCAATCATATAATCGAGGAAAATCACCATTTTTTTTTTGAGTGTTAGTAAGAGAATGTTAGTAGTGAAGATGC
The DNA here is from genome assembly GCA_014218235.1 of Colocasia esculenta. Taxonomy (NCBI): domain Eukaryota; kingdom Viridiplantae; phylum Streptophyta; class Magnoliopsida; order Alismatales; family Araceae; genus Colocasia; species Colocasia esculenta. Next base: position 726,857 of record JACBKR010000123.1, on the reverse strand, counting down.
ATGCTGGTGTGGGTTGCCTATCTAAAATGCAAGTTAGCACTAGAGGAAAATTCTAAAGGCCATACGAATAACTGAGAGATCGCAAACCCATCATGGTTTTTGGTGAAGGGGAACTCAGGGTTCACGGTCGCCAAGTTATTCGCCTCTGGTGGGGTCCTATGTTAGACATACCTATAACGCTCAAAGTCGCATGAGCGTTCCGTAATTGAAGCGCAGCTTGTGCTTAAGATATCTGCAAAACAACTTGAAGCACAAGATAAAGGATAATGGCCATATAAAGATTAAGAATTTAAAAACTTCCGGTCAGTCAACGTCCACATCGATGGCCGCCAGTGATCTTGTTAACGTCCACCGATATGGCCGCCAACCTGGAACTGACGTCCACCGATCTGGACGTCGACATGACAGCGGATCAAACCGAAAAAATAGGTGATGAGAGTCCATAAGGACTCTTTCATCTCCTACCTCCGTCCCTCCCTGCTCCTGCTGCGAACCAGAGAGCAAAGAGACAGAGAAGAACAGCAAGATGGCCTCCTCATCAACCGGACGATCTACAGGTGCGAATCCCAGAGTTCTGAGTGAAATTCCGGGACACCTGAGCATGCGTCTAGCCAATAGAGAGGTAAGCGATGATTGTTCTGCTCTTTCCCGGGCTGAAAACGCCCCAAACAGCACTCTTACAGAACCCCGCCCTCATGCAGGAGATCCCGGCATTCCCAAGCCAAGGCCAGGTACGGGCCTTTTCCTGGCTCGTGAATCTGGTTAACGCGATAACCCTGGACATGCAGAGCTTCATTGGCATGTGGCATTTGAACTTGATGGTGGTCCTGGCCAAGAACATGAAAGAGATGTGGTGGGGATTCGATGCCCTGGGAGCGTTAGTGGAGAGATGGCACCCGCACACGCACACGTTCGTGTTCCAGGGTTTTGAGGCGAGCGTGTTGCTGGAGGAGGTGGAGCTGTTCTTGGGATGGCAGCGGTGCCTGGAGTATGATGCAGCGACTCCTCTCCTCCCGTGGGAAGAGATTCTTGCTGACATTGTGCGGGACAAGAAAGAGGTGCTGCGAATGACGAACAAGGATGGGATCTTCCTGGACCGGCTGGCTTGGTGGCTGATCCAGCACTCCTGGGAAATTGGCGGAGAGAGAGCGACGCGAGGACTGACTCTTTGCCTGGCCGGGGTGTTCCTGTTCCCCACGAGCGGCGACTTCATCCTGTACGAGCATGTTGGGATACTCACTCTGCTATGGCGCGGGCAGTCGCTTGCCCCTGCAGTGCTGGCCCACCTGTACAGTTCGCTCACCACCATGAGCCTAGGCGGACGCACGTGCGGGAGTTTGTTTCTGCTCCAGGTATGGATGGAAGCTCATCTAAAGTTTGATTTTGCTGATGCACAACCTACCCCCTCCAGAGTCTTCCTTCGGAGTTCAGTGCACTGCAGCAGGGCATGGTACGAGCCAGAGGATGAGATCAAGTGTGTGACCGCGCACTTGAAGGGCCGAGATGCTTGGAGAGATCACTTAGCATATCTGGGCATGGATGAGTTCATCGTGAGGCCGCTGTTCATGAGGACTATCGAGTTCAGAGCACGGACTAGGGAAGACAAAGATTTATGGCTGATTGGGGCTGATCGGATGGTGGCGTATCAACCACATCGGTGCCACTGTCAGCTTGGGATTCCATGGGGAATTCCCATTTCATTCAACGGCATCGATATGATAGTCACCGGAAGAAACGAAAGGCTGATGAAGAAAGCGATGAAGGCTTGGGCAAAACATACAGTGAGCAGGAAGGTGGGTTTGGCTGTTCAGGAGAAACGGGAAGAGATCTTGAAGTATGAGGAATACAATTATAGCATTCTTCCCGTTGCTTGTGGCTATTTCATGGCCCGCAGGGCAAAGTGATGTACTTTTCATATTTGAATAAGTGTAACACAATTAGATGAATAAAGATGGTTTGCACTTGTGTTCAATTGACTTGCATTGATTGATGTGTGGAATGGAATGTGGTGAAATGGGGATGAAATGACCTCAAGGATGTTCAAAAGACTGTGCTGTGAGGACTGAGCGCGGAGTAGTTGGCGTCCACATCGATGGCCACCAACCTCTGGTTCACGTCCAAACTCTGGTCGCCAACTACTGAGACTGACAATCGACGTCCACATCTGTAGCCGTCTAGTTTAAACTAGACGTCCAAACCTAGCCGTCGACAAGACTTCGAGGTCTGACATTGAAAGGACATTGACGTCCAGACCCTAGCCGCTGAAGGTACGTCGGCGGCCAGAGCTTGACGCCAGATAAAGTTAAACGGCCAGAGATTGACGTTAAACCAGTAAACGCCCTTTTTTTGAACCGACGCCTTCTCCCGGGCGCCATTCCGTCTTCCCAAGCGCCGGGAGAAAGAAAACCTTACCTTGCTCAAGACGAAGATGAGGACGAGGGAGAAACGAACCAGCGTCCGGGGCCGTCGTCAACCGGAGGAGGAAGAGGACGAGGTGGAGATGGCTACGGCGGAGGAAGAAGAAGAGGTGGCGGTGGAGGATCTACCGGAGGGGGACGAGACCGAAGGAGGAGACGAGACGGAGGCGGAGGCACCTCGACGACCCCGGGTGAGTACCCTAAAACCCTTGTGAATGTGATTTCATTTGGTGAAAAGAAGGGGAAACAGGGGAAGGGCCGTCGGGACAGACAGGAATTTGACGGCAACATCGGTTGCCGTCGAGTTCCTCCTGGCGTCCACCCCCTTGCCGTCAAGATGATCTTGACGGCAATGGGTTGGACGTCGATACAGGAACTAAACGGCCACCCCATTGACGCCGATTATGAGTAAACGGCCACGCCTTGCCGCCAACTTTGAGTAAACGGCCATCGATACTGACGTTAAGCTTTCTGTGTTTTTTTGCAGGGCAAGGGCCGAATGAGGAGCAGGGTGACTTGGGACCTGTGCTGGGCATGGTATCACGCGCTTCCAGAGGCCCAGCAGGCCCAGATAGCGAGGATGGGGTTCGGACATCTCCTGTCGGTACGCCCTTTTCACCTAGATGTGCCGTACCTGGAGGCATTGAGGGAGAGATGGGAGGAGGACTGCAAGGCATTCATCATGCCTTGGGGTCACATGATACCCACATTGGAGGATGTGGCGTATCTGACGGGGCTACCGGTTCAGGGAGAGCCGGTAGTCGGACTGGAGAGGAGGGATTATCATGACGATATTGCGGAGTTGCTGGGGCCAGAGTTTGTGGCTGGGAGGAGGAGACCGATCCGGAGCATCCTGCTCGGATCACTGTCAGTGGCAGTTGGATTGAGGGGGAGGAGGAGAGGACCCCTGGAGTCACTGGATGAGTTCTACGCTGGAGTGCGGGGGTCACTCGACCTAGGAGACCGGAGCGAGGAGCGCTCGGTGCGGATTTTCGTCAGCTACCTCTTCGGACGCCTGATGTTCGCGACGCAGTCATCTCAGATGAACTGCAAGTTCGTGCTGTTGCTGAGGGACTTGGCGCAGGCGGGGAGGTACGCTTGGGGTGCTGCGATGCTGGGACACCTTTTCTCTCTCCTCCCCAGCAGCTCGCAGCGCTCTCAGAGCACTGGGGGCTTCACCCCCTTTCTTCAGGTACGCAATTTTTTCCTTTAAAGCTCAACTTGAATTTCAATTGATTAAATTGCTTGACTGACTGACTTTCTCTTCTTGCAGATCTGGGGGTACACCCGCTTCCCCATGGGGCGCGGGACACTTGTAGAGGGGCTCCAGATGATGGTGCCTCTCATGACGAGGTGGGAGGTGGCCCCGGACCCCAGGGTCACCGACAGGAGGGCAGGGGATGTGCGGGTCGCACTTGACCACTACCCGCATGATCAGGTATGAAACCCTCAACTAGCTTTTGCATTCTTTCAATTACTACTGCATTTGATGTTACTGACCAGTGTTTTCTCATTCTTCTCAGGTGGTGTGGACCCCCTATGTGGGGGAGGCGGACGCCTCGCACCCGGCGGTGGCGGCAGGTCGCCCCTTGATCGACCGCCACCTCCTCTTACTGTGCCTCGGGACATGTGAGGTACTGTACTTGGAGTTGGTGGTACGGACCCTGGGCTGGCACCAGCCGGCCATCGAGGTGCCCTCCCTCGGGAGAGAGGGACACTCACGCCGGCGGTTCTTTGCCGAGGACCGCGATTGGGGGGCAGACCACGGCAGCACCGTCGCATACTGGCGCGATGGTGGCGAGCAGGTGGCACGAGTGACCGACCTCCAGGACAGCTCGGCTTATATGGAGGACTACCAGGCACGATATGCCGGGCGACTCCGGCTTGACCGACGAGTGGTGAGTGAAACTTCTAACTCTAAGCCTTGGTCGGATCTAAATTTGAATTGATTCTAACCTTGAAGTGTGTTTGGCAGATGCCGGAGTCACAGGCCATCCGCCTCTTGGAGGGGCGACTGGCCGAGCAGGAGGTGGAGCTGACGAGGCTCCGGGCTGAGGTCAGGACATTGGTAAGTAACATTAACATTTGATCTTGAAATTGACATTGATTTGATTTGATTGCTTGACCAAGATTTTGTGAATGCAGAGAGGAGAGCTATTGAGAGCGCAGGCGAGCCGGGATGCGGGGGCGAGCTCGTCCGCCCAGCCGGCCGGAGGGGACCTGGCGGTCCGCTTGCAGAGGGCCCTGGACCGAGTGGAGGTGAGGGTCCGGGAGCTTGAGGAGCAGGCTCGAGAGATTGGGGCTCAGGTAAGACACCAAACTAGAACTTTCTTTCAAAGTCTATTGAATGTTCTAACATGCTTGCCCCTTGACATGCAGCGGCAGGGAGGAGATGTGGCTACTCTCCAGGCACAGATGGAGAGTCTGCGACTAGAGTTTGAGGCGAGGATTTCCGATCTGGAGGCTGAGGTAAGACACTTACTTCCTTCTTCTTCTTCTTACACATGTTCGAGACTGATCCTTTTTGCTTTTGATGGGCAGCGGCGGACCATGGTGACGGCCATGGAAGAGCTGAGGGATGACCGGACCCTCATGAGGGGTCGCCTACTCGAGGCTCGAGAGCGAGAGAGGGAGGCCGAGACGGCTCGAGCACGGATTGCCACGGATTACGAGATCCTCAAGGACCGGGTGCTGAAGAAGCGCCGGGAGCAGCAGCGGCAGGCCCAGCAGGTGACGCCGGCGAGGACCGGATCGGCGTTCGCCTCCCTTGACGACATTGTGTCGCTAGGGGACCCCTCCGTGGTGCGAGGAGGGGTGCCGAGACCTGAAGCGTCTACGGCTTCCAGACCTCCTCTCCCAGACCGGCGTCGGGAGAGGGAGGAGGAGGAGGTGAGCAGCTCTCGTAGGCAGAGGCCTACGGAGGGGGAGCAGAGAGATGAGTGACATTTTTGTACCATCAGGGGTATGCCCCTGTCATGATATGTACACAGACTTGATTATCATAGTGGAACATTGTGGATTTTTGTGACTTGTGAGCTTGAATGATTTGCTTCTGGTTCCTGCATCCTGTATTCACAACACTTAAAGAAAACAGGTTAGTGTAGATCTGTTTTTAGCCCCTTGCCTACGATGTACCTTTCTTGAGATCTGGTCAAGGGGCTAATTTCTAATCAAAGATAGGAACATAATAAAATAACCGAAGGGAGATATGCACATGCATTTTTTTATGTTTTGTTGTTTTCTTGATTTTTTTTTTGATAAGAAAATAAGGAGAATGTTAGCATATATACATGGTACCACTAATTTTTTTGGATTTTTTGATTTTTTCTATTTTTTTGGCTTTTGAAAATAAGGGAGAAAATTTGGGAGAAAATATGTACAGCGTGAAATATGTACACTAAAAGACTCTCTTTTTGTTCTTTTTGCATTTTTGTATTTTTTTTTTTTGATATTTTTGGACTCTAAGACACATTCATCACATGTTGGGGTATAGGGTTTACACGATCTTCTTACCCACAAAGGCCAAAAGTGAGGAGGGACGTGCATGAAATTTTTGATGTTGGAAATTGCCCTTAGCCTTCTTGATATTTTCCACTACGGAGGATCTTATGCAATCAACTTGCCCCTAGTGAGAAATGGGAAGAAATGTATAGGAAGTCATGTAGGGCTTTTGGTTCAAACTACTTTTTGTTTCCAAACCGACATCTCATATCAAACGGACTTGGTCAACTATTGTTTTCAGGAGAATTTTTCATTTCTTATTTCATTTCTGAGGTGGAGGCACGTACTTTTTGCTACCTCCTTGAGTTGGTCAGCCTTTTTCTGGGTACGTACTTTTTACTACCCTTTTTTGACCTTTTGGCTCTTCTTTTCCCCTTTGAGGCTTGATTTTGACATTTTGCCCCTTACTTTCATTAGTTGCCCCTGTTTTATGGTGACCTTGTCCTTTTAAAAGAGAGTGGGTGGTCCCTTACTCGTAGTTTGTTCCGCTTCCAGACACGACTGAGTGGGAAAAGAATAGGGGAAACACATTGACCGGATGAGACCGCCCGAGTGTACTAGTGATTTTCTAGCCAAAGGGCAATACCTCAACATCATGTGGTGTGTGAATAAGCCCTACCTGACTAGTGGCCACGTGGAAGAGTAGAGACTTAAACCCGAACCGTTGACAAGTGATGAATGACTGACCAACTGACTAAGGATAGAACTTCTTGAGGTAGACTGCATTCCAAGGGTGCGTCAATTCGACTCCTTCGGCATCCCCTAATCTATAAGCATTCCCTGAGTATGCTTCCTTAACAACGAACGGACCCTCCCAATTTTCTTGCAATTTGCTCCTGGGACCTGGTGCCTTTATGATTTTCCGCTTCAGAACCAATTCACCCACTTTGAATTTTCTTTCTAAGACTCTCTTGGCATAAAAACGTGCAATTCTCTAGCGGTACACCTGAGCGTGGTCAGCTGCTATCATTCGCCTTTCATCCAATAGTTCAAGTTGTGCTAATAAAGCTTCCCGACGTTGATCAGGATCAAGTTCGGAATCCAATTGAACTCTAAGTGAAGGGAGGAAGATCTCATATGGGAGTATCGCCCGTAAAAATTTTAATTGCTGAAAAACATGAATAAGACTATTATTAGACATGATTCTTATTATTATTTTGTGAAGAGTAATATCTGGGATTAGTTAGTGTTAATAAACACTAACCAGTGTCGTGCTCTGAAGTGCGCACTCCGACAGGACGACATCGGAAAACGGTAACGAAAAATAAATCTGAGAACACCATAATTCTCAGAAAAATGTGGAGACATCAGAAATCTAATTATCCGGAATTGTTGACGTACGGATTTTGAGATTAAGCCGACGCAACTATTTTCCGGGTGATTTTTCACCCAGTGTAAAATAAATTCTAAAAATTAAATAAAAATCACCATAATTTGTAAAAATATTGTATTAGCTTATGGCTGAAATTTCAATACAAAAGGACACCATTTGGACCTATTTACATGTAGATTTTTGGACCAGCCGATTTAGGGGCCAATTACGGGATGGATTTTAGGTGATTTACGTGTCAGGCTAAGGAGGGGCCAGCACACTTAAGAGAAGGGTTACCACGTAAACCCCTTAGGTGTAAGCTTGGTAACTTGCATGTGATACGTGTAAGCAGTAAAAAAAAAAAGAAACCCAAAGAAGTTTTACTGTTACACTTGCTAGCTATCGTGTCGCTTTGCATGAGAGGCCAAGAGAGCTATAAAACTCCCCAGCAGCCGTCGTATGAACATTTTCCACTTCCACTGCTGCTTGCACCTATAATAGTCTTGCTGTGAGAGTTGTTCTACTCTTGTAAGAGCTGGTGCTGCTGCGTGAGTTGTTGCATCCGTTGCTTCCGGCGAAAGTGCTGCAAGTTCTAGCTGAGGAAAGTTGCTGTGAGCATCTTGGCTGCATTTTCTATCTTCCATTTGGGGGTTCACCGAGGAAAAGACTCCATCTCCCTGAAGCTAGGTAGGATTCAACTTCTTTCCATTCTCTTACCTAACCCTTGAAGTGTTTTTTTTTTTAAAAAAAGCTACTGTTGGACTGTTCATGGTATTTTATACCACGATTGGAAGTCACTACTGTAGAAATAGAAACTTTTCCAGTGTCATATTGTAGTTGGTTTCTAGCTTAACATGGTTAGATCATCTCTACAACCCTAGAGTGCAACTCACTGTCCCCATTCATGATCATATTGGATAATGCAAAAGTTCAAACGCTCTGTTAGGTAATTGGAGTGTCAGACTTCAACTCATGTAGATTTATACATGATTCAACTCATGACAGATTTATACATGATTCAACTCATGACAGATTTATACATGATTCGACTCATGACAGATTTATACATGATTCGACTCATGACAGATTTATACATGATTCGACTCATGAGAGATTTATACATAATTCGACTCATGACAGATTTATACATGATTCGACTCATACATTCGACTCATGTAGACAGAACTTCAGCTCATGTAGACAGAACTTCAGTTCATGTAGGCAGAACTTTAGCTTATGTAGTCCAACTTCCAGACCTGTGTTCTTCTGTCAGAATTATAATTTTCAGCAGTAGACTACTGCATACGAGTGGATTATAAATAAGTAATGATGACTATTATTGGATCTTTGGATCTCATTTGATTATTATGCCTGTGCAATGGGGCTGGTTCAGTCCTGGGAGGAGCACCTGTGGAAATAGAAAATTTGAATTTTCTTAAAATCTTTTTTGTTCTTTTTATCATGTTGTCTCATGTTCTCATGGATGCATGCGTATTGCCAATCCAAGTCCCGTCGGATGCTACACGAGCAATGGTGACGCGAGATGAATCGGCAATTCGCGCAGCGCGGGTGTGCCAGTCACCGAAGTGACAACCAAATGGTTTGCCTCCGAGAGTCGGAGGGCTTTAAGTCTTTTGTGCGCGCCGTTTGACTTCATCAAACGAAAGTGAGTGGTCGGGTCCTGGACCAAAATCCCGTCGTTGCCTGAGTGCAACGGCGTTAATTACATCTCTTTTAGAAAGAGAAAACCCTTGATTAATCGCCAGATTAGAAAGCCTCATGACCTTAAAACGGGACATCCGATAAAGGGTGCGAAGCATAATTGAACTGAAATACTCGGGAGCAAGACGAACGCCTAATCGAACCCGTTAGACCTTTCACTCAACCCGCTACCCAATCTCTTTGTCTATTTATTTATTGGTCCTCTTTACCACGAAAAGGTTCAATTCGGTCTTTTAAATCTATTTGAGAAAGACGATTTTGAAAAGGGTGGTCTCTTTTACTTTTTGTTGAAAATAGATACAATTTGGTCTTTTGTTAAAAAATCATTTCAATTTGATTTCTTTTTTTTTGTTGCAAAACATGTGGCAATCTTTCACTTGCTTAAAAAAAGTTTGGTCTGAGTCTTTTGTTCAACATAATGCAATCTCTTGTTACTTTAAGAAAAGGTCCAATTTAATCTCTTATTCTTTTGGAAAACATAGGATGACCTTTTGATTTGTTTGAAAATAGTTCAAGTTGGCCCTTTGTTCTTTTGCAAAATATGAGACGGTCTTTTGCTCTTTTAAAAGAAGGTTTGATTTGACCTTTTGATCCTTTGTAAAACCCGAGGTGATTTTGTCATTTGAAAAGGGTTGAACTTAGTCATTGAACAACATGGAATGGGCTTTTACTTTCTTCTTCCCTTTTTGTTTGAAAAGAGGTCAATTTGCTTTTACAATTCTTTTTTTATTATTAAACGATTTTAATTTGCCGTTCGGGTCTTTTGAGCATTTGAAACGGAGTTCTATTCGTTCGGCGGAGCTCGACGGCTCAACGCACTTCGCAGACGTCCTCGAATCGGCGCAGCTGACGAGATAAGGCGAATTGGCGCAGCCCGGCTGAAATCATAGACATCATCGAATTGGCTTCCGTTCGCAACGTTGCCAACTCAATTAGAAGCTAATGACCTTTTTTAGGAGTTTTGCGCCAACTCGACCCTCACGGGGAAATTCGGCAGCATTTCCCCTTATCGTGGTGATAGAGGGGAAAGCACGATGCTCATCCACCACAAGCGGAGATGGCACCAAAAGGGAGAGTGTACGTCGTAAAACGGCGTAACTCCGACGGCCCATGACCTCGATCCCCCAGGCATGCCTACGGAGATTCGGGCAATGTTATGGCCAAACAACCCGCGGGACGATGAATCACATGTAAACCCACCCGTCCGGACACATACATTATATTGTCCGATCCGAGGATGTGGATGGGTCTAATACTGTGTCTTTTGACTGTTTATCAGCCGGTGTCACATAGAGCAATGGTTTTGCTCGTGTGATTTCGGCCAACGTGATGGCCAGGACGTCGAATCGGCGCAGCTCTGCTCTGGTCTTACAGGACTGCCAGAACCAGAACCAGGCTGAATCGGCGCAGCCAGTCACCTGTGCAAGGAGTGACAACGCCTCTCTCCAAGAACGCCCTTGCTCATGGCCGGGGTGATTTTGGATATTGAGATGGCATTACAACCCATTGCTTGGATGGGCCAAACAAAGGGATTTAGGCATCATTTGCCCTACCTCCTTGGTTAGCGAAATGGGACTCTTTAGAGACTATTCGGTGCTAACTTGAAATGCACATCAAAGGGGTTGAAAACCGCAATGGGGGAGGTCCATTGAGAGGGGTGAATCAAACTTGATGATTTCTTTTGAATGGGCTTTTGGAAATGGCATTTAAGCAAAGGGATATGAGCATTGTTTGCTCAATCCCCTTGGCCATGGCCATGGGTGTGGGCTGACCGCAATGAGGCTTTGAGAGGGCGGTTTGGACTGTGGGAAAACCGGTCTCTTCAGGCCCAAAACAACAAGAGGGTTTAGCTTGTTGAAGGGAGCAATTTAGCATGATTTGCATGCATCAAATGAAGCATAAAGTCTCATGCTCCCATGACCTCATTTATTGAGGTATGGGAGGCTTTTTGACCCCACATAGGGTGTTAGAAGGGAGAGAGGTGTACCTCTATAGAGAGGCCATCCCCAACCCGTAACCCCATAGTGAAGAGAGAAGGGACATAGAAAAACCCAAATAAAATGGGAAGAAAGCATGCATTAAATGCACAACAGCATAATCTATTCCATTAAAGAAATGTAAGAGAGTACAAAGTTTGCAAAACCAAGAGAAAAGGAGGGGGGAAAAACCAACGTGAAAACCCTCTTGCTCTCTCTTCTCTCTTGATGTGACAAGACAAGAAGCCCCCCAAAGAAGGACTCCTCTCTCTCTTGCTTTCTCTTCTCACCTTTCTCTTCTCTCTTTTTTCTTCTTCACGGGTGGAAGAACCTCTTGAGCAGGAAACGCAGGGGGCCTTTCTTCTGCTGGCTACTTGCTTGCTTCAGAAAACCAGAGAAGACCCCTCTCTTCTCCTCCTTCTCTTGGCCCTTCTTGCGTAAACCCCCTTCCTGGCCCCTTGCCCAAGCCTTCTAGAAGGGAAGAGAAGCCAAAACAGACCCAAAACAGGTCCCTGCGCAGGAGAGGTGGCAGACCACCTTTTACCATTTGTAGCACTCCCTTTTGGGAGGTGTTACAAATGCTTACTCTCACCCCCCACTTTTAGGATGAGATATGGGTTGATTTTATATGGGCCTTGGTGGCCTTTTGAATGGGCCTTTTGGCTCTCTTGCGCACAGCCCATGAGGGGCTAAGATCGGCGCTGGCGGGCTGAGCAGTGGGCCGGCGATCTTGGGCCCATTAGCGAAATGGGGTGTCCACAGCACCCAAATTTGTTTGTGGCCGCGCGGGAACGATGAGGACAAGTGGATGTTGGCATACATCGATTCGTGCTTGATTTGTCATCATGTCATATTTATGTGTGTGAATTTGTTTCTGAAACAGAACTTAAGTGTTATCCTAATTGCATGATTATGCTTCTACTGTTCTATATGTGTTATCCAAGTGGACACGTTTGTCCCTCCACATAATGCCATCGATAGTCATGTTTAAACTCTCATTCTGAAATTATGTTCTTGAGTTCTTCCTTCTAAAGAGTTGAATTCTACTGGACTAGTTAGCTCATTCTTCCTACTTTCTTCCAGGTTGTCCAGATGAGAATGAAGCCTAAGGGGGGATGTGTGTGCTGAGGGGACTGCCCGTCATCCTGCGAGTCATCGACTTTTATTTCTTTTAGAGTAGTTAGAATGTAATATTGCTATAGTTTTCATTTGTATATTCCTCATTTAGACTGAAATGAGGAATATTACGTAATAAGCTTCCGCTAAACAAGTGTTTGCATTTATGTTACTTCTCGTGTTCATCATCTGTCATGATCAATAAATGGATTTTTATTAGGACGTGACAGTTCTGGTGGCCTTCTCTTCAGAAGGATTGCATATCCTTCGTCAAGAAATGTCCAGAATGCCAAAAGTTCGGAGAGCTCATCAGGCAGCCTGCCGAACAGCTTCACAGCCTGTTCGAGCCGCGCCCTTTCGCCAGATGGGGCATTGATATCTTGGGTCCCTTCCCAGAGGCCCAAGGGCGGAAGAAGTTTCTGTTTGTGGCCATCGATTACTTCACCAAATGGATCGAGGCCGAACCTGTTGCCACAATCACCGAACAAGCCGCATGGAAGTTCGTCTGGAAGAACCTTCTCTACAGGTTTGGCGTTCCAAGGGTGATCACCTCCGACAACGGGAAACAATTCGACAGTACCTTCTTCAAACAGAAATGTGCCGAGCTCGGGATCTACAACCACTTCACCTCCGTGCCTCATCCCCAGGCTAACGGTTTGGTTGAAAACGCCAACCGAACTCTGCTGCACGGGATTCACACAAGAGTGGAGGTTGCAGGCGGATCGTGGATTGACGAGCTCCCTAACGTTCTTTGGTGTCATCGAACGACTGCCCGGGTAGCTACAGGGGAAACACCTTTCCATTTGGCCTACGGCTCGGAAGCTATCGTACCCCTGGAAGTAGCCCATCCCACCATTCGAACAACTCACTTCGATGAAGCCGCCAACAACCGTGCTCTTCGGGAAAACTTGGACATGCTTGGCGAGCGACAAAACGACGCCAGCATTCTCCTCGTTTCCTATCAGCAACGGCTCGCACAGTATTATAATGAGCGAGTTCGGGAAAGGCGGTTCAACGAGGGGGATTTGGTTTTGCGCCGCTGCTCGGCTTCAGACCCCCGAAGAGCAGTCGGCAAACTTGCCATCAAATGGGAAGGACCTTATCAGGTCACCCATGTCCTCGGTAAAGGCTCATATAAGCTAACTACCCTTGGTGGCGAGGCCATACCCAGGACTTGGCATGTATCCAACCTCAAGGCTTATTATTTATAAAGGCCTTTTTTCAGCATCCTATTTCTCTTCTCCCTGTTCCTATGGTTACACAAGCGCTTAGCATACACCCCTGATCGGGACCACCTTTTCGGTTCCCAACGATCTGCGCTGTACATGCAACGCTTATAAAACCAGTGGATTTCCATCCGAGCAGGAACAATGACGAAAGGAAGAAGATAGAAAAAGAGACGCCATAGTCAGAGCATAAAAAGGGAATCTTCATTTACTGATCCTTTTTTACAGGCCTCTTTGGCCACGGTTACAAAAGGGAAATATAAGAAGGGCATGGAGCGGAGAAGACTAAGGAGCCTGTTCGGAAGGGCCAGCACCTTCATCTGAAGAAGGCATCTGCCCAGATTGGAATTGCGCGAAGCGCACATCATCCAAACGAGCATCATTAGTACGACGTCGGCACTCCCGAACAGCGGCCTCGAAAGCTTCTCGGGTGTGCTCGACCCAGGATAAACGCTCCCCGAAGTCCTTCCCAGCTTTAAGACCCACTCTATAGCAGCCTTGTAATCTGCCACGGCACGGGCCCCCGCATCTGAGACCACCCTAGCAAGAGCATCCTTCTCGGCCCGGGCCACGGCAACATTCAGCTCCGAACCTTGAAGGGCAGTTTTGAGGTTCTTCACCTCCTCCTCCAAATCCGCCTCGCGAGCCTTATGTCTCGCCGTAAGGTCTTTGCAGAAAGCCGACTGCGCTTCATACAGATATTTCTACTTCCGGGACCGAGCAGCCAGAGCCTTCAGAACACCCAGCGATGTGGATATTCCATCCACAAGAGCCTCCAGATCAACGTCGCTCGCCACGTCATCATCCTGGCTCTCGGGATGGTATTCTTCTGTTGGCATCTCCGGAGTCTTCTCGGTAGGAAGGTCCTGACACCTTGCTAGACGATCAAGGTAAGAGGCAGTGGGGCTAGGGAGCAGCTTCCTTGGAGACACTTCAACACGGCGAAGCGTCGCCTCCAGCGTCGCCACCGAGGGCACCCCAGGAAGTCTCCTGTGCAGCACTTCTGTCAGAGGCCTATCGTCGTCCCCAGAGCTTTCGTCTCCAGCCGCAGCAGTGGCAGACGGGACCGGGGCGACGTCAAGTACAAGGTCCTTCGGCTGGCCCGATCCGGAGGTTATGGCAACAGCGCTCGTCGAAGCCGAAGCATGATCCTCCCCGACGGCCTCCTGCCTTGTTACCGGCCCCACCTCCTCACCATCTTCGGTGGCGGACGCTACGAAGGTTGTTGCGTGGCTCTCCTTGACACCTCCAGGAGTTTGAGTGCTTTCCTCCCTGGAGATGGCTGCATCCTCGCCGAGTATAATACCCTCAGCGGTAACCTCGGCTGCATCCTCGCCGACTACACGGCCTTCGGTGACCACTGAGGTAGGGGGCATGGGGGGCAGGATGTCTCCACTTTCTTGCGGAATATCCCCCCTCGGAAGAACTGCCTTGCCAGTAGCACAATCCGCTGCCGTCGCAGAAGTGAGAGTATTGGCTCCTCCCACTCCTCTCCCCGAGTCCGCGGCGATCACCCCGTCCTCGGCATTGAACTGTGCGCCCTCGTTTGGCTCGCCACCCTGCTCGGCGCTCCCTTCCCCGGGCAGGGCTCCTTGGGTCTCGTGCGTCGGAGACTTCGCCCACCCTCCGGATCGATCTGATTCATCGCTGACCATGATCAGACCCAGCTCGGCGGACATCTTCATGACCGCCTCCGAACGGTCCACAATTGGAGTTGTGGATGCCCTCCTCTCGGGCGTCCTCGTACGTTGGCGAGGTCCTCGAGCCAGCAGAGGCTCAAGATCCTCCTCTTCTTCTTCCACCTCTTCGGCGCTCTCCAAGACGCGCGGCATCGTCTTCGTCGCCTTCTTCTTTTTACGAGCTCGGCGCTCGTCAGACACCTACTCTTCGGAGGTACGATCTTCGGCACGCGACTCCAGCCGGGCCGCCTTGCGCTTCTCCTTCCTCTTCGGTTGGGGGAGAGAAGCTGCCTCTGCGATAGCCACCTTCTCAGGTGCCTCTTTCGTGGCACCTCCTCTCACCACGGCCTTCGCCTTCTGCGCGGGCCCCCTCGTGGAGACATCCTCGTCTAGCCTTATTAAGTAAAGGCTAACGGGGATCGTCTCGGTGTATTTCGCCATCTCCTTCTGGCCCCGGCCAGTAGCTACCTCTTCGTCATCTGGAAGAAGCAGAAGAAGATTCAGAACCCATGCATGTGGGAAAATGAAACGAGCAGCAGAAGACTTACCCCAGGCGCGGCTGAGCTTGTACATCACAAGCTTGTACTCGGTCAGGTACCCCTCAGCGTGGTTGACCCCGACCGTGTTCAGCGATTGGGAGGCCGCGGCTGCCCCCTGAATCAAAAAAGGGGCCATGTCCGCCTTCCTCAGTGGCTCCACCACCCTCACAGGGAAGTCCCACTCTGGGATGTTCGCTCCCTTTCTTCGCCCCATGGAGAAGAGACGCCATGTCCACCCCTTGTTGTTGGACAGACGGGGCAAGAAGTTGATCCGCATCTGGTTCGTGCGGTGCTTCACGTACACGATCCCCATCCCGGACTGCGGAGAACAAGCCAAGCTGAAATGATTTCGGAAGATCTCTGCGGTTGCTTCGATCTTCCTCTTCTTGCATATGATGCAAAAGACGAATATGGTCCTCCAGGAGTTGGGCGTCAGCTGAATCGGCGCCACCTTCCAACCTCGGAGCAGCTCCTTTGCGATCTCCGGCATCGGCAGCCGGAGACCAGCCTCCAGCAGATCCAGCGAAAGCATGAAGCACCCCGGCCTCGTGGTTAGATACGACTCGTCTTCACGCATCAAGACGATGTCGTACTCCTCGCCTATCCAGAAGCGCTCTCGAAGGCCTTCGAAGCTCCGGTACCTCGCCGCTTTCGCCCCCACTGGCGGCGTCCCACTGGCTTCAATGACCTCCTTTCCCTTCTGGGCCATCACTGGAAGGCAAGGAATGCAACTCGCGGAGAAGAAGAAGTATGGGAGCAGAGGAAAGTGCGAGAGGGAAGATGGCAAGCTATCTTAGAGGCAGCAGACTCCAGAAGATTTTTGAAGGTGAAGACCCCGCTCTCACCCCCTCCCCTTCCTTATAAGGAAGGTGAGGCGCGAAATTCACGG
Source organism: Colocasia esculenta (assembly GCA_014218235.1). Classification (NCBI taxonomy): domain Eukaryota; kingdom Viridiplantae; phylum Streptophyta; class Magnoliopsida; order Alismatales; family Araceae; genus Colocasia; species Colocasia esculenta. The sequence goes on along the minus strand of JACBKR010000123.1, from coordinate 710,480 downwards.
CGTTTCCCTCCACTCAAAGTCTCGTCTCGAATGACCCGCGGGCGACCGTTTGGGCCTGGCATGTGGCGTTCCGGATTTGACACAACCCACATTGTCATCATGAAGGCTTTACGTTCGAGGTGAACCCTTTTGTAACGGCGTCGCTATAGGTCTGTTCGGATCTCCGAGGATGATACCGCATTTATGGCGGAGATGACACCCGAGCAGGTCGCCGCCCTCAAGCGCTCCGGCTTCTGAGCCACTTGAGGGCGTGGGGGGCAAGTGTGGTGGCTGTTTTCTGCCACCTAAGTCCATTACGTCAGGGCCCATCAGCGCCTCCTTTGATTACGTGGCCTCCCCTGACAGTCCCATGCCTCCTTGCGGGCCAGTCAAAAGGGCCCCACGTGCCTGTCATCCCTAGTGGAGCATTGCCGAGCTTTTCAGAAGAATGCCTCCGAACAGGGGCGATAAACCTGCTGCGCGGAACAACTCCGGATGCTACCGAACAGAACGTTCGAGCCCCATGTGGGTCACCTGCTCGGCAAGTATGACCGAAAAGTACCGAGCAGGCCTTCCAATTTGTGCCACGGTTATAACCGCCCCGGGCTACGCGCCCCGTCATCAAGACGTGCATTAACCGCCTGGCATCCCAACGGACATCTGAGCGCATAACTCCACCCGTTATGCACGTCCGTCAAGGCGTCTTTCCAGGCACGATCCACTTGCGGTACGCATACCTGCCTCATCACCTACGTCTATAAAGGCACAGGTACAGGACCATGCACTGGTACGTTTTTCCTACGCGAACATACTCCTACACTCACAAACCCCCTGCCTTGCAAGCCTTTTGCTGACTTAGGCATCGGAGGGTTTTTCCAGTCTCCACCGGGCCCCCTGATCCATTTCTGGTTTTGCAGGCTTCCGTCCGCACCGGCGTTCGTCTTCCCCATCTTCTCTAGTGGAGGCCCGTTTGGCTCCGGCCCAAACAGGAACATACTACCACAGGTTTAATGACATAATTTTGCAAAAATTCTAAAGCTATGCAAAATTTTATTGTAAAATTTGCACATGATTTCTAACCATTTGCACATAATTACGAAGCACATCACTTAAATCTAACAATGTCATTAATATAGTATCTCTGCATCATTAGAATATTTCTAAGATTATAAAATAAAATAAAATTTATTTTCAAAATTCAGATTTCTTTGAACCTAACCCCACATCTACATTAAATTACTCTAGATCTATACAAAAATTAGCTGCAAATAGTTTCTAACCACTTATAATAAGTGTTTTAAATTAATACCATGGCAAAAACTAGTAGAAACAAAAAAAAACTTAGATTTAAGGTTCATATATAATCAACCTTAAAATCAACCACAAATGATCCTCAATTGCTTCCTCAGAAAAAAAAAATACCAAAAAAACAAAATTAATGGTAAAAGGAAACGTAAAAATAGAGTGTGGTTGTTAATGGGTAGAATCGATTTAACAGACACATACAATGCCTGGTTCGATTTTGGGCAGAGATGTAAGACACTTTTTTATTTAGTCGGTTCTAAAAATTAAGCCCTAGTACGAGACTTACTCACAAGATAGAAACACACCATATTGAGATATAATTGATTTTTAGGACACATATCAATTGTGTGCACATTGGTACTTAGCCATAAAATCGAAACAAAACATTAGTATAGATTGTTTTTAATTGCTTACTTTTAGTTTAGTGATTAGTATTGCATTTCTTACTTTAATGCAATTCATCTACATGTATGTATGAATTTGGTTTATTATTGCACTTGTTCACATGTATGATTTTGTTTCCATATTCCTTTCATATTTAATTGGGTTTTAAATTTGATCAATGAATATATTTCCGTCGGAAGTGTCGTCGGTAAATGCCCTTTTCCCCCCTCCCGCGAAACCCACCCTCTCTCTCTACCTCTCTCGCTCTCTCAAACCCACCCTCTCTCTCTAAATTTCTAAAAATTAGATCCGGACCTACACGTTCCTTCTCTTAATTGCTTATATTCAAAGCTTTGGTAAATTAAGTTATTTTTTATTTATCTTGCTCACTGTTATTTTCTTACGCTTTACATGAAAATAAACAATGCAATGGCTTTCTTTGTTAAACATATTGTTTACTTTCACAAATTTCACACTGTAAGTTAATCATTCAACATTCGTATGTTTATTTGTAGACATTTAATTAATTTTTCATATTTACCATATTATGATTTAATTTCATATTTTAAATTACTCATGAATAAAATGTTATAAATTTTTTTTCTAATTAGTGATGAGAGTTCGCGATTGGAAATTAGACTCAAAGAAGAACAAATGTCCAACGTATCAAAGTACTTGTTTGTTTGAACGTAAAATATTTCCGCTCGATATTCGAAGATTGCATGATGGTTTACTTTTGGTGAAAGAGAAGATGAAGAAAGTCATAAAGATTATTCGGAAAGAAGGAAGACAAAGTTTAGAAAACAAAAGTGGATTATCTGTTATTGTTCAAGATGAAAAAGGAGTGCGATATTCTGTAATCTTATGACGCAGTTGGTGTGGTAGTATGTACATGTTTATTGGAAAAGACTGGTCAAAATTTGTAAAAAATAATTGTGTCAAAGAACTTGACATTCTCAAAGTTATGTCTTCCCATTATGTACGAAGAGATGTATTTGGCAAACTATATTTAGGGATATCAGTGGTTAGTTCACTCCCTAGGAAATCTACTGAGAAGCTGGTGAACAAAGAGCCGATCAACCCGGGGGTCCAAAATCCCAAATAGGGATCAGATCGGCGTGCCGTTTTCTCCGACATGACCGGGTGGGTTAAAGTGACGTGTGAGAACTGACGGAATCTAATTTGGATCTCCTGATTGGGTTGGGTATTGAAATGACGGATCTAAAAAATAGTCAAGTATATATAAAGGGTCAAAACACACAACCCGGGAGTCCAAAATCCCAAATAGGGATCGGATCGACGTGCCGTTTTCTCCGACACGATCGGGTGGGTTAAAGTGACGTGTGGGAACCGACGGAATCCAATTTGGATCTTCGGATTGGATTGGGCATTGAAACGACGGATGTAAAAAACAGCCAAGTATATATAAAGGGCTAAAACCTACAACCCGGGGATCCAAAATCCCAAATAGGGATCGGATTGGCGTGCCGTTTTCTCTGACACGACCGGGTGGGTTAAAATGACGTGTGAGAACTGACAGAATCTAATTTGGATCTCCGGATTTTGTTGGACATTAAAATGACGAATCTAAAAAATAGTCAAGTATATATAAAGGGCTAAAACCTACAACCCGGGGGTCCAAAATCCCAAATAGGGATCGGATCGGCGTGCCGTTTTCTCCGACACGACCGGGTGGGTTAAAGTGACGTGTGGGAACTGACGGAATCCAATTTGGATCTCCGGATTGGATTGGACATTGAAATGACGGATCTAAAAAATAGTCAAGTATATATAAAGGGTCAAAACACACAACCTGGGGGTCCAAACTCCCAAATAGGGATCGGATCGGCGTACAATTTTCTCCGACACGACCGGGTGGGTTACAGTGACGTGTGGGAACTGACGGAATCCAATTTGGATCTCCGGATTGGGTTGGGCATTGAAATGACGGATCTAAAAAATAGTCAAGTATATATAAAGGGTCAAAACACACAAACCGGGGGTCCAAAATCTCAAATAGTGATCGGATCGGTGTGTCGTTTTCTCCGACATGACCAGGTGGGTTACAGTGACGTGTGGGAACTGACGGAATCTAATTTGGATCTTCGGATTGGGTTGGGCATTGAAATGACGGATCTAAAAAATAGTCAAGTATATATAAAGAGCTAAAACCTACAACCCCGGGGTCCAAAATCTCAAATAGGGATCGGATCGGCGTGCCGTTTTCTCCGACACGATCGGGTGGGTTAAAGTGACGCGTGGGAACTGACGGAATCCAATTTGGATTCACAGATTGTGTTCGACGTTCAAATAACAGATCTAAAAAACACTCAAGAAATGATGGATCTAAAAATAGTATCTAATTAAACTTGAGAAATAATCACATATTTTAAATTTAATTTTTGAAAATAATGTATGTCTTTTAATTATTATTAATTTTTCTCATATTAATCTTTTTTAATATAGAATCCACCTCCGGCACCTGACGATGACGAGGCAGGGACAGCAGACGATCTAGCAGATCTGTCTTGATTTTTGTATTTATTATTTTGTATGATTTTATATTTATTATATTTTATGATATTATGTTGATCGTGAGTATTTGTGAAATTTATGAATATTATAGCAGGTTTGAAAAATCTTTTTTATTTGTCAATTTAAAAATATATATATACTACTCATTCCGACGGATTTTCCGACGGATATTTATCCGTCGGAAATTTACATTATCGACGGAGTAAATCGGTCGGTACTTCCGTCTATAGTTCTGACGGATTTTTCCGACGGGTTTCTGTCAGTAAATATTGACGGTTTGTGTCCGTCGAAAATCCTAAATTACCGACATAAAGAATCGGTCGATAAGTCTGTCTATAGTTCTGACGGATTTTTTCGACGGGTTTATGTCGGTAAATGCTGACGGTATTTTCGACGGATTTTTTCATCGACGTTTTTCGACCTATTGCTGACGAAATTCTCGTCCGTCGGTAATTTCTGACCAACAATTTTCGACGGATTATTTCCGACGAACTTCGGACGAAAATCTGTCGAAAAAATTATTTTTCAACAGATTACCGTCGAATTTTCGACGGATTCTTTCTGTCGAAAACTCTATTTTTTCTTGTAGTGATAAGTGAGCATATATTATCCCCTTCATGAACTGATCTATCACATGCAGCTCGATCTCTGGCTTTTCTCAAAACGACTTCGCCTTTCTCGGCTACCACAGTTGGTCCTACAATTAATTCCCTTCGATCCATCCACACTTTATGTATGGATAGCCTGCAATAAAGAGGCAGGCAAGGCCGGTGCCTCCCACGTTGTCCCTTCACGGGCACCTCACCGGCCTCCTCGAGTGGTCACTGTTTGTGGATGGGGGGTTCCCCGGGCCCTGTCCAAGTCCCTTTTATTAATTAGGATAGAGAAAGTGAGAAATATTTATTGTATTTGTTGTATTTTTTTAAATTTTTATTCGTCATGTGAAGGTGGTTTATTATGTCACCCTCAAGTGCAATAATATGTTTGCACAAGTGCAACAAATGTTTCTAAAAATATATATTTTATGAAGGTGACTTGTACATACGTAGACACCTTTGTACGCAAGGAATACAAGTTTGAATGTTACATCTCTTGTGAGAAATATTTTGATGTTTTTTCTCTCATGGAATCTCTCTGCAAACACAGGTTTGTAGATGTACATGAGAATTTTAGCACATCATATAAAATTAATTAATTAGTATTGACAGATAGGATAAAAGAATATGATGAAGTCGGTCGTGCTTACGAGAGTTGTTGCAGATCGACTTTAGGTGTCCAAGATATGAAGAACTTGGATCTATTGATAGAGGTAAAACAGAAGCCACCGATGTCGATACTAACGTCATTCCCAAGGTCAAGTTCGAGAAATGATTCCCAGGGTCAATTCTTCAACGCTGAAGTCAGATGTCAAAAGGGATAGAGAAAAAGTAGTACGCAATAGATAGATAGAGAGAGAGAGAGAGAGAGAGAGAGAGAGAGAGAGAGAGAGAGAGAGAGAGAGAGAGAGAGAGAGGACCAAGATCTCTAAGCGAGATTTAAAACTTGGTCTTTTACCTATGACGAGGTGATTATAGACAAAGAATTACAAGTCAATTGAGATTTTGTATTCTAGACATACTAAGAGTCTCTTTCAAGTGGTCAGTCTCTCAACTAGAACTCCTAGAGAGAGAGAGAGAGGAGCATAGATTAGACCAAGATCTTTAGCCGAGATCTAAAACTTGATCTTTTACCTATGACGAGGTGATTATAGACAAAGAATTATAAGTCAATTGAGATTTTGTATTCTAGACATTCTAAGAGTCTCTTTCAAGTGGTCAGTCTCTCAAATAGGACTCCTAGAGAGAGAGAGAGAGAGAGAGAGAGAGAGAGAGAGAGAGAGAGAGAGAGAGAGAGAGAGAGAGAGAGAGAGAGAGAGAGAGAGGAGCATAGATTGGCCCAAGATCTCTAGCCGAGATCTAAAACTTGATCTTTTACCTATGATGAGGTGATTAGAATTACAAGTCAATTGAGATTTTGTATTCTAGACATACTAAGAGTCTCTTTCAATTGGTCAGTCTCTCAAGTAGGACTCCTAGCCAGAGTCGAAGATCCTTGTTAGGTCACCTAATGTGAAGGAAGAGTAGTAGCAACCTCAATGTCTATCGTTAGATGAACTCGGACTAGTTGTAGTCAGGATTATAAAAGTTGAAGTGCATCCCAATTTGAATTCAGATTCTTCTCGGGCCACCATTCTTCCCAAGTTGATGCCACCTAATGGGCTGATGATGCCTAGCGGGCCTAGACCAAGTTGGGCCAAACACTTAAGTGGGCCGTGGGATCTAGACAAGATATATACGAAGGCCCATCAGAGCATAAGTTTTTTATGAAAATAAAAAATAAAAAAGGATAAGAATCTGAAGACCTTGAGTGGGTACGATAAAGACCATGCCTTATGGTAAGGCAGTCTTAAATTTGATTCTAGGGGTTATCTGGATAGGACTTGAGATTTGAACATAAATCTCTCAAAATCTGTCCAAACTCAAGTACTATTGTGCTACATTTCCCATCGTCAAAAATAAAAGGATAAAACCTATATTTGACCCATTAAGCAACCTCTTATATTGTAATGTACTCGAGGAGCGGCCTAACAGTAGTTAGTCTTCTATGTATCATTGTATCAAGATGCGGTCTCAGATTCAACTCAGAAGTAGATATATAAGAAATTTTCGAAGAATAATATAATAAGCTAAGTTAAAAAAAAACATCTTGCATGGTGGTAACTAAGAAAATTGAAACAATAACTATAAAAAAAACTTAAGGTATCATCGAACAGAGTAGTCTCCACTTCTTCGAGCAGACTTTTACTTGATCTCCTCGATCAGATATGTGACTATTCCAGCAACAGCGTGCATCACTCTCCAGTGCCCACCCAGTGGCGGATCCTTAGTGAAGTCAGTGAGATCACGTGACCCCACTGACTTAGAAATGAGTCTTAAAAAGTTCTTTTTTTTTTGTTTATATAGGTCAAAATTTTATGTAAATCTATATAAGGTGATCCCACTGAATTTAAGGATGACCCCCTATAGTCAAGTGACCCCACTGAACTACTTTTTAGGATCCGCCACTGTGCCCACCTACATGGCAGCAGTTTCCATCGTCTCTTTGTCTGTTTTCTAGGACTCCAACAACCGCATGTTCTTTGTGTGTTTATATGGTCCTGGGAGGTGACACGACTGCTAAGATCTGATACTTTGCTCAAACTTTGGATGCACTCAGCACAGTGGTTTTGAGCAGAGACAGCACCACGTACAGAACAACTATTGCCTGCAACGCCCTGGCACATTCTGGGCCTTATATCCGTATCATACAATATAGGGGGCATTTTGGATTCTTGCACCGTACAGAGTGAGATATATATATATGTAAGTCTTTAGAGTCACTGGTTTAAGTGAAAAGTGGACGGCCTTAACTTTGGCTTAGGACAGGTGCCTTTTCCAAAGGCTAGCGGAAAGAAGAACCTTCAGCTAAGTGACTGCCTGTGATGTACAAATTTTGATCATCTCTTGCTTTGCATCAGCCCAAACACTGGGCATGAGGTCCGCTGAAATAAGAGGATCGTGAGCTTTAGAAGAACACAGCATACATCGCTTTTAACCTAGATGATCCCTGCATGGCGAAACGACTGAAATGAGATACGTACATCGAGGCAGAAATGGTCGTTCTTGTTTTCCTTGCATCCCTCTTCGGCACCAGTTCATTACATCTGATCAGATGAGGCCGTGGTGCCCGGGATGATTTCGATGTGTGGGGATCCTTTCTTCTTTGAATCTACTTGTTAGTATGGTTCTCCAAGGGACAAACCAAGAAAAAATAGTGGAACTTTCTCTCCACACAATGCTTTTAAGTTTCGAGTTGGATGATTTAATAATCTTAATATTCGTCTGAGAGTCCATTGATATAATCCGGTCTGTGCAACCTATGCTAGCTATAATATGACAAAGGCTAAGTTGATCTGTACGTAATGGGGCAAAATAAGTGCATGTTTAGAATATTGAAGCCTTCTCCATTCAATGCCCTCAAAATTTCAGCTGTTCGACTTAAAAGGTTCTTGACTCATGGTAATTAGGAAGTCCCAAAGTTTGATTTTTGAGAGTATGTATGTGTCTCACATTTAATTCTCAAAGATCTGAGTTTGGAGTTTGATCGGCGCCCTAGGAAAAAAAAAAGGATAGAATGAGTTGGACTTAAAATTTGAATTTAAGTCTCTCAAAAATCTACGCACATTCAAATATCATTGAACTACAAAAAAAGAGAGAAAGAGAGAGAGAGAGAGAGTTATATTGCCATTAACCTGATGATGATTACTATTGGCTTCTACTTTAAGATGAGAAAAATTAGTTGTTTAATGACCAGACAATTACAACTTAAGTCCTCTTGGGCGCATTTGGAACCGCCGTTGGGAATGTGACAATCGACAAAAGTTGATTTCACGAAATGTGCTGACATGGGCACGCCTTTGGGTCTCGGTGCTCGCGCCTTTCACGGCGCGAGTGACGAGGCCACGTCCGCTCGCAAAAGGTGAGTTAAATAATACAAAAAAAATTTATCTTCTCTCGTCGCCGTGCCAATTTGTGAAAGACGAGTTAAATAAAAAAAAATTATCATCACCTTCGCCAAAATCTCCAAAAATGAAGTCCCAACCCGTTTTTCGGTGGCGAGGAGAGAAGACAAGATGTCTCTCTATCTCTCTCTTCCTTGCAAAAAAATAAAATTACACAAAAATCAAAAAAGTCGATTACATTTGGAAACGCTTCGATTTTGTCAGAGATTTTGCAATCAAAATCTCTTCTAAAAACATTTACAAATGCTGCCTTAGACACAACCATACTACGGGGATCACATCACCATAATAATGCACGCTCTCTAAAGTGGTGCCTGAAATCGGATTATATAATTGTCCGATCATTGGGTAACAATTTTTTCTCCTTGAACATTGATATGATAGTGTCCCCTTGTGACAGTAGAAGAAGTAGATATCCATGCGTGCCAGCTCCGCGGGCAAGGGAATGGGCCGGTAACGTGACCCGGTGCCTACTCAATGCGGGACACTCCAACATCTCCAGGACCAGCAAGACATCCCCCCCTCCGTCTCTCCCTTCTTTCTCTCTCATGTTCGCTTCCGGGGGCCGGAGCAATAAGTGACTGGGAGGTAGACACAGTTGGGATTTCAACTCCTGTTCCTGTGCGTTCATGAATCATGATCTTGTTTGTTGGGAGGACCAGTCTGGTCGATTGAACAGTAGCAGTGTAGCACCACCGGAGCGTCGACAAACTGGTTGATAAGGTCATGGCATCCCAAGGTCCCGTCATTTCAATACATGGGGCCATTTAGATTGGTGTAATAAAAGAAGGAGAAAATTTTACTGTACTTGAGAAAGGACAGTAAATATAATCTATGTAGGATTACATTTTATGTGGCGCTTTGTTGGATATCACGTTATTTTTTTTTCTTTTGAAATCTAATTTTATTTTATTTTAGAGCTCAACCCCTCTATTTTAGAATCTAATTTGTTTTATTTTAGAGCCTAATTTTCTATTTTGGAGCCTAACTTACCTTCTGTTTTGGAGCCAAACTATTTTTTAGGCTCCAAAATAAAAAATTAGACTCCAAAATAAAAAAGTTGGGTTCCAAAATAGAGTGGTTGGACTCCAAAATAGAAAGACTATATTTTTAAAAAAAATCACGTGGCACCCAACAAGACACTACATGAGATGCAATCCCACTTACTACACTCCCTCAAATACAGTAAGTCTTTCTCAAAATGTAGGAGGAAGAGAAAAGTGATGTAAATTATTTGGTAAATAATTGTATTGATTGAAAGAGAAAGAGATAGAAAAATCTTAGCAGATTTTTAACTAATAAAATTATTTGTCAAATAATTTACATCATTTTTCTTGCCCTCTTAAAAAAAAACACTAAGTATTTCCCACAAAAGAAATCTGAGATGACTAAAGTCACCGGGCCACCTAAGATTGGTTTAGGGGAACTTCCCTATGAGAGATGACAATAGCAGGACACGATCAAATACAACAGCTATGCGAGGATTCAACATTGCATGCCACTGTGGGCAAAGGAAATCCCAACATCTCAAGTAAAAAATAAAAATAAAAATCGGCCCTTTTTTCTTTAGGTTTGGATGCCCCTAATTGTATGCTCCAGGCTCCCAGCCCATTGTAGATTACGATCCCAGAAGGAACGCACTCCAATAAAAAATCCCAGAGGAAAGCTTTCTGCAAGAAACGATAAAGCAATACACCAAGAGGAAGGGAGATTTCTGTATTGCAATCATCCACCGCTGTAGCCGGTCCCAAGCCCGGGTGAGAAAGGAGGAGGGTTTGCGTTAGGTTGACAGCCAGTAGTAAAATAACGTCAAATCCTTATATGAATTATGATGATGATGAATCATCCACCTGCACGCTCACACCTCAGTTGGTAAATATGCCCATCAGCCCATCAATTCTATTGATCTCGGTATCCCAGTAGAATACATTCATGTTCCTCTTCGCTAGGAATCACAAGAGAAATTTTATTCTCAAATGAGTTAGAGTACAGAGAATATAAAGAAAATGTGATTCAGCTGCAGTTCTGTCTAGAAGCATTAGGAGAGAAGTATGATTCAAACTAAAGCAAGAAGACTGCCGCTTTAAAGAAGATTCAGAAAAACTGTCATCTCGAGGGAAAAAATGATATACAGCAGGTTGGTTAAATGACTCAAATTGCATACTATGATACAGATTTTTCGCTAGTATGATACAGACAGATTGAAGTGTACTACACCAATAAACTTCAATCTATCTGGTACCGTCTCAAAAAAAAATTAAGGAAAAAATAAAAGATGTCTTCTCCCTGACACGGTACGAGTCTATCGATGCAGCACAAACGAACATGACAGTCGGGCATTCCCTGAAATACCCAAACGCCAATTAGGCTGATCTGACACTTCAAAACGCTCTTCCAGATCTGTCGGGCTAGCTGTAGTAAATAGTCTGGGCAGTATTTCACAGTGCATTTCACATCATTCTTATGCGACCTTCTATAGCCATCATTTTGTAGTTTGTGAGGTGTTTTTAGGGAATTTTCATCATCCTAGTCATTTTAAGAAAATGAGTTTTGGGCAGTACTCTACAGTGCACTTCACATCATTCTCCTGTGGTCTTTTGTAGCCATCATTCGTGAGTTGTTAAAGTCTCATCATCCTAGTCATTTCAAGAAACGAGCTCAAGTGTTGTCATACATTCAATTCGAGTCATTAACACAGGAACAAAGTGCACGAGGCCTGTACATCAGAAACCTGAATTATATTACATTTACTGATGGGAGTTATATGTACATTAATTACATGCAGTTCTCACTTCAATATGGCTGAACAATCCAGACGAAGATGGCCGCAAGTTACAAAATATAATAAAAGATTAAATTTTAACAGAACAATGAAGACATTTTGTTCATTGACCAGAGAGAAATCACTGTACATTCATTTGGGTACATCTTTTTAGTTCTTTTGTTCTATGGATATCCTCATTGGAGATTGTTAAAATGCCATCCTGTTCATCAACCTTCTTAATCAGAAGCTTCAGAAGAGGTACCCTTGAAAGAGTCCCACATGACCCAACCATGATCAACTTCTTCTGCATCAGTAATAATAGTACAATGTGTTATACCGTGCACAGCAATAATACAATGGGTGTGATAGGTCATGCATGCATGGGCAATACGATCAAATATCTTTAGCCAGCTATATTGGTGGAAATGAAGAACAAGCCTAAATTCATTGATGACAGATCAAAATCGAATGTTTTTCAATTTCTGTAACAGTGTAATGTGTAAAAGCTACTTTTATTTTGAAGGGCGATTTGGCTCTTTAGAAGATGGAATGGTCAATTAAATTGACAAAATAGTGAAACACTTGTACTTCGAAAATTAATTGATCTTGGAACCCGCAGAAATTTAGCAATTCTAAAAGAACAAGGGTTTGATTTGTCAAATAGTGGGTCCTGATTTACATTTCAGTATCTACATCAACCCAATAAAAAAATGATCCAGATATTTCCAGTACTTTACATCTATCCAAATTCCAGACAGAAGCCTGGAGTTTTTAGCACTTTATATCAACAAATGAAACTTTAGCTTTATATCAACAAATCAATTAGTGGGTCCTGCTATGAAGTCCAACGTAAAAGTCCAATAGATCAAAAACAAATTAAAATATACATAGAACTAAATTATTCTGCTCACTAGTTCGGTTAGTTTGCGGATTGTCCCGAAAGATTAAAGCAGACTTGACCTAGGTGACTAAAAGTGGAGATAATTACATATTTCCTCGGATCTTGTGCCATCTACTCTATACACTATATTCTTTATATTGTCTATTGTCATGTGTCCCATTTTTAAGTAATAATGTCTACTATACCCCCTCCAGTTCATTAGAGATGATGAAAAATTCTGTTACACACGATGAAATATAGTTTATTATGAGACATATATGACAATGAAAAATGTAATGCAAATAAATACCACGCCACAGTAGCAGCTGGAAGTACACCAACCTTTGCCCGCGTGAGTGCAACATTGATCCTATGCCAATCACCCAGCAAGGATGCTGTGAATGATGTTGAGCGATCATTAGATCTTACAAATGAGACCAATATGCAATCCTTATCTCTTCCCTGCAAGGGCAAATGCATATTTATAGCTAGTAAGCAGGTGCATGCACAGAAACATGGAGAGACAGACAGACAGACAGATGTGGCACACAGCAGTAATAGCCGTTCCAAGACGGAAAAAAAAAAATCATCAATGTGAATCAAAGCCACAATTTTAGCTTGGCTGCTTTTCCAAAGCAGAAGAAAAATGACCAATCTTCAACTTCCAAATTAGGCACACAGGCCATAACCAAAGATGACAAATCTGACGGTGAAGCATATGGAAAAATTAACCTAAAATATTTAAAATGGCTGAAAGACCCTCTTCTAATATGTTGAGCTGCCTGCATAACAGGACAACTGTAACTATGTAAGATCCAGCTGGAATAATCAGAAAACAGCTTGAAGGAAAAATGTTGTCTCAAGTTGACAGCTTCTCCGACATGTGAATCTCAAGTCACCTGGTACTTCCCAATTGTGTGAGATGTAAATAGAACTCAAGTTGGAACAGTAAGCCAATAACTGAACTCAAAATAAAATGGCATCCGTATCAAACTTGAATCACCTGGTATTTGTCAATTGTGTGTATCTCTGCAGCAGCTCCAGCAGTACGTCGAATTAGATCCACCTGAGAGTTATAAGGAGTAATAATGCCTATATCGTCTCCAGCAACATCTCTGTTAACCAACTCCCTGACAATCTATTAAATAGACAGTATGAGTGCCTTATGCAACATCAATGTAAAGTTGTGATCTTTTAGAATTACTAGCCCCAGCTGCAACAAAGATACGTGCCACATTAAAAGAAAGGAATTCTGGATCGGATCGGGGTCGGACTACCCCCCCCCCCCCATCCCAATCCAGAATCAGATTGGATCGGCCAGGATCGTGGGAATGGATTAGGGAGGATCGACCAGGATTTTGTATAATCACATGTAATTACTGGCCATTTCAATTCAAAATCATGGGGAAGATCCGGATCAGCCTGTTTGGAGCAGAACTGGATTGGTTATGGCCGGATTTGGATAGTTGATTCTGATCCGGATCAAGCGATTCCGCAATCCATGATTAAAAGGGCTCAATTTTTAATTAGAAGGCAGATGTCTCATTCTAAAACTTAAAAATAGGTTTATCATCATAAAATCCTGTTGAAAACACAAAACCGCAGTATTGAGATTTATAGGCCCAAGGTCATAAGTAATAGGAACCTCAACCCAGAAACTGATGTGGGACTAGATGGTCCAACACCCCCCCCCCTCACGGCCAAGATGGGCCATGAAAATTAATTGGGTGGAGGTGGAAAGGAGTGGCCCAAGTTCCAACATTCTCCCTCATGGTCAAGATAAGCAGTGGAGATTAATTAGGTGGAGGTGGAAAGGAGTGGCCCAAGTTCCAACAAATCCAAATCACACTATTAATGAGCCCCATACGTCAGAGTCAATTAAATGGATCAACTTATGTAAGAAGTGCAAGAAACTATTAGATGAGTTAGCCAAGTGGCTGTCCCACAAGGGGAATAACATACAGGAATCACTGAAGCAGAGGCAAAAATGCCAAAGAAACTGTGCCCAGATATTTGACAAACCAGTTGCTCATTTCATAAGTTTGGATATCAGGAATATGCACACCTCTGAAATAATGTATGCCTCCGTTGGGTTACTTATGGTATTCTGTTCTTTCACCTCATGTGCAGGCAATGTATCTGAATAGATTTCACCAGAAAGTAAACTCAAGCACTGCTTTTGAAAGCAGTCCATATAAGAATGAAAACAAAGCACTAAACAAGAATATCAACCTGTATTTATAAAAACCACTGATCTGTTTGGATCCAGTACCTGTGTAACATTAGCAAGAAATGGCAAATGAGAATCAGTTTGAATAAGAAGAAATCAAGTGCCCATGAGAAATCATGACAGTATAGGTAAAGTGATTATCAAATATTGATTTTTCTTACTATTAATGGCATAAAATTATTCAGCATTAACTTCAGCTCCTCAAAAAGCAGTATTTGAGACTACATGGTTCCTTGGCCAATAATACTGATGCCTATGGCCGACATACTTTTAGAGATTTCCTATAAAACTTGACATGAATTGGAGGGGGCTCAGTTATCATCTCATAATTGACAAGAATATCATCTCATCTGGGACACAGTTTCAAAGTCAAATAGTAAGCTCACAAAATTAAGTCTGGTATAAAGCTCATTCCCATATACATCCAATCTAATTGTGCATCAGCTGGGAGCAGCGAGTATGGTTAGTCTCGAATAGTTCCTGAATGGTAATGACTTGGCATGTGCTGTTACTAGGCCCGCCGACATTCATCCCCTGATTAAACCCGACTGATAAAAAAGACAAGATGAGAGGCTGACGTAATTTTTAATCAAAGTAGCATGTATTCTTTAACATATCTGCCGGCATCTTTGCATATATAATTGTGGAACGACCATCTCATTGTTCACTTCTTTTTTTGTCTTACCGTTGTACCTTCAATGGTAGTCTGTGATATTTTTATCCTACTGTGCATTGGCACTGACCTGTGAGAGATCAAAAGATGAAGGCACTGACTTGGAACAAAATTGGCAATGGCAATCATCATTGCCAAACCCAAGATTAGATTTCTTATTATAATCACGTCTGAGAACCGAACGTCCAGACTGGAATCAGGTGAAGCAGGTGGAAGCCAGCCAGGATTGTCCAATTCTACAATTCTGATGTCGACCCAGATGCTTCTCTAATTAAATAATGATGAATACAAATGGCCCTTTAAATCAGCCAGAACCATCAGCTACAGCATATCTATAAGATCAAAAAGGGATGCATGTACGGCGTATGAAGACCCGGAAAACCCAAACTTGAAAATAAACAGAAAGCATTAACATTACATAATGATAATCCATGGCATCTTTTATGAAAGATGTTTACCTCCTTTATCCATGATTTAAGTTGCCTGCCGCATGAAAATTTAAGCTTAGCATTTGCTATATCAGGTGAACCGCAGCGCAACCTATTTCCATAAATCAGTGCATTTGATAGTTCCATGATACCAGCACACATCCTATACTGAAAGAAGACCACCATAGATCATTGATTTATTCGATGCACAAAAGAAAGATAAAATAAGAAAATATCCATGTAAAAAATCATCACTGAAACCTGGCACTGCAAAGCAGAAATTGCATGGGGATGTGCTTCAGATAATCTGCGAAATAAACTTATCCCCAGTCCATTCTCCAAAGCCTCTGCACTCTAAAAGAGGAGAATAACATGAATATCTCTGAACATAACTAGCAAAAAAGTTCAGAAGCGCAAAGTGGAAAATCCTGGATCACCTGAACAAGAGGAGGCAACTGATAATGGTCTCCAACAAGAACAAACTTTGTGGCAAACATCAAAGGCCCTAAAGAGACCTGAAAGCAAATGAAGTTTCTATGAGATAATAAAACAAACCTGAAGTCTTTATTGTCATCAGATTACACTTTTTTTGGTTGGCATATACCAAACAACAACTAGCCTATTACATTTTTCCTTTGAAATCCTCTTTAAACTTGGACATCCTGGTGTACAGTGGAGTGCCTTAACCAAGTGATCCACTCATTGAGTAGTGTAATAACCAGTGCCATAAAAATGAGTTCGATCTAATGTGTGATTGTCAAAAGTAATCATTTAAACCTCATACGGAAAAAGCTTCAGACATTGAACAATGTTCATATTCACATGCAACATTAAATTATGGTTTCATCTAGCATGCAAGTAATAGACAGTTGGGCAAACTTCAGTGGATACAAACTCTATGCATACAGGAAGTGCAATTTGTCCAGCTTCATCCATTATGCACACATCGAACTTCCTCTTTGCAAGCAGGGGGTGATTTATGCCTAAACAAGTAACTCCAACAACACGGACATGCTCCATCTTTTGTTTAACATCCTCCAAATTCTGTTTGCCTGTTGCAGTTGCTAAGAATCACACATGTGAAAGTATGATAAGAATGAACAGAATAGTGACAAAGATTAACAGCACAGATTGTCATCTCATTACATCTTTCCAATATTTCCCTCTCTTTAGGTCCAAAGATAGTTCCCTTATCTTGTGAACGAGAACTGCTTTAGAAACTCACCCAGAATCTCCACTATCTCACCATGGCCCCTTAAAGATCTCTTCACTTTTGTGCCTATAAATGAGATGGCAAACCTTAAATAGAAGTAAAATAACTGACCTGAATGACAGTGCTCACGAATGCCATCGTGCACAGCCTCTTTCCTTCCAATGCGTATGAAATCTATTCCCTGCAACAGGCCAACAACAAGTATAGCTCAACATCATTTTATGAGTTGAACAAATTCCCTGCTACAATTTTTCCCTGAGGGATGAGGTAACTCAATCTCAAGTGCAAGGATGGCAGTGTCGATTTCGGACTCGGTTTCGGCCGGGTCTGAAACCGAAACAATTTCGGTTCCGTTCTGTTTCAGCGGTTCCGGAAAGTTTAAGGGAATTTGGCTTCAAAGGATCCTGTTTAGGCCGGTATCGGGTGTGTCGGTTTCGGTTACGAATAGGTCTGAAACCACCATCCATGCTCAAGTGATGTTTTGCCTGAACAGTGTTCAAGGTTACCTTGCATCTGAGATGGAGATCAATTGTGTCAAAATTATGCTCTTACATGGATTCTAACAAGAAAATCGTGATATCATAGAGATGCAAACCATATATAAGCAATCAACAAGGAAATGGAATCAGCAGATAACAAGATCATCTGTCCAAAAATTTTTAAATCATTATCTACACTGATATGGGAGTGGGATTATCTGAAAATCAAACAAATCTAAAAAAACTCCATCCAAGTATTTAGAAGACACAAAGAAAAGATCCTGTAACACCTATACACAATTCAACTAGCAGTGAGAAATGTTGAATGAGAGATGTCCCTTCGCATGGGCTAGAAGCCTACTGTTGGGCTTTCTAACCATCCAATGCTCCATTATCAGATCTGCATTTCATAAATTTGAATTGGTCTTTTCATGCTTACTAGCAAAAATAACCCAAATGAAAAGCCATATATGAAAAGGGACAGAAAGATGATTGATCATTACGGTTGAGAATTTCCTTTTCAAAGCCTACAGTATGCTTCACTCGTTTCCACTTAGGTAAAACCATATTTAGTAGACTTGTCATACCAATTAAGCAATTCTTTCTTCCAGTTGGTGAGGTATGGAGCTGCCAAGATCCACAGGCATCCTGTTCTGGGTAAATTAAGATGGTCAAACTATTTATAAAAGTCGCACTTTGAAGCGGGCAGACCATAACAATGGAACTCTCAAATATTCAACAAAACAGCCAAATAACTGATGCATATCAAAATAAGAAGTAGCTTCCTAGATGCTACCAGATAACCAGATTAGAAAAGATACGGAATAGAATGAACCTGAATTTTTAGTTTGATCAAAAGATTATCGACTGCCGAATTTGTGTATGATGTAAGCAAAATGGAAGCACCTCTGATCAATAACGCCTTCACTGCATGTACCATAGTTGAGGTTTTTCCAGTTCCAGGCATTCCTAGGATCAAAGCATAATCCTTTGCAGCAAGTATCTGACAATTTTAGTATAAGATAATGTCATAGTGAAATTTAAAATAATTGCAGTGATAAACTGCATGCTTGGACAAAAGAGATCTCCTTGTGCTGAAGACAGAAGCAGAAAAAAGAGAAACATATGATGTACCTTATGAATAGCTCTACGCTGATCATCATTCAAAGTACTCTTGGATTGGACATATGAAATAGCTGGATCCTGACTAAGAATACCTCCACTATCAAACCTGGGAGCCTATGCATATATTTAGAGACTGCAGAGAATAAGTAGTCGAATGTATATTATATGTTAGGGAATAAGCATCCAACTGTGTATGATCATCAGATAACTCACCTCAAGGTCAACAATCATTTTTCTAAGGTGAGAACTATGTGGGTTTTGCAGAAACAATTGCATAAGATTGAATCTTCATAAAACAATGTCCAACAGTCAGAATATTGTTCTCCACAATTTGCATATTTAGCTTCTACAAGAACAGCAATACCTCATGATTGCATAGGAAGAAGCAGCATTGTCCTTGTCAATTCGCCAAATTTCACAGGCAAGATCACTTTCAACTGTTGAAGAGCTAGACCCTGGAAGCCTCAAATGTCGAGACAGGGCAACCTACATACAATTTATTCAGAGCTTGTTACAACATTTCTCCATTCACATGGGGATCCAATTAGACGAAGAAAACCTCACAGTTCTCTAATTTAGTTGGATTATCCATGGATCACTTTACAACAGGAGGTGCCAAACTAACCACAGTTGTTAGGCGGCATACCATAATTAACAGAAAAAATGGTGTATATTAGTATATTTGTGGTTCCTTACTGAAACACCATGGGGACTAATGTCTGCTATCACTCCACAGGCAACTGCCGTATGGCCAGATT
Organism: Colocasia esculenta; assembly: GCA_014218235.1. NCBI lineage: Eukaryota > Viridiplantae > Streptophyta > Magnoliopsida > Alismatales > Araceae > Colocasia > Colocasia esculenta. Next base: position 691,127 of record JACBKR010000123.1, on the reverse strand, counting down.
CTGTGCTAAGTACCTGGTGACACAATGAAAGGGATCCAAAATAAATAAAATGCAAAGATTGTAGCGTGCAATAATAATGATGCCTTTAGTGACAAACAAAGTTGTCTGGAACAACGCAACAAGCAATGGTGGCATGTAGTTCTGAACCATTCACCTAGCAAAGGACATGCAAAATAATATATTTTAATCAATTTCTGAATGAGCTTAATCTGAAGCCTGCATGAACTCTTGTTTATCAAGTTTTCACTGTGCAATTAAGTTGAATCTCATAGTTCTAGAAAACAGAAAAGAATAACAGAAATTTGCACATAGGCATTGATTTGCAGACTTACTTTGCAGCATGGTTTTGCACGGCGGAGCGAATCGGCTCGATTCGCCCGCATCGGAGCGAATCGACGCCGGCCCGTAAGCGTGATCCGCCTGGATCCGCCGTCTGCCAGGGAATCGACCGGATCCGCCTCGCTCCGGCCCGATTCGCCCGGCCCGACCCGCTCCGCTTCGCCCCGCCCCGTAAGAAACCCCCGATGCCCTGCGAATCGAGACTGTGCAGTCCCGATTCGCAGGAGCCACGCCACAAGAGCCCTTTTCCCCCCTTTTTCCCCCTTCTCTCTCAAGGAAACGCCAGATCCACACTCTAGGAGACCCAAGGAGGCTTCCTAGGTGGATTGGAAGGTGCTTGGAGGTGTTCTTGGGCTTCTCTCATCCCTCTCTTCATCTTTTTCACTGTTTTGAAGGTAAGTCTCATTCTATCTTCCATTTTTTTCTGTTTTTTGTTGATGGATGGGATTCATGGGAGGTATATTCATGGGAGATGATGTTGCAAGTGATTAGTGTTCACTTGCAACCATTTCTCCCTTGAATCTTCCATTTTTTAACATAGATTTACCCATTTTCTCCTATTTTCGAATTTCTGAAAATATTTTTTAAAAAAATCAAAATAATTGAAACATGATATAGCAAGTGTTTAATGTTTAGTTTCCACCATTTCTCCTTTGAATCTACATTTCTTCCACAATTTGGCCATGTTCTTCCATTTTTTATTTTCTGAAATTATTTAAATAAACAGAAATTGCAACGAAATTATATTTTTAAAAAATCAAAATTTAGAAGCATGATGTTGCAAGTGTTTAGTGTTCACTTGCAACATTTCTCTCTTGAATCTTGAATTTTTCCACATACATTTGCCAATTTTCTTGTAATTTTGAATTTCTGAAAATATTTGTTTAAAAAATCAAAATAATTCAAACATGAGGGTGTAAGTGTTTAATGTTCACTTTCCACCATTTCTCTCTTCAATCTTAAAATTTTCCACATAGATTTGACATTTTTCTTTTAATTTTGAATTTCTGAAAATATTTGTTTAAAAATTCAAAATAATTCAAACATGATGGTGTAAGTGTTTAATGTTCACTTTCCACCATTTCTCCTTTGAATCTATCTTTCTTACACATACTTTTGGCCATGTTCATCTAATTTTTTATTTCTGAATTTATTTATAAAAAAATCAGAATATATTTTTTAGATGAAATTTAATGAATAACTATTTTATATAGATGGCACCGAAGAAAGCTGCTAGTGAGGACATTGGGTGGCAGCACGGGACTGCAATAGGCAGTAGGCACAATTACAAGTGCAACTACTGCGGCCATACGGGCCAAGGAGGGGGCGTCTCCCGCCTCAAGAAGCACCTTGCAGGTGGGCGGCTTGCAGGGTACCAAGATGTCCAAGGTTGTAAATCCGTGCCTGCTGAAGTGAAGCGGCTCATGATTGAACACTTGAAAGGTGTTCGTGCTGAGTCGCAAAGAAAGAAGGCGGACAGGGAGATGCAGGAGAGGATCATCTCAGGAAGGCAACGAGATGAAGATGACGATGAGGAACCTGATGTGCCTGATGTCCCTGAGCAGAGAGGGAGCTTTGAGGTTGGGAGTGGTAGTGGTGGCAGTGGTAGTAGAGTTGGGGGTGAGACGCAGTCCCGTCGGTACTCCAATGTGGGTGATTACTTCACTCATATTCCATCCTCAACCAACGTACTAAACCCAGACAGAGAGCAAGGGCAAAGGAAGAGATCCACGGGTGTAACCTTAGAAGAGGTGGATCCGCATTTATATTCTCGGGAGCATGGAAAACAAACCAGAATTGATGATGCATACAACAAGCAAGGGCCTAGATATAAAGTGGGCCGTGCAGTGGCAAAATGGTGGCATCATTCGGGCATTTCATTCAATGCAGCTAATAGCCCGTATTACAAAAGTATGATCCAAGAGGTACAACAACAAGGGCTTCATGTGCAACCACCCTCATCAAGAGACTTGGCAGGGAGATATCTAGATGAAGAAGTGCAGGAGATCAAGTCATATATCCAAGGCTTCAAAAAAAGTGGGAAAAATATGGTTGCACACTCATGTGTGATGGTTGGTCAGGTACGACCAAGAGTAGTCTTATCAACTTCCTTGTGTATTATGATAGACAGGTGTTCTACCACAAATCTGTTGATGCATCCGATAGAGTGCACAATTCTGAATATATTCTAAGTTTGATGCGGGAGGTTGTGGATGAGATAGGAGAGCAATATATTGTGCAAGTGGTGACCGATAATGGCTCTGCATACAAAAAGGCAGGTGAGGAGTTGATGCTTCTTTATCCTCATCTTTACTGGACTCCTTGTACAGCACACTGTGTAGATTTGATGTTGAAAGAGATTGGCACATTGCGACCTGTCAGGACGGTGGTGGAGGCTGGGCAGAAAATCACAAGGTACATTTATAATCATCATGTTGTGTTGGCGTGGATGAGAGAGTCCATAGGTGGAGAGTTGTTGCGGCCGGCTATCACCCGCTTTGCAACTAATTTCATTGCTTTACAAAGTCTCCTAAAGCATAAAGATGGTCTAAAACGCATGTTTAGGACAGACAGATGGATGCACAGCACTTTTGCAGGGACTTCTGATGGTAAAGAGGTAGAAGGGATCATCTGCAGCGCTAATTTCTGGGACCGAGTCTTCAAGCTATTGCTGGTCGGGACCGCATTGATGCCGGTAATGTGCTTTCCCTTTTATAATTACATATTAGTAAACTCAACGATTGACTAATGAGTGCAACAATATTTTTTTTACAGCTGATTGGTGGTTCAACTTTGGGCATTCGACACCCATATTGAGGAAAATTACAGTAAAGATCTTGTCCCAGACCTCCTCCTCAAGTGGGTGTGAGAGAAACTGGAGCACCTTCGCATTGATACATACCAAAGTCCGGAACAGGTTGTCACATAGGCGGTTGGACAATTTGGTGTATGTGCATTATAACATGAGGTTGAGGGTGAAGCATTTAACAGAGGATCCAAAGAGGGGGGAGGTGGAGGATGATCCGGTTGACATTGGGTTTCTACGAGATGATGAAGACCCAATGGTTGCATGGGTTGCACGAGCAACCACAGAGCGGGGAGAGTTCGAGTTAGATGAGGAGGCAGATGATCCGGAAGATCCACCACGGCCAAACACATTTTTAGCTAAGGCTATCGAAGCTGCAGAAGCGGAGGAGGGGGTGATGGAGATGTGGGAGGGGGCGGCCAACCACATTCTAGTCAATTTCGGGCCGAAGAAGAAGATGAGGTAGATCTTCTTGGTGAATTATCAATTGGGGCAAGAGGTGAGACAGTAGTTCTAATTTGTTAAACATGTTCATTCTTTGTTTTGTCATTGTCTGTTGTATAATTTGTGATGTTGTGGACTATTGCAGGTGATGCAATTGTTGATGATGATGCAGAGTTTGAAAGATTGATGAATTTAGGCCCGTCAGCCTACTCAGAGTTTATGAGAGAAGCACAAGCAATTGTTTCCGCAGAACCAAGAAGGAAGGGATCACATAAGGAACCTGCTGCTCTCTCCCAAGCTGCAAAAGGAAAGGCGGTGGCGACATCCCAACCAAAGAAAGGAAAGGGGAAGGACATAGGTCCAGCAGGTGGCCCAGCCAAAGGCATTGTCATTACAGAGCCAACCGCTCCAGCACAAAAGAAAAAGAGTTGGTTACCCTGGGGATCCAAGAAAGGGAAAAAATTGGCTGCCCCTTCTGTAGATCCACTTGACATTGCAGATTTAGAAACATTGGATCCAAATGTAGAAGAAACACCTCCAGAGGATTCGCCACGATTACCCAGCAGCCGCTCCCATGACTCCATGACAACTGGTTCACCGGGTGGGTCTGTAGGGGGAGGTGATGGAGATAGGGGAGGGGGCGATGGTAATGTTGGAGAAGGGGGAGGGGCGGGGGTAATGATGGAGATGGGGAGCATTCACAGCGGAGCAGCATCATGGCGGCCCAGTGAAGTACAATAGAAGGCGAAGGGTTAGGGGAGGTGGTCGTGCAGAAGGTGCAGCAGTGGATAGTGATAGCTATAACACTATGATATCTGATTTTGAAAGAATGAGTACAAATGAGTCTGTGGGATCCTATGGATATGGGGGACATAGTTATCAGCCAGAGTCCGACACAGGCTACTCTAGTGGCTATAGTGGCTATAGTGGGTACGCCACCACAGGCTACCCAGCACCATATTTTCATCCTCCTCCGTTTGTTCATGTTCATGTTCCTATTCCTGTTCCTGTTCAGCAGATTGATGCTTCTGCAGAGGATGTGCAAATGGCGAGTTTGAGGATAGTCCGTCCTGGATGCGAGGTGTGGGACCACTTTGTGAGGGAGTTTCGGAGAAGATACAACACCATGATGACTTGGGATGAGTTCCGTTCATTTGTGTCTCGAACCAAAAGTTATCATCTTATTGGAGAGCTGCCCTCAGAGTCGGATGAGTCTGTCCAACCCCAGTGGGGTACATATGATCCATATCACCAGGGATATTGGGGATACTAGACTCATTGTACTTTGTATTTGGATTTGAATTTTAGGTTTGTACTTTTTAGTTGATATGAGTCTCATTGTATTTTTCAATTGGAATTGAGTTTCATGTTTCACATTTCATGTTATACTTTGAAGTTTGTTCTCAATTTCCAATACAATTGAATGAAAATAGATGTTTGTGTAGTATTACATGCCATAAATATCATCAGTTATACATGATGTTCTTCACAAGAGGTTGTAAACATAGAAACAACCAAAAAAATATCAAAACCATGCGAATCTGGCCAAACTGGGGCTTCAGCCATGACTGCCCAACAGTTTCCAGGCGAATCGGGTCGATTCGCCCCGATTCGGGGCGAATCGGAGCGTATCAGGGCGAGCCCGATTCGCCCCGAATCGGCGCACCAGCAAACCATGCTTTGCAGAGCAGAAGACAGGACAAAAAGTTTCATTATGGGGATTCTACACTAAGTTGTTTGTATTGTATCAACTCATTATACTCATGTACCAGTGAAGATGAATGTTCTTCAGTCTTTTTCTTTTATTTGGAAACAATGTTACTGAATGTGAATTAAAATAAAATCCCAAAATAAGCAGCATCAGAAACCATAATGTTCTTGAAACTCTAAGGAAGACAGGCTATCTTCACTTTTATTTGTTATAAAATTATTCATGGATCGTTACTCCTTGGCCAGAACCTCAGCATGCAACTTCACCTCCCTTGAGCAAATAAATTTGGCAAGTAATGTTCAGTCGGGTTGTGATCAACTCAGTCGAGCCCAATTCCGAATGGACCAACCAGCTTTGGCATCATGCAAAATCCAAAATTTTGGAAAGGAATTTGAACCCTAGCGGTTGACTGACTAATCAAAATTGTGCAAATTTGGTCCAAAGAAAGGCCAGGTTCAGGTAATAATTAGTTCTAAAAGGGTAAGGGCATTGCTTTGGCTGACATTAGCATATGTTAAAAGCCCAAACTCTAACCAAAACCTAGGTGTTTAGTTGAGGGAATCCTCTATATATTTAGAGGTGAAACTTGCATGGACTTCTGATATAGGACTAAACCACCACACCCCCCTTGCACCAAACCAACCAATTTAGGGTGCCACACAGGTAGGGACAAGTGCCCACATATAGAGAGAGGGTCCAATGGATAAACCCGCTCTAATACCATGTCAAAAACCCAAAACCTAGACATTGAGTTGAGGAATCATTTGCATATATTGATTTGAAACTCTAAAGGATTTCCAATATGGGACTAAACCACAACAGCATAGAATGCAACATGTAAAGTCGGATCCCACAAAAATTCAACATTTATTACCAGGTTGAAAAGAACATAAACATTTTCACACAACTACAAGAAGAATGGATAGAATTTAATAGCATAGCTGCGTACCACATAATCTCCACATCTAAGAGTGCAGTCCAAATTGAGTGCTGGGGATGATGATACATCAATCGCTCCTCCATTATGCATTACTGAATGCATGTCTTTGTGTACAAAATGGTATATGTGTTGCCCATTTCTTAATGAGTTGTCCACTGAACGTTTCTTAGAAATATCAAGAACAATAGAGGACAGGTTGTTGTGATCTTTCTTTGAACCAAGATTACATAATGTTTCTCCTTTTGAAACCTAAAGTTCAGAGCCACTAGAAGTTAGTTAGGATGCAAGATATATTTTTGATATCATATCAATAGAAAGAGCATACCAAGGATGTTTTAGCTTCCAAATCAATCAGACGATCCCAATGTTGCAAGAAATCACAGTGGGAAATGGTCAAATGGTCAACTAGAGAACCAAATACTTCTTGCAGTCCATTACTCTCACTGTCACCACCATGAGCCTAGGAATCCAAAACAGATGAACTGTATATGACATCATGAACAAATTGAAAAATACCAATTGCGATCAAAATTTGTTGAGACTATATCTGTAAATCATAAAGTCATAATTTCCAACTATGTATATAATCAAAATCCCGACCTCGGTGAAACAAACATCATTAATCAAAATTTGTTGAAAATATATCTTTACATCTGTCTCTTATCTATCAGTGATACTGGTCCATATTCATTCTTCACATATCTTTAGATGATTGGAGGAGGGTTAGTAATGCTGGAGAAGTCGCATCGGTTTGTCAAAAATTTTCCATTTGATTTTTTTCCTGTGTGATCGAGAATCTCTCTTCACCTCTTCTGTTGCATCATGTTTATTTGTTTTCCAATAAAAATGCTGGTACAATCCACAGACCAGACTTATTTCAAAAGGAATCTTAACCTCAGCGATCAAACATTTCCTCATTAATCATCTCATCCTTTCATCACTATCATCATATTATTGTTTCAACTTGGTACTCATCTTTGTTGCTTGTTGAAATCTTTCTCAACAATCTTATGTTCATAAATTCAATGTATCATAAAGAGAAAGCATTGTCTATGTTTATGAACATTAACCATCTTCAGTTCATTAGATGATTAGATATAGTAAAGTAGTGACATTGGATCTTATTGCATTTCGATCTTGGTCTCTACACAGTTTTAACAACTTCCAGCCCTATCTTTAACTGCGATAAGACTAGAAAGACTCTGAACAAGTGACCATTGCTCGTAAAGCCATTATTTTCAAGTGCAGATTGATTATCAAGAGATTTTTACGACCATCTTACTCATTTCATCATGATCATTGATTAGGTGTCTATAAGGTATAAGGCATTAATTCCCATGGATTAAATTGTTTCAGAATTTCATTGCCAACCAACTCAATGCAATCGGTGACTGACCTTTTGTTGATGGTTTACCTTATGATACACCGCACAAACATTGAGATGGCGACAGCTTTTGCATATAGATGGACTCTGCAATTTAGGATTCAAAGGAAATTAAATGGAGAACATGTATCAGATGAATGAAACAAAAAAAAGAAACATTATTGATCACAATACCCATAGCATCGGGGGCAAACATTGGCTAGTTGATGCCTTCAAAATATCAGTTGCAAGCTCATTTCGGCGCATGATTATTCCAACCAAGTCAGACCTTTGAACTTTTATCCCCTGTGTCCAATATCGACACATTCACAAACTGGGAACATGAACACAAATACAGACAGAAAAGGAAAAACAAAAGCTTCTGTCTTACTTGTGTCTGATTTGTGTGGAGATAGTAAATGAGACCAGAGTCGATACCCCTATTCAAATATCTGAAAAGTGAATGAGATAGAAGCCAATCATTTCCCTGATAATTGATATTTGAAATAAAGTATTGTTTAAGCAATATGATTATGAGAAAGAATAGCTTTAAACAAAAAGAAATTGGAGAAGATTATCATGAGGTGATCTTGGGACTTCTCCTTCCAGACACACCTTTCAGACATCAGCAAAGTGTACAGAATAACCTGGGCCCGATGTTCCATAGCAGCCTGCAGGATAAGGAAAATGAGAAGACAGGAAAATCATGCAAGCAATCACCATCTTCAAATCCGCATAGATTCTTAGAAAGAATCCACCTAGGCTCCTCAGCCACCTTCACCTTCATCGACCTATCACTGCTTCATTTCATTATGATATGAGATCTTCACCATGCCTAACCCTTAAGAGCTGCATATGAGTTGACAAAACCTATTTCAATTAATGTGCATAAGGCTATCCCAAGCTTATAATAAACTGATCCATACAGTTTCAAGCAAAGATGGTCTCAGACTTCCATCCATGCCTTCAACCCTGTACCAGCAAACAAATGCAGAAATGCATAGGCACGTGTGTATGCATCTACACAATGTTGCCATCGCAGATCCCAGCACAATCCTGGTAAATAGGGATTTTCTAGTGCTTCTCCTTATAAAAAATCTGCCATCAGCATTTTCACACCCCCCCCCACACCAGCATCATCCCTTCTCACCATCATAATCATCTCCTTCTCTCTGCTTCTCCTTTTCCCTCATCTTCACCTCAGACAGTCAGACTAGACATCATAACCAAGAGATAGAAAGAGATGGCAGTATTGCCCCAGCACATGCCTTGAGCACAAACCCCACCTACAAGCCAACACAAAAACACCCATATGCAGTAGTAAACGTCATCATCCACCCTTCAAAAACAAACACAAACCTATAACCATGAGCCCAATCCCGTGCACATATGCAGGCATGCAAGACCCCCTCCCTTGCATAGGTTTGTTTGTGCATGCACATGAAACCCCACAATTCACATGACAAAGTTTTGGACAACCATGAGCAAAATGAATGGAAGCAAGTGTTATCATGTGTGTATCTGCAACAGGAGGATAATATTATATCACACTGCAGGTTTATTTTTAACATGGTATTGTTGATGTTCACAAAAAAAAGCTGAAACTTACCTGTCCACTGGTTCCTTTTCCTGTTTTGAGTTCCAAAGGGATGATTTTCTCATTTGGGACATTATCAACAGATCCCATCTTTACCCGAAGGGATGCATCAATCATTCCTTTCAATCCATATCTTGGTGCCCACGCCATCTCTTCAATATCTATCACCTGAATTCTCCAACAATTACCTCATAAAAGTAGGGTTCCATGTGACTAGAATGAAGATGCAATAAAGAGGAAATAACTATAGGTTACAATGTACATGCAGGTTAATACGTAATCGGGCCAAGGTATCAAAAACACGGGGAAGATAGAGCTTTTTTTTTTGTTGGAAGTATCTAATTCCAGCCTATTGAATATTCCTCACAGATCATTCTTTTAAACTTGGCCTCATGGGGATTGAACCTCGGACATCTTGGTGCAAGTGGAAAGCCTTAACAAACTGAGCCACTCCTTGATTACATGGGGGAGATGAACTTGATGCATGCTTGAAATATGAAAGCAGTACAGGCCTTTGGGTTCCAGCATGTTGATTTAGGCCAAACCCAGAACATTTCCTCTATTTCCCTCCAATTTGTCCAATAGCAACATAGTGCCATTTAGTAAATGACAATGGGTTATATTATTGCAATGTTCATTGAACAGATTATTACTCACCACTATGTTCTCAGAATTAGTCAATCTGGCAGTAATTCACTGCAACACAGACTTCATTAAGTAAATTATGTACAGTGGAAGATATAGACTATTTTACTGACCTCAGTTATGGTAAATAATTTTTCTCCGCCATTTTGTCCAAAATCAGCTGTTGACCTTCTTGAACCCTGAGAACAGAATAACAATGGAGTTTGGCCGCATGCTTGCACTTTTCAGTTAAGATTGACTTAAGGAAATGAGAAGCTATCACTTGATGGGACTAAGAAAGATAAGTTTACCATTTTATGAACGGAAAATGAAACATCCCCAAACTCATGAGAAAACAGGTAAGAACATCCAGTAGATGACAGGCATTTTGTCTCATATCCAAGGTTTGCCGTGTCGGTGTACCTCGCCAACCGGGTTTCTCTGGGGACAGTACAGTACACCGTGTACCGCCGCAAGCCCCACCTCCGCCTCGCCCCCCACCCTCCCCCTCCGGTCCCCTCCCCCCCCCCAGTCCCCTCCTCCCCCTCTATCTCACTCATCCCTCCCCTCCGGTCCCCCCTCCCCCCTCCCCTCTGGTCACCCCCTCCCTCCCCTCCATCTCGCCCCCCACCCTCCTCCTCCAGTTCCCTCCCTCCCCCCTCCAATCCCCTCCTCTCCCTTTGTCTCGCCCCCCTCCCCCTCTGTCTCGCACATCCCTCCCCTCCAATTCCCCCCCTCCCCTTTGTCTCTCCCCCCTCCGTCTCGCCCCCCTGTCCCCTCCTCCCCTTGTCTCGCCCCCCACCCTCCCCCTCTGTCGCGACGGCGAGGGTGATGGCGAGGGCGTTGCGTCACAACGGCGAGGACGAGGGCAGTGCAGCGCGGCGGTGGCGAGGGCGTCGACTTCTCAGGGGCAACACAGCAGTGGCGACGGCAGGGGCTCCTCCCCATGGCGCGGCGGCGAGCGAGCATGAGAGAGAGAGAGAGAGAGGGATCGTGGGAGAGAGGGATGAGGGACCGGGAGGAAGAAGGTGGGAAAGAAGAGGCAGTGCATGAGGGGGGGGGGGGGGGGGAAGACTATGCCGACCATGCCTGGTACCGTCTTTTGCAAGGCACAATGCGGCACGGCCGAACCGCACCAGTACAGTGCGGTTTGGCCAACCATGCTCATGTAACTAAAATGACCTTTCCAGTCAAGTTATATGAGAATTGCAAGTCATGAAAGCGGCTAATATGAGTGTCTCCCATAATAAGATACACGGATGAATAAAAAAGGATCGTGGTCCAGGCTTTGCCACTCATATGAGCAGAACAAACATATAGCCAGTCACTGGCAAGGGGGAAATCTCATAAGGGAGATGGAGATGGCAGATAGGCTGAGTCTCACTTTGATGTGTGTGTGTTTTCATGAGAAAAATATATACAGAATTCTCCCATGATTTATTTGGACCAGGCCTATTGACGTAGGCTCATGTCCTTTGCATCTCCCCATCAACATAAGTTGATGTTAATTACATCAATTACACAATCAAGGACCCCTGATTAACCACCACATAGTGCACCATAATCCAAATAATTAAAAAAAAAATTACTTTTTCGTCCCTAAAACATATTTCCTTATTACCCTCAAATACAACTATTATTTTCTTAGTCCCTGAAATATTCCAACGCTTGCATAAAAGCCCATTTGGTATATAGATGTTAAAAAAAAGTGAATATACTGGAGTATATTCCATCTAAAAGTAACAGTGGCATGGAAATACCCAAAACAATCTAACTTTTTTATTTATATTATATGTTTAGAATGTGATAAACACATGACTGTGGTGCGATTACAACCTGTTTTGAGGTGCTTATTACCATATAGTAAGCATGTATTGGTTCAGATTGTGCCTACTAGGACTCACATCCAGTTAAACATTTTCATGAGGCTCAGAGGACTAGGGGGATTGTGAACTCCAACAAGAAGGGAGTTGGAGCAGGATCCAGGGGGAGTTAGCCTGCTGTGCGATGGATGGATGGAGTAGGTTTTATTTTTCCTCTTATGGATGATATTTTGTAATCTCAAACCATTATGGGTATTAGAGGTATTGATGATGATGACAGTGTAAATATGTTTAATGCAAACTATGTAAAGTTTTCATGGATTTGGTGTGGTGGTGTTCAGTTTGATTGATGGTTGGCTTATGTACCTTGCGATAATTCCAAACTCATGACGTATGTTAATCTGTGCGTGTGTGATCCCGATTTGGTCGGATTTTTGGCGAAGGAATTCCACAGGTTTAGCTGGAAAAAAACCCCTCCTTTGAAGTCTGATCCTATGGAAGGAAGACAAAGGGAGAAATTTTGTAAATTTGCAGCAAAACACTTGGTAAATCAATTACTTAATCAAGACCCTCTTGAGTTGTAAGATTTCACTTAAGTCTTAGTGTGCCTTGCATTATGCATGTGACATATCAAATGAGATATTTTAACCTTGAGGATATGAAATCACAATGATACCCTAATTATCAGGGAAATTGAAGTTATACCTCTTGCAATTAATTGCAGTTATGCCCTAATCTATTACTACTTACTCTTCTAAACCTTGTTCCATATAAAATTACATCAATTATTCCTCCAAAAAGCAGTCTAAATGTTAAACCAGTCTAAATGTTTTAAACGGGATTTATAAGTAGGGAAAGAACAACAAAAAAAAACAATATGATAAGGGCAACATGAGCAAAGTATATAATTCAAATATCTAGACAGAAGAGCAAGCAGGAGCACAAATGATGAATCAACAAACAAATAATGACAATGCAACTAACAAGCTTTTTTTAGAAACTTTCCCTTTTAAACTTCTTTTTAATTGGTTGGATTATGGGCATCATGTGGTGGTTAATCAGAAGTCATCGATTCTGCAATCGATGTAATTAACTACAACTTACATTGATGGAGAGAGGCAAAGGACATGAGCCTACATCAATAGGCCTGATCCAAATAAATACTAAAACATAAATGAATAAAGAAAACAAATCGAGAAAGAATCTATATTAAAAAGGGATTTCTCCTTTTTCTCACGAAAACAATGGCTAACAAAACTGTACCTGTCCATCCCTAAAAACATTAATCCAGTCCAGCATTCTTGGAATTGCCTCAATCAGTTTTGTGTATGTATCACTTTCACTTGCTGCAAAAGAAGGGCCAGTTATGAGGAATATACACTAGGATTATATCATTTAAATGCTTATACATTAAGGAACATGAACAACCAAAAGAATTCCATTTGTGGTCCAAAATGTAGATAACCTCATGATGTGTAGTTTATTCAATTCCACATTCTCATGAGTCAGTTAAAGTCACCATGTTTTCCAGGATTTATAATAGCAATACATCTAGGTTTGTGCATGTCATCTTACTCCGGACTCCTGAGCTAAATCAACAATAAAGACAGGGTATGCGATTCCTCTCCAACAGAATTGGTAATGACTATAATTTCAATGTTTCAGATGATTACGCATAAAGGCAGCAAAAAATTGTGCCCAAACTAATTAAATCAGCAAATGCTGTTGGAAATTGTCAATAAAACATATGTAAAGACCTAAAAAAAGAACAAAGGGGAACAACACCTCCACATGCATACAAATGCTCAATGTTTTGCTGCAGTACATTTCCTGCATACTCTTCCATGAATGCTCTTGTGGGAAAGTCTTTCAGAAGTCCAGCCTGTAAAAAACAGTAATTCTTGATAATATGATAACAGTGTTTCACCAGTGAAAAATTAGTTAAATAATATTGAGTGTGGAACCTGGAAAATCTGATGAAGCAAGGTACCAATCAGTGCAGAACTAGAATGTTCAGCTGTCTTCAGCCTTTCATCAAGGACAGCGCGCCTTGGGCAGCTGAAGCTAGAGGCAACCTAGGAATTTTGGAACATAAGCCTTAGGAAAAAGAAATAGAAAAACAAGCAAATTAAACATTAAATGTATATTTTGATTCTGCACAAAAAGAAAACCCTAATGAGAAAAATGCTTACCCGTGTTCCAGAGACAAGTATCTGTGGATGAATGATGAGCAAATTTTTGTGCCTATCAACTACACATCGGTCTTGTCCATTGAATTTCCCAATAACGTTTATTGTATCTCCAGGTCCGATCAGGCTATAAAACCTAAAATAGATATTAGAAATATAAGATGAATTGTTTGTGAAAGGAATTTCCAGTTAAACAACAGATACAAATTAAGGTATATAAACATTAATCAGAATGGAATACTTACTCTTTTTGTAGAGGCAATGAAAGATTGGTATCAACCAATTTATCATTTTTTTCATATATTAGATATCCAATTCCTTTTTTTCTGAGAATAAAATCTTTTCCACAAAATCTTGAAGTAACCAGCTTGTGAAAGTGTGTGCATGCACACACATACTTGGAACATTTTTGAATGGGAGGAAGAGGGGGATAACAGCCTAGACATGGCATTGGTTGACTTTGGTGACATGATGCAGAGAGAAAATCAAACAATTTGGACACTTAGTTTAATGAACAAGATGTATATAACCTCTTCACAACATTACATTTTGGTTTTGCTACCTCTATCTTCTATTTAACAAAACATCAGTTGTTTGCTTCTCTCCTGCATCCAAATTTGTTTACTATTAAACCAAGTTGTCCAAATTTGTTTATTATCAAACCTAGTTGCAATGTTTTAAAGGTAAAGAAGAAACAAGTTTTTATTCACCTGCCATATTTACAGGTAAGAGGAAAATACCATCCATTAATATCAGCCGTTGTTTTCTTCATAATTCCAAGACCCTACCGACTCTAAATTCAAGAGACTGTTAAGATGCTGCACCAGCAGCACAAGTTGCAATGCTGCACCCTATAAACTAGTCACATGTAGAAGGAACCAGCTAATCTAGAACCAGAATTGGCCTGGCTGAGATTAATCTACCTCACAGGCATGAAAAACTCTGCCAATCCAGCAATGAAGTTTTCAACTACCCATCCCTGATGGAATAATAAACCCAAGCTGTATACATTTTAAGTGCACTATCTTAAAATTAATCGCACTTGATTTTTTTGGTAAGGAAAATGGTTGCAATTCTGCACTGCAGAGACAAGTTCTCCTAATGGAGAGGAGTAAATAAAGGTAAAATAATGAAAGCATGATGAAGGCTTGAATCAGAAAATCCATGCTATGAATTCAAAACTGCACTAACCATTCATCACACAAATGCAAAGCCCTCTCTTGACCACTTTGTTCATTCAGCAAACGAAGAACCTAAAACATAAAGACTATACGTTGATAGCTTGTCTAGAGACTCCCAAAGTATTCAAGATGGCTTCAAGGAAAGTCTTAAAGAGCACCTTCACAGGTTGTTGCACTTGTGTTGAATCATCCACTATGTGCTTCTCCAATACCTGCCACACAGAAGTGGTCATGCTACAATGAAGTTACATGAGAATAAATTTTCCGAAGGCTCTTGAAGGTGTAAAAATAAAGGTAGACCTCCAGTACTAAGAAATTTTGATTGCAATGAGCACTAATGTCCCCTTCTGGCATGTTGACAAACATTTTATGTTGTTCTTCTGAAATGTCGACAGATGCTTTGTGTTGTTTCTCACTCATAATATGCATCTTGCGGGCGTCTTTCATATGTCCTTCCGTTAAGCATAGTGTGGAACCATCTGACGAGGATTCAACAGCAATTGCATCTTCCACTTGATCTAAAAGCTCTAGCAATGCCTAAGAAAAAAATGAAAAGGCAAAAGTTACAAAAAATGTGAAATACTAGCAGGCGATTGAACAACATAGGGCCAAAGAGAGAGAGAGAGAGAGAGAGAATCTGCAAGGGGATAACATTTTTGAAGAACTGGAGATCGAAGGTAAATTAATCATGGATCTCAAACCTTCCTATGCTGGATTGAGCCAAGCTGATCGGACGTTCCATGGCAAGAAGCATCTCCAACAGGCTGTTGCCTCAACCCACAGAAAAGAAAACAAGAAAGAGAAGAAAATTAATGAACAGAAAGGTCGAATATGCAGATGAATGCAACAGCGAGTGAGTCAAAATCAGGACAGTTTACCTCAAGGGAGACATATGAGGTAGATGGAGGAGTCCGGAATGGACTCTGAAGCTCCATCATACTGACAGTGCTCGAATCAGCATTATTATCCGAACCATTGCGGTGTAACATATCCTGGAAAGAAACCCTTTTGGAGTACCCCACAGTCTTTCCAGGGGCCACCATGGTTGGAGAACACATCCATTTCTCAAGTCGCTCCCCAAAACAAGGTGAATTCTGCACAAGCAACCAAGTTAGAGGCATTTTGTCGAGAGCTAGCGGCCTGACAACAAATGCGTACAAACCCCATGCTCAAAACGGCAGACCTCTTGCGAACATGGGCGCAAGCGAGAGGCGCTCAGCTTCGAAGCGACCGTCGCGTCCTGCAGTTGTTTGGTGGTGAAAGATCGCAGCCGCTCGTTGACCGGTGATATCTTCCATGTTACCTCCTCCGCTCCATCATCTTGGCTCTGTTTTATCAGCTGCTTCACAACACCAAACAAACCTCAAAAAAGTGAACCGAAGGCTGCCGCATACAAAACACGAGCAGCAGGAGCAGGCAAAATGGAAGGGACCGAGGAAGTAGCACCCACCATTCCGGGAGAGAATCTGAAGCGCTTGACGGACACAGTCTTGCCGATCTCCGGCGATAAAAGGGTCGGATCTTCGCATTCCTTCTCTTCGACGTTCTGGGGAGCGGCAGCAGTGGCGGGAGGGTCGCATCGGGTGGGTTCCGGTTCTGTATCTGGAGAAGGGTTCGTGAGGTTGGAGGGAGTGGATGAGACGACGGTGGCGGCGGCCGCGGCGGTGGCCTGGGAGTGGCGCTCGAAGAAATGCTGGATGCCGAACTTGGCGGGCTGGGACTGGTGGATGCTCTGGTTCGATCTCCTCGAGGAGGACGAGGAGGGTACTCGCTTCTTCGGAGCCATGGCCGGGGGGCGGGGGCGGCTCTCTTCCTCCGGCGTCGGGTGAAACCAGGACGGACTGACGGAGGGCTCGAAGAGGACCCCGCGGGAGGCAAAGGGGTTTTTTCCCGCGCTTTGCAACGAAGAAGAAAATGGAATCTTGAAGGGTCCACCAGTTGGGTGGTTGAGATGGTAGATCAGGAGTAGACGGATCCCTATCCTGTGGCTGGGAAGATCTTCCCGCGCTTTTGATAATTCGATGGGAAGGGGATGGGATGACGAATGACGTCATTGCGGGCCTGAGTTGGGCTCGGTAGCCTTTCCACTAAATCTGGGCCTCAATTGGGTTTGGGCTGATGTTCACGTCGAAGCAGGTTTAAAAAAAATGTTGGGGTTTTTGCAATTAAAATATTGATAGAAGTAAATTTGTCAAAAAATTATATCTCAAATTGCATTAGTAAACATATCCTTGTCTAAAATCAAATAGTGTAAATATACTATCACGATAGTCACACCGTTGGCATATTTGCAAAGGGCCTTAATGAAAATATGCCATCATGATGACATATTTATATTATTTTATTTTATAAAAAGATATGTCTGTTAATAGATTTCGAGAAATAATTTTTTTTGCAAATTCATAATTTATTTACAAAAATAACTAAAATATTCACTACTTGATAACTAAGGGGTAAGACTTATTTGACCTGGTGGGATTCAATCCAAATAGGTAATGTCATATTTATATGATAATAACATGGCATAAATAGTGGCAGTGGACAATAATAGATAATTGTGGATGCAGACACGACGGCGATGACAAAAAATCAACAATAGTAAATGGCATAGATGACGTGAATATGATATGACCCAATCAAATTGAATCTAAGTAGATCACATAAATAAGCATTTTTCCTAAGAATGTAAACTCACATGAGCTTTAGTCGTTACAAAAATAAACAAGCACTAACAATTGAAAAAATACATTGTATAGGGCCGTTATGGGCCTGAGCGGGTCTTTCGGCCTTTTGAAATAGCAGGCCGGATCTTTTATGTAATGGATTCCTTTTGCAGGCCGGATCCGAGTTTGACGTCTTATTGTGGAAACCACCCCGTCGGGTTCACACATCACACCTACGCGTTCACCTACACAAGTCTCTGACATGACATCTATTGGGCAGTCTGGGTTCGATACCCAGCACCAAAAAAAAAAAAAATCTCTGACATTTATTGAGGGCATATTAGCAATTTTGGCACCGCCTCTTTTTTTTTGGTAACGCCGTTCGTGTGATTTTGTGGGTTCAGGACTAGGGTTGCAAACGAACCAATACACTCGACGAGTAGCTCGATATTCGACTCGATAACAACTCGACTCGACTCGCTTATTAAACTAACGAGCCGAGCTTGAACAAAAAAATAAGCTCGGTTCATAAACGAGCCGAGCTTGAACAAAGGTATGCTCGACTCGATTATGTTCGCGAGTAGCTCGTTAAGATACTCGATAAAATACTCGTTAAGATACTCGATAAAACACTCGTTAAAATATTCGATAAATTATTCGTTAATATACTCGTTACTATACTCGATTTAATATTCGTTAACATACTTGATAAATTAGTCATTATATTATTAAATATCATATTAGATAAATTATTTGTTAAATATAAAGATACAAATATATTTATATATTCTTAACAATTTATTATCAAATTATAAAAATTTATAAAATTTTATTTGTAACCAGTCCCCACACAAGCAAACCCTATTTCATCAAACCCCCAAATCCCATTCCCGGCCGCTTTCCAAGCTTCCAGGCAGCACCTTCGGCCCTTCCCCAGGCCACACCCCAGGCCCCGACTCCCAGGTCCTCCAGCGGCGCAGGGCTCCCCCCTGGCTCCCACGTCCTCCCAGCGGCACAGCGCTCCCCTCCGGCCCCTCCCAGCGTCCCTGGTCGACGCAGCGGCGCAGCGTTCCTCCCCCCTCGGCCCCTCTCAACGGCGCAGCGCTTCCCCTCCTATCAGCGGCGGAGCGTTCCTCCCCCTCGGCCCCTCCCAACGGCGCAGCGCTTCCCCTCCTATCAGCGGCGGAGCGTTCTTCCTCCCTCGGCCCCTCCCAGCGGCTCAGCGTTTCCCCTCCTACCAGGCAGCGGCGTAGCGTATTGATTTTTCAGACTTTTGTTTATTTTTTTGTTTATTTTTTAGACTGATTTCTCACACGGTGGACACCGACATCCGCCTGAACCTTGGAGCCGTCCTCATGGTCAGTCTGAAAGCGGACACCCCCATCTGCCTGATCATCACGGGCACTTCCGCCATACCCTTTATTCAGCCAATTTCTTCTCCGGTAATCAGCCCATGTCCCCCACGGTCGTGAAGCTTTGCGGACTCCGCCGACAAAGTAGTCTGCAGGTTGGCCGCCTAATCTGCAGGAGGGTGGAGGAGTACTGATCATCCCAGTTGTTTCCTCTTCAGCTTGCCGATCCAACTTCGTATGCAAGGGGCCCTGTAAAAAGGAGAACTGAACTCGTACGACGTTCTGTCAGTTAGGGAAAGAAGAGGAAACTAGCGGATCTATGTGAATGTGTCTGGATCAACGGAAAAGAAGTGATGAAAACGCTATGAACTAACCATCTTGCTCTGCATGCTAAGAAGCTAGATAGCTGGTGGCAGTTGGCAGGTACCGACGTTAGTTCTTAGAATGTCTTCTTGTGAAATTGATAGCGCGGTTTACTTCATCTTCCCCCACCAAGTAACATCATTAATTTATACGTGCTAAAGCAAGTTAGCTGATCATATGTCCCTTAAGTTAGATATTAATTTAGTTAATTATCATCTACCCCTGGTGGACCTTGTCTGAAAGCGATAGTACTTGTACATCTAGAAATTCATCTCTGGAGCATCAAAGAAGGAAAAAGAACGGTGACCAATTTCTTTAACTTAGTCCAGAAACTTGTGAGTTTTTTTTTTTTTTCTGAATATCGATTACTTATGAATTTTACTTTCATTTTTTTCTTCTATTTTTTCCCCTAGAATGATATCAGTAACCTTTTTGTCATGTGTTTTTACATATTTTTATGACTGTTTGTATTATATGTTGTTGTTTTTTGTTTATATGTTGTTGTTTTTTGTGTTTATATTTTGTTTATATGTGTTTTTACATATTTTTATGACTGTTTGTGTTTATATGTTGACTGTTTGCAGTAACACTCTGCTCAAACAACACTGTCAAGCAACAGTGGGAGTTCTGAGGTGTGGTTGGGGAGGCAAGGTGATTGCTTGCATAGGGAGGCGAGGTGCCTGCAACAATAGCTGAAAGCAAGTAAGAGTGAGAGCAGCTTGTAAGGTATGTCTTCTCAAGAGATAGAAAAATGTTGCTCACTGTTGCCTTTAGAGCTTGTATCTTCTAGCGTTGCTTCTTCTTCAAATGTAGTTATGGATAAAGAATGTGAGCCGATTAATGAAACAATGGATGAAGTTATTGTTGTGGATGAAGAGGCCAATATGGAAGATACATAAGAAAATCCTTATGCAAAGAAGAAAAGAAAGAAGACATCTGAAGTTTGGCAAAATTTTCAGTCTGTAAAACTTGCTGATGGGTCAGAAAAAGTGCAGTGCAATCATTGTAAAGCTAAGCTTACAAAAAGTGCAACCGGTACTACCACACAGTTTAAAAGGCATTTGATTTATTGTCCTAGATATCAATTGGCGAAAGGACAACAACAAATTAATTTGCAACATTCTATTCCAGAATCTAATTCTGAAAGTGCAAGTGCAATACAAAAAGTTCAAACTTGGAAGTATGATCATGCTAAAGTTAGAGAGATTGTTTCTCATATGATTATGGTGCATGAGTTGCCTTTCTCTTTTGTTGAGTATGATATGTTCAATATATTGATGAAGGCTGCCAATCCTCTTTATCAAAAGATCACTAGGACTACTACAAGGAATGACTGTGTGACTAGTTATGAGATTGAGAAGAAGAGATTGAAAACAATGCTTAAAGCTATTACTAATGTTAATATCACTACAGATTTGTGGAAGTCTGGGCAGAAGGTACAATATATGGTGGTAACTTGTCATTTTGTTGACAATTGGAAGCTACATAAGAGAGTGATAAACTTTGTTGCTGTGCCTCCTCCTCATTCTGGAATTGTTATTCATGATGCTCTTTATAAATGTTTAGAAGAATGGGGAATTGAAAAGAAAGTGACAACTATAACAGTGGACAATGCTTCTTATAATGATATAGCAGTGAGAATGTTGAAAGATAGCCTAAACTTTCATAGAAGATTATCTTGCGATGGGACATTATTCCATGTGCGTTGTTGTGCACATATTTTAAATATCTTGGTGCAAGATGGTTTATCTGAAATTCAGCATGTGATTGAAAATGTTAGAGAAAGTGTGAAATATATTTCAGCATCTTCTGTGAGATTAACCATGTTCAGTGAGATTGCTAAACAACTACAATTGCCAGCAAAGAAGTTGATTTTAGATTGTTGCACGAGATGGAATGCAACGTATAACATGTTGGCTTGTGCTTTGGAATTTCGAAAAGTATTTCCTCGTTATCAAGAAAGAGATCCACATTATCGTTTCTTGCCTTCAGAGGAAGATTGGGATAGAGTTGAATATGTTTGCTCATTCTTAGCACTTTTCAATGAAGTAACCAATATTATTTCAGGTGAGAAATTTGTGTTTTTATCTTATTATTGCTTTCATTTCAGTTTTTTTATTTATTTTTAACCTCTCATTATGTTTTCCTTTCAAGGTACTGAATATCCAACGTCTAACTTATTTCTTCCTGAACTTACAAATATAAAGGAAATGCTAGATGAGACAAGTGTAAGTGGTAGTGAATATATGCAAGGAATGGCAAAGAGAATGAAGTTGAAATTTGATAAATACTGGGGTGATTGCAACTTGTTGATATCTATTGCTGCTGTTTTGGATCCTAGAAATAAGATGAAGTTGATAGAATTCTCATTTCATGCTCTTTACTCTGAGGAAGAGGCTGCTACACATATTTTTACTGTGCGTGATTGTTTATATACAATTTATAAAGAATATGTGGATGCTCATGCAGCTGCCAGTATTGAGAAGAATGCAGAGAGTGACTCTCAAGAGATAGAGTCAACTAGTGGTGTCATGCTTGGGCGAGGAAAATCTATATTGAGTGGAAGAAGAAAATTTGATCATTATATTAGAAGTGTTGATACCATTGAAAATGTAAAATCTGAACTTGATGTCTATTTGCAAGAGGGTGTCATTATTTATGATGAACAAACAACTGGGCTATTTGATGCATTAGAGTGGTGGAAGGCTAACAACTTAAAGTTTCGAATTTTATCAAAGATGGCATGTGATATTTTAGCAATCCCTGTAACCACAGTGGCATCTGAAGCAACATTTAGTGCTGGTGGTAGAGTAATTGATACATATCGATCATGTTTGGGAATAGACACTGTTCAAGTTTTAATGTGTGGTGAAGATTGGTTTCGTAATTTCTATGGAATTAAGAGGAGGATCAAAGTAAGTACTTTATATTTGAAGTAATTGTGATTTTCTCTTGTATATTTTATTGATGCATTAATCTTAATGTAAATTTTTACTATTTCAGACAGTGGAGGATGTTAAGGAGATTGCACTACATGAATGAGGAGCATCCGTTGAAGTTGGATGGAACATGTTATGATATTTGAATTTACATTTTGATTATTGTAATATGGTATCAAAACTTGAAGATGTTATAGATTTTTGTTAAGACTTGGTTGAATATGCTTTAGATATTGTGTTATTCTCATAGTGCTTTGAATTCTTGGTGCCATGACAGTGAAGGCTTGGTGCCATAACAATGGGGGTGAACTCAATTGGTACCATCCTGTTAGGGTATTATATTTGTGGCCTCATTACTATGCTCTTTCAGATTGCTGTTAGCCTGTTATGGAAGATTTTGCATATTCTTTGATTTTGTATGTGCACAATTGAGGAAGCTAAAGAAGCCCTTCCATGCATGGTGATTGCAGTTCAAGTGGTATGCTTGCATTTATTCCTTTATACTTGTCTTCTAACAAAGTTAATATTCTAACAAGCATAGTATACCTATTATAGATGGAGGTACAATATTGTACTGTGCATAAAGATTGTCAGAACATCAAATAGATGGTAATTGTCAGCAAAATTCCAACAGGCAAATTATTTATAGATGGAGGTACAATATTGTATCTAAACTTTAGAGACCAACAGAAACTTTCTTCATTCTTTTTTAAAGAAATTCAGAGAAGAATACAATAAAGAGTGACGCTGCAGTAATTACCCAAAATGGTTGTCATAAATTTCTGTAAGCCAAAAGTAGATATCTTATAGAAATATAAGTGTAGAATCCCTGTATGACCTTTAGAGCTAAAGCAGAATGTTACAATATTCAGAGCTGTCCTTTCTTTTCTCAGTTCATATCAAAGCTTGGAGATTGTCTTGTTCACCTTTTGTCTGGCATACTCTTCAACAATGCTAACTGAAGTCTCCCTATGTCTCAGGAAGAACTCCGCAAGTAGGATATCTCTTTCTCTAGATGTCAGATCACCATGGCATCCCTGCATTTGGTTTCCAGCTCAGGTATGATGGTACAATACATCAATAGCTCTCTAGTTCACAAGATCGATCTATAATGCAACATTTAATTTTTACAGTCCTTGGGCAAAACAACAGCAAAGGTTCCTCCAGTTTGTCAAACTATGGATGAGGAATACTGCATCTTACACATCAACTTCAATTGTTGAGGCACTTTTGCTAGACTGCCTTATAATAGGTATACTATGCTTTATTATTTGTATTTTTCCTCCTTGTTCAGGCTTATTATGGTCATCTCTTTATTACGTGATGCTATGAGTATGCCCAAAATGGCTATGTACCTTTTACGTTGTTCCCTTTTGTGAAGTTGAATAATTTGGATACTTGAATATGTAGCCTTTTGTCATTTTTCTTGAAGAAATTTGGGGAGATAGTACGGAGTCACTTAATGTTTTACCATTGGGCTACTCCTTTTTGTATGGTTCTTGAAGAAAAAACTGATCTATATATGCTGCTCCATTTCCATTTTTTTTCCTTAAAAACTGATCTATATATGCTTAACTGTTAAGTGGAACTCTGTGAAGGAATGGCCCAAACCTTTCTCATCTTCACCCAACTTGGAGTCATCACTTCTCACTCCTTTGTCATTATTCCGAACCAGGCATCCACATCTTGTTTATGGTTGTGCAGCTGTCACTTGATCAATATTTAAGCTTGGTGGGCATTTTGTGCTGAATTCTGGGGGAGAAGGCTGTGGGAGGGCAGTGGCATGTGCTGTTGTGGGAGAGAAAATAAAGTATGATGCCCTGGACTCCTTGGACAAGAAACAAAAAGAAAGCACAGCTGCTGCACTTTGCATCAACAAAAGAACAGGGACCAGAGGGGGAAAACAGATGTCTAATACTCAACAAAGGTGGCCATGAGGTGTCTGTGTATAGTGTAGGTGGGGACAGGGTGAAGCTTGTGACCGCTAAGCTGCCTCTAGCTCCCACTATGATGCAGAACTGTTTACCTCACCCATGCCTCTTCTCATTCATTCCCTCTCCAAGTCTTTCTCTAGTTATGTTACTTCTTACAAAAGAAAAAGGTTCCAGAACATGGACCTATGAGTTTCCTGCCATCAATGGTGAATATCATGTATATAGGCCATAAGATGGAGGACAAGGTACATGCACATGCTGTTATTAAAGATGGGTTGATTTGGTATTAAGATTGAGCTTGTGGGCATGGCCACAGCTTGATGTTTATGTAGCATATATAGATCAGTTTTGTATGTTTATGTAATAAATCCTGCCGGTCATCTTAACTGTTAAGTGGAAGATTGTGTATATGTGTTTATGTAGTATGACATTAGGGATATTTTTGGGTTTTTAAATTTTTTCTATGGCATATTTTGGTGAAAAAGTGATAGCATATTTGTATAACATGCAACAATTTATATGGTATGACATTAGGGGCAAATCTATTTTTTTATTATTTTTCTATGACATTTTGATAAAAAATTAGGAACATAAGTCTATAACAATTTATATAGTATGGCATTAGGGGCATTTTGGGTTTTTTTAACCTTTATGTTGCACACTGTGATAAAAAAATTGGGAGTATGTGCATAGCTTGTAGGTTGTCATGTTAAACGAGCCGAGCTCGAGCTTGCACTCGTTTTTGTGTACAAATTTTGATCCGAGTTCGAGTTCGAGCTCAAATATGTGGATGGTTAAACGAGTCGAGTTCGAGCCTAAGCTCGTTTAGGTAAGAAATTCGAATTCGAATTCGAACTCGAGCTCGTATTCGAACTCGTTTATGTAAACGAGTAGCTTAACGAGCCGAGCTCAAACATGGTAAATACTTATCGAGCCGAGTACGAACATAGGTCAAAAGTACTCGGCGAGTATCGAGCCGAGTTCGAACTCGCCAATAAACGAACGAGCCGAGCTCGAGCAGAGTGTTACTCGGCTCGGCTCGGATCGTTTGCAGCCCTATTCAGGACCTCAGGTCAAGGTCAAAATTTGATAGTTATCCGTATTATCCTTATCTTACTTAACTAAAAAAATCTAAAATTTACGCACCTCAAAAATTATATATAAATTAAATAAACCTCCCAAAACATCGAACTCGGGATCTAACACCCACCCGAGGTCCTCATTTTGGCACCGCCTTCCTTCTCAAATGGCGGGCGGCATCCGAAGCTAACGCGCCCCCACCACGACTCATTCGTTGTCCAACCCCCAACAGTGGAGAAATCGTGTCCTTGTCAAGCACGCAACCGCCCACCGTGTGTCGGGACGCCTCTTCGCGCAAACCTTCTTTGGACCGTCCGATTCCGATTAGGTTACGATTACGATTGCGCGTCCTCTCCTCTGTATGTCGGTTGGTTTCACCGCCCTTGGAAGCCTATATAAAGCGCCCAGGCTCGTGGGTTCTTTCTTCTTCTTGCGGCTTTGGGACGATCGTCTCCGTCTTCTTCCTCAGCTTCCTGCCACGCTATGGCTGCCGCTCTTCTCCTGCAGCCTCTTCTTTTGGTGTAATCGTTCTCGCCTTTTCTCTTCATTTGATTTGTAGGATCCTTTGTCGCGGTCCATCTCTTCCTCTTCATCCGGTTGCCTCGATCTTTCTGGGGAAAATTTTCTTCTACGACATGGCTGTTGCTCGCCTCCTCCAACCCCTTGATCTGGTATGTTTGATTCTTGGACGTTCTTGTCTTTTGTTCGCGTTTGATTTGCAGCTGTGTCTGGTCCTTCTCTCTGGCTTCTTCTGGTTGCCTGGATCCTTTTGGGGGAAAATTTTCTTCTACGCCATTGCTGCCGCTCGCCTCCTCATCCTCCTCCTTCATCTGGTGTATTGGATCCTTGGTCGTTCTTTTCTATTCGCTTGATTTGCGCGATCCTGTGTCGCGGTCCTTCTCTCTGGCTTCTTCTGGTTGCCTCGATCTTTCTGGGGAATTTTTTCTTCTACGCCATGGCCGCCACTCGCCGCCTCCAACCCCTTGATTTGGTATATTTGATCCTTGGACGTTATCGTCTTTACTTGTCGTTTGATTTGCAGGATCCTGTGTTGTGGTCCTCTCTGGCTTCTTTTTGTTCCGTCGATAGCTGCCGCTCGCCGCCTCCAACCCCTTCACCTGGTATTGGATCCTTGGTCGTTCTTGTCTTTTCTCTCTGTTTAATTTGCAGGATCCCGTGTCCTGGTCCTTCTCTTCGGCTCCTCTGATTTCCTGGACCCTTTTGTGGGTTTTTTCTCGGCTATTCGTTGCCTAGGTGGATCTCTTCTGCCTCATCTTAATTTCCTTCTATATTATGAATTTTGATGCGTGTCTTCCGATTGATCCTTCCAGGGAAATTCTTCTGTTCTCCTTATTCTATGTACAGATCTTTTGGTTAGATTTTAGCTTTCTTTTGACCATTTATATTATGAACTTTGATGCATGCTGTTGCCCTCGTCTGCCGGATCTTTCTGTTGGATTTCATCTTGTATCTGTATGCTAAATAGATCTTTTCAGACCGGTCTATAGTTTTCTTCCATGTTATCAATTTTGATGGGACATCCTTTCCTCTTTGTATCCAATTTCTGTGATCGATCTGTTGATGTTTTTATCCCATCCGCGTGATCTGGATCGTCTCAGCCCTGTGGTTTCGATGATAGATTTTTGTTGGCTTCCTGGTGTGCATAGTCTAAAACATTTTTGTCGCATTCCCTTTTTGTGGTGTCCCTTTTGCTTTCGTGTGCAATGGCCTTTCGTTGGGGACTGAGGGCT
The DNA here is from genome assembly GCA_014218235.1 of Colocasia esculenta. Taxonomy (NCBI): domain Eukaryota; kingdom Viridiplantae; phylum Streptophyta; class Magnoliopsida; order Alismatales; family Araceae; genus Colocasia; species Colocasia esculenta. Next base: position 664,028 of record JACBKR010000123.1, on the reverse strand, counting down.
CTTGTGTTATTTCCCGTTATTCCTCATTATTTTGGTAATATGGATTCTTTCGGTTGGCGTGGTTTGGCATACATAAGGTAGTTCTTCTTCTTTTTTTTTAAATGATATGCGGGTTCAAGGAAGATCATTTGTGATAATGGGCTATACCTTGGTGCTAATAGCATGTTGGACTGGAAATTCTATTCATCCATGATAATGGGCTATACCTTGATGCTGATAGCATGTTGGACTGGAAACTCAATTCATCTATGGTAATTTGCTCTCTGTGATTCTTGTTTTCCATTTAAGAACTGTCTGTGATAAATTTGTAAAGGCAGGTAGTCCCCGCACTTGGAATCCATTTAACGAAATGTTTTTTAAAGATTATTCTACTTCTTTGTATTCATTTCTGGGGGATTTCTATTTCAAGTTTTTTTTCCTCATTGCGTATGCTTTTATCTATTTGCCTTGTGTCTTACATTTGTTTGAGTTATGTAAAGAATTACTGTTTGAATTATGATGCAGGTACTGCATATGCATCTGCAAATTTCTGCTTTATTTATTTCTCTTCTAGGCCACCTCTCTGGCATCTTTGCAATGTGCATTTTGTTTCTGTTTGTTTCTTCATCATTTTGGACATATGCTCAGTAATTGGTTTATGCGCTTATTAAGAGACGTATTTTGACATCTGACTTCAAAAGGTCTTTTCTGATGCAAATGACTCTGTCATTCTGATATTTAGGAACATTTGGATTGTATCTTTGATTCTTATGCAGCAGTGGATTTTCACTAAATTTTGTCATGTCAATATATAAGCTGGCATGCTTCTGCCTTTTAAATTATCGTTGTTTGTGACATGTCTTGCTAGATCAAAGAATTAGACTGGGTTTGAGATGGCTCTTATGGGGGCATTTCTTCGATGTTTGTTACAATTGCCTTTGTCAGGTTCTTGTGTGAACCTTGTTCAAAGTTTTTGTCCTATGCATCTTTGCTATTCATCTTCTCTGTTTCTCACATATTTTGCTAGATCAAAACTGATGTGATTAATTCAATTGACTGGGTTGTAGCATTAAATGATGAATTTGTTTCATTGAAATCAGATTCCTCCATTGTGAATGCCATGATGAGATTTTGGATGCCTGCAAGTGGTACGATTGTCAGTATATGAGGCGCCACCTTTGGTAATGGTCGACACCATTCACGAACCACCTCTTATTGAGTTCTGAGATTTTGGATATGACAACAAGTGGTAGGATTGTCAGTATGTGAGACGCCAAGTCCAGGGTTGTGCATCTCACATAGAATTTTTGCACTTCACACGTCGTTAATTATGTCTGCTTTCACATATCTTGCCAGGCCTTTGGTAATGGTCAACACCATTGATGAACAATCTCTTATTGAGTGTTGGAATATATTTGGGAATTGTCACTTTTGAGAGTATGATGTAGTTCTATGTGAAGGAATTTGGGAAGAAAAGATGATCTTATGTCGAAAACTTCTGAAGTTTCTCATGCCATTCTTGATCTTTGCGGTGCTAAGATCTATTCTGAACATTTTTTGATCATGGTACTAGCAGTTGAGGAAAAAACAACTTTCTTTTGTTGGAGATCTCTGCCTCTCAAGGATTCGGTCTGTCATGTTAAATTCTTGTTGCCATTCTTCAGTAATGCATCTTCTTTTCCTTTTCTATTCTGGAGAATGTTTGGATCCATAGCTTCTTGCTGAAGGTGGACATAGTTAATATTTCATGGTGCAGAGAAGGGGGGGGGAGTAAAGCCTTATCGGAAGCAGAGCAGGATGCTCTAGGCCCTCTGACTTCAAAAGTAGATCAAGTTCTTTTTTCAATGACTGTTATTTTTGGTGGAACTGCAGTTTAGCTCTTGGACTGTTCAAGAAGCATTGTTTGCTGTTTTGTCATTGGGACATGGTGGTAAAGACAGTTTTAGAATTTTAGCTGCAAATTTATCTGACATCCATCACATAAAAGTAGATTTATGTTTAGGCATTTGTCCCCTGACTCCCCTCAATTCCATCTATTGGTGACTACAGGAGGAGTTGAGTTCTTGCATCTTTGGCATTTGCGGTGAAGCTCAAAGGGAGGGTGCATTTAGTAGAACATGAGCCTCTAGGCCTCCGACAAATTGAGTACAGTTTCTACATGAGTTTCTTATGGCACAGTATTTAAAAACTACATCTAGTTCCTTTTTTGAGTGTTCTTCCATGTTTGGCCAAAAGTTCTAGGCCGAACTGCAGTTTGCAGCAGTATATTGGAAAGCACGGGTAGCGTTCGCCATGGAGCATTGGTGGCTTTTGCTATGGGAACCTGATGATAAAGGCAGTGTTCGGAATTTTGTCCGCAATTTTTATTCCACATCCATCCACATATTGTGATTTCTGTTTAGTTCGTTCTCCACTCAGTTCCATCTATTAGTGGAAATCAAGAAGAAGGTTCACTTCTTGAATCTTTGGCTTTTGCGACAAGTAGTTAAGCCATCTCAAAGGAGGGGGTGCAATATCAGTTCAATTGTTGCATGGGTTTCTTACAGCATAGTTCTACTTCAAAACTATATGAAGCTGTTTTTTGGGTGATCTTTTACAAAAGCCCGACATTCTTTTAGGTGGAACTGCAGTTTCTGGCGGTATATTGGACCTTAGCTGATGGGCTGTTCAAGAAGCATCGGGGGCGTTTGCCGTGGGGAGACCATGGTGAAGGTGGAGTTCACTTCTCAGATCTTTGGCTATTGCTAAAAGTAAGACTATTCCCAAGGAGGGTGCATAAGTAGCAGAACAGGAGCCTCTAGGCCTCCGACAAAATGAGTCCAACTTCTGCCTGAGTTTCCTATAACCGATAGTTCTTTTTTTCAAGTGATCTCTTACACTAGGTGTAACTGCAGTTTGTAGTAGTATTAACTGCCAGGCTGTTCAAGAAACATTGGTGGCTTTTGTCGTGGGGACATTGTGGTAAAGGTGGTGTTCAGGCTTTTCTCCCGTCAATTCCATTTGTTGGCTGTTTAAAAGAGGAGTTTGGTATGTGCATCTTTGCAGACGAGAAATAAAATCATCTCAAAAGAGGGAAACATAACTAGCCTAACAAGAGCCTCTGTACACCTGTGACAAAATAAGTCCAATTTCTGCATGAGCAGCTAACAGCACAACTTCCCTTCAAATACACTTGCCCAAATTCTTTCAGGTAGAACCGTCTATTCAACAAGAGGAGTTAGCTTATTGCATCTTTTGCATTTCAATAAATCATCTCAACGCATGAGTAGCAGAACAAGAGCCAATTTCTGCGTGAGTTTCTGATCTTGTGATTTTTTACACTTACCTGGCATTTCTCTAGGTAACTGCAATCTGCAGCGATATATTGGATCCTTGGCTGCTGGGCTTTTCAAGAGCCGGTGGTGGCTTTTGCCATGTAACTGCAGTTTGTAGCTGTATATTGGATCTTAACTGCCGGGCTTTTCAATGTGGCATTAGCCGTGGGGACTGGTAAAGGCGATCTTCAAAATTTGTCTGAAAATTTTATTCTACATCCATCCAATGAAATGACAGGCGTTCAAGCTTTCTCTGCTCAGTTCCATCTATTGGCTGTTTAAAGGAGGAGTTTGCTTGTTGTATCTTTGGCATTTGTGACAAAAAATAAAACCATCTCAAAGGAGGGAACATTAGCAGCAGAACAAGAGCCCCTCTAGACCTGTGACAAAATAAATCCAATTTCTGCATGAGCTTCTGACAGCACAAGTTAACCTCAAAATTATATCATCTATTTGAGTGTTCTTCTTTTACAGTTGTTCAAATTCTTTTAGGTGGAACTGCAGTCTATAAGCACTAAAACTGTCTATCTATAGTTTGCTTATCGCATCCTTTGCATTTGCAGGATGTAAAACCATCTCAATGGAGGGTGCATAAGTAGCAGAACAAGAGCCTTTAGGCCTCCGACAAAATCAGTCCAATATCTGCATGAGTTTCTGATCTACTTCAAAAACAATTTTAGATTAAGTTTTCTTTTCCAACGATCTTTTACACTTACCTGGCATTCCTCTAGGTAACTGCAATCTGTAGCGGTATATTGGACCCTTAGCTACTGGGCTTCAAGAGCTGGTGGTGGCTTTTGCCATGGGGAATCGTGGTAATGGCAGTGTTCAGATTATTTGTCTGCAAATGTTATTCCACATCCATCCACATAAATTTGTGATTTGATTAGGTCTTTCTCCCACATATTCCATCTACTGATGATAAAGTACAAGAGGTGTCTGCTTATCAAAACTTTGGCTTTCCCTACAACAGGTAAAACCATCTCAAAAGAGGATGCATTAGTAGCAGAGCAGGAGCATCTAGGCCAACAATAAATGAGTCCAATTTCTGCCTGAGCTTCTTATAGTACTGATTTGTTTCAGAAGTCCTTATTTAAAATTGATCGTTTACATCAGGTGTCACTGTAGTCTGTAGCGGTATATTGGATCTTAACTGCCGGGCTTTTCAAGGTAGCATTTGTCGTGGGGACATTATGCTTAAGGCAGTCTTCAAAGTTTTGGTCTGAAAATTTTATTCTACATCCTTCCAATGAAATGACAGTTCAGGCTTTTCTCTGCTCAATTCCATCTATTGGCTGTTTAAAGGAGTTTGCTTCTCTGCTTCTCGCATCTTTGGCATTTGTGACGAGAAATAAAACCATCTCAAAGGAGGGAACACAAGTACCAGAACAAGAACCCCTCTAGCCCTTCACAAAATAAGTCCAATTTCTGTATGAGCTTCTAGCAGCACAACATCACTTCAAGATTAAATTGTCTATTTGAGTGTTCTTTTACACTTGTCCAAATTCCATTTATCTCGTTTGCTCATCGCATTTTTTCCATTTGCAGCAAGTAAAGCCATCTCAATGGAGGGTGCATAAGTAGCAGAACAAGAGCCTCTAGGCCTCCGACAAAATCAGTCCAATTTCTTCATGAGTTTTTGATCTACTTCAAAACAATTTTAGATAAGGTTTTCTGTAGCAACGATCTTTTACACTTCCCTGCTGTTCCTCCAGCTAACTGCAATCTGTAGCGGTATATTGGACCCTTGGCTGCTGGGCTTTTCAAGAGCTGGTGGTGGCTTTTGCCATGGGGACTGTGGTAACGGCAGTGTTCAGATTTTTTGTCTGCAAATGTTATTCCAAATCTATCCACACAAAATTGTGATTTCTGATTAGGTCTTTCTCCCACAAATTCCATCTACTGGTGTTAAAGTACAAGAGGTGTCTTGCTTATCAAAACGTTGGCTTTTCCTACCAAAAGTAAAACCATGTCAAAGGAGGATGCAGTAAGTAGCAGAACAGGAGGATCTAGGCTTCCAACAAAATGAGTCCAATTTCTGCCTGAGCTTCTTATAGCACTGATTTATTTCAGTATTTCTTATTTAAAGTGATCGTTCACATTAGGTGTAACTGCAGTCTGTAGCTGTTTATTGGATCTTAACTGCCGCGCTTTTGAAGGTGGCATTTGTCGTGGGGACATTGTGGTAAAGTTTGTCTTCAAAATTTTTGTCTGAAATTTTTATTCTACATCCATCCAATGAATGACAGTTGTTCAGGCTTTTCTCTGCTCAATTCCAACTATTGGCTGTTTAAAGGAGGAGTTCACTTGTTGCATCTTTTGCCATTTGTGACAAGAAATAAGACAAGTCCAATTTCTGCATGAGCTTACACCACAACTTTACTTCAAAACTATATCGTCTATTTGACTGGTCTTTCTCATCTTTTGCATTTACAGCAAGTAAAACCATCTCAATGGAGGGGCATAAGTATCAGAACAAGAGCCTCTAGGCCACCGGCAAAATCAGTCCAATTTCTGCCTCAGTTTCTAATCTACTTCAAAAACAATTTTAGATTAGGTTTTCTTTAGCAACGATCTTTTACACTTACCTGGGGTTCCTCTAGGTAACTGCAATCTGTAGAGATATATTGGAACCTTAGTTGCTGGCCTTTTGAAGAGCTCGTGGTGGCTTTTGACATGCGGACATCGTGGTATCGGCACTGTTCAGATGTCTGCAAATGGTATTCCACATCCATCCACATAAAATTGTGCTTTCTGATTAGGTCTTTCTCCCACAAAACCCAACTACTGGTGTTAAAGTACAAGAGGTGTCTGCTTGTCAAAACTTTGGCTTTTCCTACAACAAGTAGAACCATCTCAAAGGAGGATGCATGAGTAGCAGAACAGGAGCGTCGAGGGCTCCAACAGAATGAGTCCAATTTCTGCCTGAGCTTCTTATAGGACTGATTTATTTCAGAAGTTCTTATTTAAAGTGATCGTTTACAATAGGTGTAACTGCAGTGTGTAGCTGTATATTGGATCTTAACTGCCGTGCTTTTAAAGGTGGCATTTGTCGTGGGGACATTGTGGTAAAGGCTGTCTTCAAAATTTTTGTCTGAAAATTTTATTCTACATTTATCCAATGAAATGACAGTTGTTCAGGCTTTTCTCAGCCCAATTCCAACTATTTGCTGTTTATAGGAGTTGTTCGCTTGTTGCATCTGTGGCATTGGTGACAACAACTAAAACCATCTCAAAAGAAAGAACATAAGTAGCAGAGCAAGATGACCATCTAGACCTGTGACAAAATAACTCCAATTTCTGCATGAGCTTCTGACACCACCACTTTACCTCAAAATTATATCATCTATTTGAGTGTTCTTTTACACTTTTCCAAATTCTTCTAGCTGGAACTGCAGTCAGCAAGCACTTAAACCGTCGATCTCTAGTTTGCTTATCACATCTTTTGCATTTGCAGCAAGTAAAACCATCTCAATGGAGGGTGCATAGTAGCAGAACAAGAGCCTCTAGGCATCCGCAAAATCAGTCCAATTTCTCCCCGAGTTTCTGATCTACTTCAAAAACAATTTAAGATTAGGTTTTCTTTAGCAACGATATTTTACACTTGCCTGATGTTCCTATATAGGTAACTGCAATCTGTAGCGATATATTGGACTCTTAGCTGCTGGGCTTTTCATGAGCTGGTGGTGGCTTTTGGTATGGGGTCATCGTGGTAACGGCAGAGTTCAGATTTTTTATCTACAAATGTTATTCCACATCCATCCACATAAAATTGTGCTTTCTGATTAGGTCTTTCTCCCACAAAACCCATCTACTGGTGTTAAAGTACAAGAGGTGTCTGCTTGTCAAAACTTTGGCTCTTCCTACAAGAAGTAAAACCATCTCAAAGGAGGATGCATAAGTAGCAGAACAGGAGCATCTATGCCGCCAACAAAATGAGTCCAATTTCTGCCTGAGCTTCTTACAGCACTGATTTATTTCAGAAGTTCTTATTTAAAGTGATTGTTTACATTAGTTGTAATTGCAGTGTGTAGCTGTATATCGGATCTTAACTGCTGGGCTTTTCAAGGTGGCATTTGTCGCGGGGACATTGTGGTAATGGTTGTCTTCAAAATTTGTCTGAAAATTTTATTCTACATCCATCCAATGAAATGACAGTTGCTCAGGCTTTTCTCAGCCCAATGCCAACTATTGGCTGTTTAAAGGAAGAGTTCGCTTGTTGCATCTTTGGCATTTGTGTAAAACCATCTCAAAAGAGGAAACATAAGTAGCAGAACAAGAGACCTTCTAGACCGATGACAAAATAAGTCCAATTTCTGTCTGAGCTTCCGACACCACAACTTTACTTCAAAATTATATCATCTATTTCAGTGTTCTTTTACACTTGTCCAAATTCTTTCAGGTGGAACTGCAGTCAGTAAGCACTGAAACCGTCGATCTCTAGTTTGCTTATCACATCTTTTGCATTTGCAGTAAGTAAAACCATCTCAATGGAGGGTGCATAGTAGCAGAACAAGAGCCTCTAGGCATCCGCAAAATCAGTCCAATTTCTCCCCGAGTTTCTGATCTACTTCAAAAACAATTTAAGATTAGGTTTTCTTTAGCAACGATATTTTACACTTGCCTGATGTTCCTATATAGGTAACTGCAATCTGTAGCGATATATTGGACTCTTAGCTGCTGGGCTTTTCATGAGCTGGTGGTGGCTTTTGGTATGGGGTCATCGTGGTAACGGCAGAGTTCAGATTTTTTATCTACAAATGTTATTCCACATCCATCCACACAAAATTGTGCTTTCTGATTAGGTCTTTCTCCCACAAAACCCATCTACTGCTGTTAAAGTACAAGAGGTGTCTGCTTGTCAAAACTTTGGCTCTTCCTACAAGAAGTAAAACCATCTCAAAGGAGGATATGCATAAGTAGCAGAACAGGAGCATCTATGCCGCCAACAAAATGAGTCCAATTTCTGCCTGAGCTTCTTACAGCGCTGTTTTATTTCAGAAGTTCTTATTTAAAGTGATTGTTTACATTAGGTGTAATTGCAGTGTGTAGCTGTATATCGGATCTTAACTGCTGGGCTTTTCAAGGTGGCATTTGTCACGGGGACATTGTGGTAATGGTTGTCTTCAAAATTTGTCTGAAAATTTTATTCTACATCCATCCAATGAAATGACAGTTGTTCAGGCTTTTCTCAGCCCAATGCCAACTATTGGCTGTTTAAAGGAGGAGTTCGCTTGTTGCATCTTTGGCATTTGTGTAAAACCATCTCAAAAGAGGAAACATAAGTAGCAGAACAAGAGATCCTCTAGACCGATGACAAAATAAGTCCAATTTCTGTCTGAGCTTCCGACACCACAACTTTACTTCAAAATTATATCATCTATTTCAGTGTTCTTTTACACTTGTCCAAATTCTTTCAGGTGGAACTGCAGTCAGTAAGCACTGAAACCGTCGATCTCTAGTTTGCTTATCACATCTTTTGCATTTGCAGCAAGTAAAACCATCTCAATGGAGGGTGCATAGTAGCAGAACAAGAGCCTCTAGGCATCCGCAAAATCAGTCCAATTTCTCCGCGAGTTTCTGATCTACTTCAAAAACAATTTAAGATTAGGTTTTCTTTAGCAACGATATTTTACACTTGCCTGATGTTCCTATAGCTAACCGCAATCTGTAGGGATATATTGGACCCTTGGCTGCTGGGCTTTTCAAGAGCTGGTGGTGGCTTTTGACATAGGGTCTTCGTGGTGAAGACACTGTTCAGATTTTTTGTCTGCAAATGGTATTCCACATCCATCCACATAAAATTGTGCTTTCTGATTAGGTCTTTCTCCCACAAAACCCATCTACTGCTGTTAAAGTACAAGAGGTGTCTGCTTGTCAAAACTTTGGCTCTTCCTAGTTCCTACAACAAGTAAAACCATCTCAAAAGAGGATATGCATAAGTAGCAGAACAGGAGCATCTATGCCGCCAACAAAATGAGTCCAATTTCTGCCTGAGCTTCTTACAGCGCTGATTTATTTCAGAAGTTCTTATTTAAAGTGATTGTTTACATTAGGTGTAATTGCAGTGTGTAGCTGTATATCGGATCTTAACTGCTGGGCTTTTCAAGGTGGCATTTGTCGCGGGGACATTGTGGTAGTTGTTGTCTTCAAAATTTGTCTGAAAATTTTATTCTACGTCCATCCAATGAAATGACAGTTGTTCAGGCTTTTCTCAGCCCAATGCCAACTATTGGCTGTTTAAAGGAGGAGTTCGCTTGTTGCATCTTTGGCATTTGTGTAAAACCATCTCAAAAGAGGAAACATAAGTAGCAGAACAAGAGACCCTCTAGACCGATGACAAAACAAGTCCAATTTCTGTCTGAGCTTCCGACACCACAACTTTACTTCAAAATTATATCGTCTATTTTAGTGTTTTTTTCCACTTTTCCAAATTCTTTCAGGTGGAACTGCAGTCAGTAAGCACTGAAACCGTGATCTCTAGTTTGCTTATCACATCTTTTGCATTTGCAGCAAGTAAAACCATCTCAATGGAGGGTATATAAGTAGCAGAACAAGAGCCTCTAGGCAGCTGCAAAATCAGTCCAATTTCTCCCTGAGTTTCTGATCTACTACAAAAACAATTTAAGATTAGGTTTTCTTTAGCAACGATCTTTTACACTTGCCTGATGTTCCTATAGGTAACTGCAATCTGTAGTGATATATTGGACCCTTAGCTGCTGGGATTTTCAAGAGCTGGTGGTGGCTTTTGACATGGGATCATCGTGGTGACGACACTGTTCAGATTTTGTCTGCAAATGGTATTCCACATCCATCCATTGTGCTTTCTGATTAGGTCTCTCTCCCACAAAACCCATCTACTGCAGTCTGTAGCTGTATATCGGATCTTAATTGCCGGGCTTTTCAAGGTGGCATTTGTCGCGGGGACATTGTGGTAATGGTTGTCTTCAAAATTTGTCTGAAAATTTTATTCTACATCCATTCAATGAAATGACAGTTGTTCAGGCTCTTTTCTGCCCAACTCCAACTATTGGCTGTTTAAAGGAGGATTTTGCTTGTTGCATCTTTGGCATTTGTGACAAGAAATAAAACCATCTCAAAAGAGGGATCATAAGTAGCCAGAGCAAGAAGACCCTCTAGACCTTGTGACAAAATAAATCCAATTTCTGCATGAGCTTCTGACACCACCACTTCACTTCATAATTATATTGTCTATTTAAGTGTTTTTTACACTTGTCCAAATTCTTTCAGGTGGAACTGCAGTCAGTAAGCACTGAAACCGTCGATCTCTAGTTTGCTTATCACATCTTTTGCATTTGCAGCAAGTAAAACCATCTCAATGGAGGGTGCATCAGTAGCAGAACAAGAGCCTCTAGGCATCCGGCAAAATCAGTCCAATTTCTCCCTGAGTTTCTGATCTACTTCAAAAACAATTTAAGATTAGGTTTTCCTTAGCAACGATCTTTTACACTTGCCTGATGTACCTATAGGTAACTGCAATCTGTAGCGATATAGTGGACCCTTAGCTGCTGGGCTTTTCAAGAGCTGGTGGTGGCTTTTGACATGGGGTCATCGTGGTGACGACATTGTTCAGATTTTTTGTCTGCAAATGGTATTCCACATCCATCCACATAAAATTGTGCTTTCTGATTAGGTCTTTCTCCCACAAAACCCATCTAATGGTGTTAAAGTACAAGAGGTGTCTGCTTGTCAAAACTTTGGCTTTTCTTACAAGTAAAACCATCTCAAAGGAGGATGCATGAGTAGCAGAACAGGAGTGTCTAGGCCTCCAACAGAATGAGACCAATTTCTGCCTGAGCTTCTTATAGCACTGATTTATTTCAGAAGTTCTTATTTAAAGTGATTGTTTACAATAGGTGTAACTGCAGTGTGTGGCTGTATATCGGATCTTAACTGCCGGGCTTTTCAAGTTGGCATTTGTCGCGGGGACATTGTGGTAATGGTTGTCTTCAAAATTTGTCTGAAAATTTTATTCTACATCCATTCAATGAAACCCCGGCAGAACAAGAGCCTTAACTGCCGGGGTTTTCTCATCCCACTGCCAACTATTGGCTGTTTAAAGGAGGAGTTTGCTTGTTGCATCTTTGGCATTTGTGACAAGAAATAAAACCATCTCAAAAGAGGAAACATAAGTAGCAGAACAAGAGACTCTCTAGAATGGTGACAAAATAAGTCCAATTTTTGCCTGAGCTTCTGACACCACAACTTTACTTCAAAATTATATCGTTTATTTCAGTGTTCTTTTCCACTTGTCCAAATTCTTTCAGGTGGAACTGCAGTCAGTAAGCACTGAAACCGTCGATCTCTAGTTTGCTTATCACATCTTTTGCATTTGCAGCAAGAAAAAACCATCTCAATGGAGGGTGCATAAGTAGCAGAACAAGAGCCTCTAGGCATCCGCAAAATCAGTCCAATTTCTCCCCGAGTTTCTGATCTACTTCAAAAACAATTTAAGATTAGGTTTTCTTTAGCAACGATCTTTTACACTTGCCTGATGTTCCTATAGGTAACTGCGATCTGTAGCGATATATTGGACCCTTAGCTGCTGGGCTTTTCAAGAGCTGGTGGTGGCTTTTGACATGGGGTCATCGTGGTGACTACACTGTTCAGATTTTTTGTCTGCAAATGGTATTCCACATCCATCCACAAAAAAGTGTGCTTTCTGATTGGGTCTTTCTCCCACAAAACCCAACTACTGGTGTTAAAGTACAAGAGGTGTCTGCTTGTCAAAACTTTGGCTTTTCCTACAACAAGTAGAACCATCTCAAAGGGGGATGCATAAGTAGCAGAACAGGAGCATCTTGGCCTCCAACAAAATGAGTCCAATTTCTGCCTGAGCTTCTTACAGCACTGATTTATTTCAGAAGTTCTTATTTAAGGTGATCGTTCACATTAGGTGTAACTGCAGTCTGTAGCTGTATATCGGATCATAACTGCCGGGCTTTTCAAGTTGGCATTTGTCGCGGGGACATTGTGGTAATGGTTGTCTTCAAAATTTGTCTGAAAATTTTATTCTACATCCATTCAATGAAATGACAGTTGTTCAGGCTCTTCTCTGCCCAACTCCAACTATTGGCTGTTTAAAGGAGGATTTTGCTTGTTGCATCTTTGGCATTTGTGACAAGAAATAAAACCATCTCAAAAGAAGGAACATAAGTAGCAGAGCAAGAAGACCCTGTAGACCTTGTGACAAAATAACTCCAATTTCTGCATGAGCTTCTGACACCACCACTTCACTTCATAATTATATTGTCTATTTAAGTGTTTTTTTACACTTGTCCAAATTCTTTCAGGTGGAACTGCAGTCAGTAAGCACTGAAACCGTCGATCTCTAGTTTGCTTATCACATCTTTTGCATTTGCAGCAAGTAAAACCATCTCAATGGAGGGTGCATCAGTAGCAGAACAAGAGCCTCTAGGCATCCGGCAAAATCAGTCCAATTTCTCCCTGAGTTTCTGATCTACTTCAAAAACAATTTAAGATTAGGTTTTCCTTAGCAACGATCTTTTACACTTGCCTGATGTTCCTATAGGTAACTGCAATCTGTAGCGATATAGTGGACTCTTAGCTGCTGGGCTTTTCAAGAGCTGGTGGTGGCTTTTGACATGGGGTCATCGTGGTGACGACATTGTTCAGATTTTTTGTCTGCAAATGGTATTCCACATCCATCCACATAAAATTGTGCTTTCTGATTAGGTCTTTCTCCCACAAAACCCATCTAATGGTGTTAAAGTACAAGAGGTGTCTGCTTGTCAAAACTTTGGCTTTTCCTACAAGTAAAACCATCTCAAAGGAGGATGCATGAGTAGCAGAACAGGAGCGTCTAGGCCTCCAACAGAATGAGTCCAATTTCTGCCTGAGCTTCTTATAGCACTGATTTATTTCAGAAGTTCTTATTTAAAGTGATCGTTTACAATAGGTGTAACTGCAGTGTGTAGCTGTATATTGGATCTTAACTGCCGGGCTATTCAAGGTGGCATTTGTCGTGGGGACATTGTGGTATAGGCTGTCTTCAAATTTTTTGTCTGAAAATTTTATTCTGCCTCTATCCAATGAAATGACAGTTGCTCAGGCTTCTCTCTGCCCAATTCCAACTATTTGGTATTTAAACGAGGAGTTCGCTTGTTGCATCTTTGGCATTTGTGACAAGAAATAAAGCCATCTCAAAAGAGGGAACATAAGTAGCAGAGCAAAAGACCCTCTTGACCTGTGACAAAATAAGTCCAATTTCTGCATGAGCTTCTGACACCACAACTTTACTTCAAAATTATATCGTCTATTTGAGTGTTTTTTTACACTTGTCCAAATTCATTCAAGTGCAACTGCAGTCTGTAAGCACTAAAACCATCTATCTCTTGTTTGCTCATCGCATCTTTTGCATTTGCAGCAAGTAAAACCATCTCAAAGGAGGGTGCATAAGTAGCAGAACAAGAGCCTTTAGGCCTCCGACAAAATCAGTCCAATTTCTTCTTGAGTTTTTGATCTACTTCAAAAACAATTTTAGATTAGGTTTTCTGTAGCAACGATCTTTTACACTTACCTGGTGTTCCTCTAGGTAACTGCAATCTGTAGCGGTATAATGGACCTTCGGCTGCTGGGCTTTTCAAGAGCTGGTAGTGGCTTTTGCCATGGGGACATTGTGGTAACGGCATTGTTCAGATTTTTTATCTGCAAATGTTATTCCTCATCTATCCACACAAAATTGTGATTTCTGATTAGGTCTTTCTCCCACAAATTCTATCTACTGCTCTTAAAAGTACAAGAGCTGTCTGCTTATCAAAACTTTGGATTTGCTTACAACAAGTAAAACCATCTCAAAGGACAATGCATAAGTAGCAGAACAGTAGCAGCTAGACCTGCAATTAAATGAGTCCAATTTCTGCCTGAGCTTCTGCACTGATTTATTTCAAAAGTTCTTATTTAAAGTGATCTTTTACATTAGGTGTAAGTGTTACTGCAGTCTGTAGCTGTATATTGGATTTTAACTGCCGCACTTTTGAAGGTGGCATTTGTCGCAGGGACATTGTGGTAAAGCATGTCTTCAAAATTTTTGTCTGAAAATTGTATTCTCAGGCTTTTCTCTGGCTTTTCTCTGCCCAATTCCAACTGTTGGCTGTTTAAAGGAGGAGTTCGCTTGTTGCATCTTTGCCATTTGTGACAAGAAATAAGACCATCTCAAAATAGGGAACATAAGTTGCAGAACAAGAGACCCTCTAGACCTGTGTGGCAAAACAAGTCCAATTTCTGCATGGGCTTACGCCACAACAAGTAGAACCATCTCAAAGGAGGATGCATGAGTAGGAGAACAGGAGCGTCTACGCCTCCAACAGAAGGAGTCCAATTTCTGCCTGAGCTTCTTATGGCACTGATTTATTTCAAAAGTTCTTATTTAAAGTGATCGTTTGCAATAGGTGTAATTGCACTGTGTAGCTGTATATTGGATCTTAACTGCCAGGCTTTTCAAGGTGGCATTTGTCGTGGGGACATTGTGGTTAAGGCTGTCCTCAAAATTTTTGTCCGAAAATTTTATTCTCCATCCGTCCAATGAAATGATAGTTGTTCAGGCTTTTCTCTGCCCAATTCCAACTTTTTGCTGATTAAACGAGGAGTGTGCTTGTTGCATCTTTGGCATTTGTGACGATAAATAAAACCATCTCAAAGGAGTAAACATAAGTAGAAGAACAAGAGACCCTCTAGACCGGTGACAAAATAAGTCCAATTTCTGCCTGAGCTTTTGACACCACCACTTTTCTTCAAAATTATATCGTCTATTTGAGTGTTCTTTTACACTTGTCCAAATTCTTTCAGGTGGAACGGCAGTCAGTAAGCACTAAAACCGTCTTTCTCAAGTTTGCTTATCGCAACTTTTGCATTTGCAGCAAGTAAAACCATCTCAATGGACGGTGCATAAGTAGCAGAAAAGGAGTCTCTAAGCATCCGGCAAAATCAGTTCAATTTCTGCCTGAATTTCTGATCTACTTCAAAAACAATTTAAGATTAGGTTTTCTTTAGCAACGATCTTTTACACTTACCTGGTGCTCGTATAGGTAACTGCAATCTGCAGCGATATATTGGACCCTTAGCTGCTGGCCTTTTCAAGAGCTGGTGGTGGTTTTTGCCCTTGGGACATCGTGGTAACGCCAGCATTCAGATTTTTTTGGCTGCACATGTTATTCCACATTCATTCACATAAAATTGTGATTTCTGATTTGGCCTTTGTCCCACAAATTTTATCTACTGCTGTTAAAGTACAAGAGGTGTCTGCTTATCAAAACTTTGGCTTTGCTTACAACAAGTAAAACCATCTCAAAGGACGATGCATAAGTGGCAGAACAAGAGCTTCTAGGCCTGCAATAAATAGAGTCCAATTTCAGCCTGAGCTTCTTATAGCACTGATTTCTTTCAGAAGTTCTTATTTAAAGTGATCGTTTACATTAGGTGTAACTGCAGTCTGTAGCTGTATATTGGGTCTTAACTGCCTTGCTTTTGAAGGAGGCATTTGTCGAGGGGACATTGTGGTAAAGTTTGTCTTCAAAATTTTTGTCTGAAAATTTTCTTCTTCATCCATCCAATGAAAGGGTAGTTGTTCATGCTTTTCTCTGCCCAATTCCAACTATTGTCTGTTTCAAGTAGGATTTTGCATGTTGCATCTTTGGCATTTGTGCCAAGAAATAAAACCATCTCAAAAGAGGTAACATAAGTAGCAGAGCAAGAGACCCTCTAGACCTGTGACAAAATAACTCCAATTTCAGCATCAGCTTCTGACACCACAACATTACTTCAAAATTATATCGTCTATTTGAGTGTTCTTTTACACTTGTCCAAATTCTTTCAGGTGGAACTGCAGTCAGTGAGCACTAAAACCGTCTCTCTCTAGTTTGCTTATCGCATCTTTTGCATTTGCAGCGAGTAAAGCCATCTCAACGGAGGGTGCACAAGTAGCAGAACAAGAACCTCTAGGCTTCCGGCATAATCAGTCCAATTTTTGCTTGAGTTTCGATCTACTTCAAAAACAATTTTAGATTAGGTTTTCCTCAACAACGATCTTTTACACTTACCTGGTGTTCCTCTAGGTAACTGCAATCTGTAGCGATATATTGGACCCTTAGCTGCTGTGCTTTTCAAGAGCTGGTGGTGGCTTTTGACATGGGGACGTCGTGGTAACGGCAGAGTTCAAATTTTTTGTCTGCATATGTTATACCACATCCATCCACATAAAATTGTGATTTCTGATTAGGTCTTTGTCCCACAAATTCTATCTACTGCTGTTAAAGTACAAGAGGTGTCTGCCTGTCAAAACTTTGGCTTTTCCTACAACAAGTAAAACCATCTCAAAGGACGATGCATAAGTAGCAGAACAGGAGCATCTAGGCCTCCAACAAAATGAGTCCAATTTCTGCCTGACCTTATTGCACTGATTTATTTCAGAAGTTTCTATTTAAAGTGATTGTTCACATTAGGTGTAACTGCAGTGTGTAGCTGTATATTGGATCTTAACTGCCGGGCTATTCAAGGTGGCATTTGTCGTGGGGACATTGTGGTAAAGGCTATCTTTAAAATTTTTGTCTGAAAATTTTATTCTACATCCATCCAATGAAATGACAGTTCGGGTTTTTCTCAGCCCAATTCCAACTATTTGCTGTTTATAGGAGTTGTTCGCTTGTTGCATCTGTGGCATTGGTGACAACAACTAAAACCATCTCAAAAGAAAGAACATAAGTAGCAGAGCAAGAAGACCTTCTAGACCTGTGACAAAATAACTCCAATTTCTGCATGAGCTTCTGACACCACCACTTTACTTCAAAATTATATTGTCTATTTGACTGGTCTTTCTCATCTGTTGTATTTACAGCAAGTAAAACCATCTCAATGGAGGGTTCATAAGTAGCAGAACAAGAGCCTCTAGGCCTCTGGCAAAATCAGTCCAATTTCTGCCTGAGTTTCTAATCTACTTCAAAAACAGTTTTAGATTCGGTTTTCTTTTGCAACGATCTTTTACACTTACCTGGTGTTCCTCTAGGTCACTGCAATCAGTAGCGATATATTGGACCCTTAGCTGCTGGGCTTTTCAAGAGCTGGTGGTGGCTTTTGACATGGGGACATCGTGGTAATGGCTGAGTTCAGATTTTTTGTCTGCAAATGTTATTCCACATCCATCCACATAAAATTGTGCTTTCTGATTAGGTCTTTCTCCCACAAAACCCATCTAATGGTGTTAAAGTACAAGAGGTGTCTGCTTGTCAAAACTTTGGCTCTTCTTACAACAAGTAAAACCATCTCAAAGGAGGATGCATAAGTAGCAGAACAGGAGCATCTAGGCCTCCAACAAAATGAGACCAATTTCTGCCTGACCTCCTTATAGCGCTGATTTATTTCAGAAGTTCTTATTTCAAGTGATCGTTTACATTAGGTGTAACTGCAGTGTGTAGCTGTATATTGGATCTTAACTGCCGTGCTTTTCAAGGTGCCATTTGTCGTGGGGACATTGTGGTAAAGGCGGTCTTCAAAATTTTTCTCTGAAAATTTTATTCTACATCCATCCAATGAAATGACTGTTCTGGCTTTTCTCTGCCCAATTCCTACTATTGGCTGTTCAAAGGAGGAGTTCGCTTCTTGCATCTTTTGCATTTGTGACAAGAAATAAAACCATCTCAAAGGAGGGAACATAAGTAGCAGAACTGGTGCCCCTCTAGACCTATGACAATAAGTACAATTTCTGCATGAGCTTCTTCTAGCAGCACAACTTCACTTCAAGATTATATTGTCTATTTGAGTGCTCTTTTACAGACTTCCAAATTCTTTCAGGTGGAACTGCAGTCTGGAAGCACTAAAACCATCTCTCTCTTGTTTGCTTATCACATCTTTCTCATTTGCAACAAGTAAAACCATCTCAATGGAGGATGCAAATGTAGCAGAAAAGGAGCCTCTAAGCATTTGGCAAAATCAGTCCAATTTCTGATCTACTTCAAAAACAATTTAAGATTAGGTTTTCTTTAGCAATGATATTTTACACTTGCCTGGTATTCCTCTAGGTAACTGCAATCTGTAGCGATATATTGGATCCTTAGCTGCTGGCTTTTCAAGAGCTGGTATGTTATTCCACATTCATCCACATAAAATTGTGATTTCTGATTTGGTCTTTGTCCCACAAATTCTATCTACTGCTGTTAAAGTACAAGAGGTGTCTGCTTATCAAAACTTTGGCTTTGCTTACAAGTAAAACCATCTCAAAGGACGATGCATAAGTGGCAGAACAGGAGCAGCTAGGCCTGCAATAAAACAAGTCCAATTTCTGCCTGAGCTTCTTATAGCACTCATTTATGTCCGAAGTTCTTATTTAAAGTGATCGTTTACATTAGGTGTTACTGCAGTCTGTAGCTGTATATTGGATCTTAACTGCCGCTCTTTTGAAGGTGGCATTTGTCGGGGGGACATTGTGGTAAAGTCTGTCTTCAAAATTTTTGTCTGAAAATTTTATTCTACATCCATTCAAGTCAGGCATTTCTCTGCCCAATTTCAACTATTGGCTGTTTAAAGGAGGATTTCGCTTGTTGCATCTTTGGCATTTGTGACAAGAAATAAAACCATCTCAAAAGAGGGATCATAAGTAGCAGGGCAAGAGACCCTCTAAACCTGTGACAAAATAACTCCAATTTCTGCTTGAGCTTCTGACACAACCACTTTACTTCAAAATTATATTGTTTATTTCAGTGTTCTTTTCCACTTGTCCAAATTCTTTCAGGTGGAACTGCAGTCAGTAAGCACTGAAACCGTCGATCTCTAGTTTGCTTATCACATCTTTTGCATTTGCAGCAAGAAAAAACCATCTCAATGGAGGGTGCATAAGTAGCAGAACAAGAGCCTCTAGGCATCCGCAAAATCAGTCCAATTCTCCCCGAGTTTCTGATCTACTTCAAAAACAATTTTAGATTAGGTTTTCTTTAGCAACGATCTTTTACACTTGCCTGATGTTCCTATAGGTAACTGCAATCTGTAGCGATATATTGGACCCTTAGCTGCTGGGCTTTTCAAGAGCTGGTGGTGGCTTTTGACATGGGGACATTGTGGTGAAGGCACTGTTCAGATTTTTTGTTTGCAAATGTTATTCCACATCCATCCACATGAAATTGTGATTTCTGATTAGGTCTTTATCCCACAAAATCCATCTACTGGTGTTAAAGTACAAGAGGTGTCTGCTTGTCAAAACTTTGGCTTTTCCTACAGCATGTAATACCATCTCAAAGGAGGATGCATAAGTAGCAGAACA
This sequence comes from Colocasia esculenta, assembly GCA_014218235.1. Lineage (NCBI taxonomy): Eukaryota > Viridiplantae > Streptophyta > Magnoliopsida > Alismatales > Araceae > Colocasia > Colocasia esculenta. The sequence continues at coordinate 644,447 of JACBKR010000123.1, read as the reverse complement.
GGAGCGTCTAGGCCTCCAACAGAATGAGTCCAATTTCTGCCTGAGCTTCTTATAGCACTGATTTATTTCAGAAGTTCTTATTTAAAGTGATCATTTACATTAGGTGTAACTGCAGTGTGTAGCTGTATATTGGATTTTAACTGTCGGGCTTTTCAAGGTGGCATTTGTCGTAGGGACATTGTGGTAAAGGCTGTCTTCAAAATTTTTGTCTGAAAATTTTATTCTACATCCATCCAATGAAATGACAGTTGTTCAGGCTTTTCTCAGCCCAATTCCAACTATTTGCTGTTTATAGGAGTTGTTCGCTTGTTGCATCTGTGGCATTGGTGACAACAACTAAAACCATCTCAAAAGAAAGAACATAAGTAGCAGAGCAAAAAGACCTTCTAGACCTGTGACAAAATAACTCCAGCATCTTTTGCATTTGCAGCAAGTAAAACCATCTCAATGGAGGATGCATAAGTAGCAGAACAAGAGCCTCTAGGCATCCGGCAAAATCAGTACAATTTCTGCCTTAGTTTCTGATCTACGTCAAAAACAATTTTAGATTAGGTTTTCCTTAGCAACGATCTTTTACACTTACCTGTTGTCCTCTAGGTAACTGAAATCTGTAGCGATATATTGGACCCTTAGCTGCTGGGCTTTTCAAGAGCTGGTGGTGGCTTTTGGCATGGGGACATTGTGGTGACGGCACTGTTCAGATTTTTTGTCTGCAAATGTTATTCCACATTTATCCACGTAAAATTGTGATTTCTGATTAGGTCTTTGTCCCACAAAATCCATCTACTGGTGTTAAAGTACAATAGGTATCTGCCTGTCAAAACTTTGGCTTTTCCCACAACAGGTAAAACCATCTCAAAGTAGGATGCATAAGTAGCAGAACAGAACGTCTAGGCCTCCAACAGAATGAGTCCAATTTCTGCCTGAGCTTCTTATAGCACTGATTTATTTCAGAAGTTCTTATTTAAAGTGATCGTTTACAATAGGTGTAACTGCAGTGGGTAGCTGTATATTGGATCTTAACTGCCGGGCTTTTCAAGGTGGCATTTGTCGTGGGAACATTGTGGTAAAGGCTGTTTTCAAAATTTTTGTCTGAAATTTTTATTCTACATCCATCCAATGAAATGACAGTTGTTCAGGCTTTTCTCTGCCCAATTCTAACTATTTGCTGTTTAAACGAGGAGTTCGCTTGTTGCATCTTTGGCATTATAAAACCATCTCAAAAGAGGGAATATAAGTAGCAGAGCAAGAGACCCTCTTGACCTGTGACAAAATAACTCCAATTTCTGCGTGAGCTTCTGACACCACAACATTACTTCAAAATTATATCATCTATTTTAGTGTTCTTTTACACTTGTCCAAATTCTTTCAGGTGGAACTGCGGTCAGTAAGCACTAAAACCGTCTTTCTCTAGTTTGCTTATCGCATCTTTTGCATTTGCAGCAAGTAAAACCATCTCAATGGAGGGTGCATAAGTAGCAGAAAAGGAGCCTTTAAGCTTCCGGCAGAATCAGTCCAATTTCTCTGCCTGAGTTTTTGATCTACTTCAAAAACAATTTAAGATTAGGTTTTCTTTAGCAACTATCTTTTACACTTACCTGGTGTTCCTCTAGGTAACTGCAATCTGTTGCAATATATTGGACCCTTAGCTGTTGGCCTTTTCAAGAGCTGCTGGTGGTTCTTTCCCTGGGGACCTCGTGGTAACGCCAGTGTTCAAAGTTTTTGGCTGCACATGTTATTCCACATCCATTCACATATAATTGTGATTTCTGATTAGGTTTTTGTCCCACAAATTCCATCTACTGCTGTTAAAGTACAAGAGGTGTCTGCTTGTCAAAACTTTGGCTCTTCCTACAGCAAGTAAAACCATCTCAAAGGAGGATGCATAAGTAGCAGAACAGGTGCATCTAGGCCTCCAACAAAATGAGTCCAATTTCTGCCTGAGCTTCTTATAGCACTGATTTATTTCAGAAGTTCTTATTTAAAGTGATCGTTCACATTAGGTGTAACTGCATTGTGTAGCTGTATATTGGATCTAAACTGCCGGGCTTTTCAAGGTGGCATTTGTCTAGGGGACAATGTGGTAAAGGCTGTCTTCAAAATTTTTGTCTGAAAAATTATTCTACATCCATCCAATGAAATGACAGTTGTTCAGGCTTTTCTCTGCCCAATTCCAACTATTTGCTGTTTAAACTAGGAGTTCGCTTGTTCCATCTTTGGCATTTGTGACAAGAAATAAAACCATCTCAAAAGAGGGAACATAAGTAGAAGAGCAAAGGACCCTCTTGACCTGTGACAAAATAACTCCAATTTCTGCATGAGCTTCTGACACCACCACTTTACTTCAAAATTATATCGTCTATTTGAGTGGTCTTTCTCATCTTTTCAAGAGCTGGTGGTGGCTTTTGACATGGGGGCATCGTGGTAACGGCAGAGTTCAGATTTTTTGTCTGCGAATGATATTCCACATCCATCCACATAAAATTGTGATTTCTGATTAGGTCTTTGTCCCACAAATTCCATCTACTGCTGTTAAAGTACAAGAGGTGTCTGCTTGTCAAAAATTTGGCTCTTCCTACAACAAGTAAAACCATCTCAAAGGAGGATGCATAAGTAGCTGAACAAGAGCATCTCGGCCTCCAACATAATGAGTCCAATTTCTGCCTGAGCTTCTTACAGCACTGATTTATTTCAGAAGTTCTTATTTAAAGTGATTGTTTACACTGTGTAACTGCAGTGTGTAGCTGTATATCGGATCTTAACTGCCGGGCTTTTCAAGGTGGCATTTGTCGTGGGGACATTGTGGTAATAGTTGTCTTCAAAATTTGTCTGAAAATTTTATTCTACATCCATCCAATGAAGTGACAGTTGTTCAGGCTTTTCTCAGCCCAATGCCAACTATTGGCTGTTTAAAGGAGGAGTTCGCTTGTTGCATCTTTGGCATTTGTGACAAGAAATAAAACCATCTCAAAGGAGTAAACATAAGTAGAAGAACAAGAGACCCTCTAGACCGGTGACAAAATAAGTCCAATTTCTGCCTGAGCTTCTGACGCCACCACTTTTCTTCAAAATTATATCGTCTATTTGAGTGTTCTTTTACACTTGTCCAAATTCTTTCAGGTGGAACTGCAGTCAGTAAGCACTGAAACCGTCGATCTCTAGTTTGCTTATCACATCTTTTGCATTTGCAGCAAGTAAAACCATCTCAATGGAGGGTGCATAAGTAGCAGAACAAGGCCTCTAGGCATCTGCAAAATCAGTCCAATTTCTCCCCAAGTTTCTGATCTACTTCAAAAACAATTTAAGATTAGGTTTTCTTTAGCAACGATCTTTTACACTTGCCTGATGTTCCTATAGGTAACTGCAATCTGTAGCGATATATTGGACCCTTAGCTGCTGGGCTTTTCAAGAGCTGGTGGTGGCTTTTGACATGGGGTCATCGTGGTGACGACACTGTTCAAATTTTTGTCTGCAAATGGTATTCCACATCCATCCACATAAAATTGTGCTTTCTGATTAGGTCTTTCTCCCACAAAACCCATCTACTGCTGTTAAAGTACAAGAGGTGTCTGCTTGTCAAAACTTTGGCTTTTCCTACAACAAGTAAAACCATCTCAAAGGAGGATGTATAAGTAGCAGAACAGGAGTATCTAGGCCTCCAACAAAATGAGTCCAATTTCTGCCTGAGCTTCTTACAGCACTGATTTATTTCAGAAGTTCTTATTTAAAGTGATTGTTTACATTAGGTGTAACTGCAGTGTGTAGCTGTATATCGGATCTTAGCTGCCGGGCTTTTCAAGGTGGCATTTGTCGCGGGGACATTGTGGTAATAGTTGTCTTCAAAATTTGTCTGAAATTTTTATTCTACATCCATCCTATGAAATGACAGTTGTTCAGGGTCTTCTCAGCCCAATGCCAACTATTGGCTGTTTAAAGGAGGAGTTCGCTTGTTGCATCTTTGGCATTTGTGACAAGAAATACAACCATCTCAAAAGAGGAAACATAAGTAGCAGAACAAGAGACTCTTTAGACCGATGACAAAATAAGTCCAATTTCTGAATGAGCTTCTGACACCACAACTTTACTTCAAAATTATATCGTCTGAGTGTTCTTTTACACTTGTCCAAATTCTTAGGCATCCACAAAATGAGTCCAATTTCTGCCTGAGTTTCTGATCTACTTCAAAAACAATTTAAGATTAGGTTTTCTTTAGCAACGATCTTTTACACTTACCTGGTGTTCCTCTAGGTAACTTCAATCTGTAGTGATATATTGGACACTTAGCTGCTGGGCTTTTCATGAGCTGGTGATGGTTTTTGACATGGGGACATCGTGGTAACGGCAGAGTTCAGATTTTTTATCTACAAATGTTATTTCACATCCATCCACATAAAATTGTGATTTCTGATTAGGTCTGTCCCACAAATTCCATTTGCTGCCATTAAAGTACAAGAGGTGTCTGCTTGTCAAAACTTTGGCTCTTCCTACAACAAGTAAAACCATCTCAAAGGAGGATGCATAAGTAGCAGAACAGGTGCATCTAGGCCTCCAACATAATGAGTCCAATTTCTCCCTGAGATTCTTATAGCACTGATTTATTTCAGAAGTTCTTATTTAAAGTGATCGTTCACATTTGGTGTAACTGCAGTGTGTAGCTGTATATTGGATCTTAACTGTCGGGCTTTTCATGGTGGCATTTGTCGTGGGGAAATTGTGGTAAAGGCTGTCTTCAAAATTTGTCTGAAAATTTTATATTACATCCATCCAATGAAATGACAGTTCAGGCTTTTCTCTGCCCAATTCCAACTATTGGCTGTTTAAAGAAGGTGTTCGCTTGTTGCATCTTTGGCATTTGTGACAAGAAATAAAACCATCTCCAAAGAGGGAACATAAGTGCATAAGTAGCAGAATTAATGCCTTTAGGCCTCCGAGAAAATCAGTCCAATTTCTGCATGAGTTTCTGATCTACTTCAAAAAAACAATATTAGATTAGGTTCTTTTCCAACGATCTTATACACTTACCTGGCGTTCCTCTAGGTTACTGCAATCTGTTGTGATATATTGCATGCACCCTCAGCTGCTGGGCTTTTCAATGGCTGGTGGTGGCTTTTGCCATGGAAACATCTTGGTAATGGCGGTGTTCAGATTTTTTATGTGCAAATGTTATTCCACATCCATCCACATGAATTTGTGATTTCTGATTAGGTCTTTGTCCCACAAATTCCATCTACTGGTGTTAAAGTACAAGAGGTGGCTGCTTATCAAAACTTTGGCTTTTCCTACAACAACTAAAACCATCTCAAAGGAGGATGCATAAGTAGCAGAACTGGAGCATCTAGGCCTCCCAACAAAATGAGTCCAATTTCTGCCTGAGCTTCTTATAGCACTGACTTATTTCAGAAGTTCTTATTTAAATTTAAAGTGATCATTTACATTAGTTTGCAGCTGTATATTGGATCTTAACTGTCGGGCCTTTCAAGAAGCACTGATGGCATTCATCGCGGGTTTGTCTGAAATTTTATTCTACATCCATCCAATCAAATGACAGTTCAGGCTTTTCTCAGCTCAATTCCATCTATTGGCTGTTTAAAGGAGTTCGCTTGTTGCTTCTTTGGCATGTGTGACAAAATAAAACCATCTCAAAGGAGGTAACATAGGTAGCATAACAAGTGCCCCTCTAGACCTGTGACAAAATAAGTCCAATTTCTGCATGAGCTTCTAACACCACAACTTTACTTCAAAATTATATCGTCTAGTTGAGTGTTCTTTTACTCTTGTCCAAATTCTTTCAGGTGGAACTGCTGTCTGTAAGCACGAAAACCGTCTATCTCTAGTTTGCTTATCGCATCTTTTGCATTTGCAGCAAGTAAAACCATCTCAATGGAGGGTAAGTAGCAGAACAAGAGCCTCTAGGCCTCTGGCAAAATCAGTCCAATTTCTGCTTGAGTTTCTGATCTACGTCAAAAACAATTTTATATTAGGTTTTCTTTTCCAGTGATCATTTACACTTACCTGGCATTCCTCGTCTTTCTCCCCAAATTCCATCTACTGGTGTTAAAGAGGATTCCACTTCTCAAATCTTTGGTTTTTGCCACAACAAGTAAAACCATCTCGAAGAAGGGTGCATAAGTAGCAGAGCAGGAGCCTCTAGGCCTCCGACAAAATGCGTCCAATTTTTGCCTTGAGTTTCTTATGGCACTGATTTATTTCAGAAGTTCTTTCTTTTTGAGTGATCGTTTACAGTAGGTGTAACTGCAGTTTGTAGCTCTATATTGGACCTTAACTGCCGGGGTTTTCAAGCAGCCTTGTGGCATTTGTCATGGGACATTGTGGTAAAGCCGGTCTTCAGAATATGTCTGAAATTTTTATTCTACATCTGTCCAATGACATAACAGTTGTTCAGGCTTTTCTCTGTTCGATTCTATCCTGGATTGGCCAGACTTCCTTTGGATCCTTTGGATCTTGCCATCCGATCCGATTTCGATCCTGTATTCCATGGTTCAAGTAGCATTGTTGGCTTCGGATTTTGATCCTGTATTCCATGGTTCAAGTAGCATTGTTGGCTTTTGGGACATTATGGTAAATTTGTGACTTTGTTCAAGGTTTCCGCTCAATTCCATTTATTGCTGTTAAAAAACGGCAAGTGAACATCCTTGGCATTTGTGATGAGAAGCTCAAAGGAGGGTGAATAAGTAGAAGGATTCTGGGCCTCCAACAAAATGAATCCAATTTTTGCATGAGTTTCTTACAGCACATTATATAAAGTTCCTTTTTTCGTGTGATCTTTTACACAAGCCCGACATTCTTCTAGTTTTGCAGCGGTATATTGGGCCTTAGTTGCTGGGCTGTTGAAGAAGCATTGATGGCTTTTGCTGTGGGGACAGTGGTGAAAGTATGACTTCAGAAATTTTGTCTTGAAATCATATTACATCCATCCACAAGATATTGACTCCTGTTTAGGCTTCTCTCCTCTCGGTTTCATCTATTGCTATTATAGAAAGTTTGCTTCTTGCTTGGCATTTGCGAGTCTGTTACAAAAGGCTTAAAGGAGGGTGCACAAGTAGCAGGACAGGAGTATCTAGACTTTCGATAATGAGTCCAATTTCTGCATGAGTTTCTTACGGGACAGATCTACTTCAAAGCTGTCAAGTTAATTTTCCTTTCAGCCATCTTTTAGACTTGTCCAACATCCTTCTGGGTGCACATGGTGGTATATTAGACACCTAGCTGCTGGACTGTTCAAGCATCGTTGGCTTTTGCTGTGGGGAGATCATGTTAAAGCAATGTTCGGTGTTTTGTTCGTAAATTTTATTGCACAGCCATCCACATGAAATCGTGATTTTTGTCTAGGTCGTCCTCATTCAATCCCATCTATTGGTGTGAAAGAAGGAGAGGAGTTTGCTTCTTGCATCGTTGTTTCTTTCAACAAGAAAAGCTCAAAGGAGAGTGCATAAGTAGCAGAACAGGAGTCTCTAGGCCTCTAGAAAAATGAGTCAAATTTCTGCATGAGTTTCTTTAGAGCAGTCTATCTCAAAATTATATGCAGTCAGCCCTCCTTTTCGAATGAACTTTTGCATTTGCCCAACATTCTTCTAGGTGGAACTGCAGTCTGTAAGCAGTAACTGTCTAAAGAACAAGAGGAGGTCGATTCTTGCATCTTTGGCATTTGCAACAAGTAAAGCTGTATCAAAGGAGGGTGCATAAGTAGCAGAACAAGACTAGGGCCTCTGACAAAATGAGTCCAATTTCTGCATGAGTTTCTTACAGCACTGATTTACTTCAAAACTAATATCAAGTTAGATCTTTTTGAGTGATCTCCCAACATTCGTCTAGGTGGAACCACAGTTTGTAGTGATATATTGGATGCTTAGCCGCTGGCTTCTTCAAGTAGCATTGGTGCCTTTTTCCCTGCGGGACATTGTGGTAAAGGCATTGTTCAAAAAAAAATTCCTGCAAACGTTACCGCATCACAGATTTTTTTTTTGTTTTTTTTTGTTTAGGCCCTTCTATCAGTGTTAAAAGGACAATAGGAGTCCACTTGTTGCATCTTTGGCATTTGCAACATGAATATGCAAATCATGTGAAGATGTTTCTGTAAATTTTTTTATTTGAGTGTCACAGACGTGTTTTTGCATCTTCTAAGAGGATGCCATAGTCTTGTCACTGTTCATTTGTGTTTGGTTTTGCAGTAGCACGTTTATTTAATAAATAAGTATTGGGTGCCTCAGTTGGCGATTCTAGCTGACTATCATGTATGGATCTCTCTTCAATTTTCTTCTCTCCTTTTCTTTTATATGCTGTCATCTCTATATATCAAAGGTGCTGCTTGAAGAATAATGAGCAGAATAATACATACAACTCTCTTTGACCGTTTGACGACTTCTTCATGTGGAAAGCATCCGGCAATCAGGTGACTGGGAAAAAGTTGGCATTTTGATCTCTGTGCTTCTTGCTCCAATGTCGTACTGATAGTGCAGATCTTCAGTTCAACTTGATCTTCTTTACTCGTCTACCTCTAAGTTTTTTTATAGTTTCTCACATTACCTCCATCCTTTTGCCATTATCTGTGCAATTCTCTAGATCAACGTTGTGCATTGCCTACATCCATCTTTTTGCAATTATCTGTGCGACTCTATAGATCAAGGTTGATGTCTTTAGGCCAATGGATTGAGTGGTAACATTGCAAAGGACTTTTCAGGTAATGCCACATCTTGTGCTCGTGATGCATTACCTACCTCCATCCTTTTGCAATTCTCTGTGCGACTCTATAGATCAAGGTTGAGGTCTTTAGGCCAATGGATTGAGTGGTAGCATTACAAAGGACTTTTCAGGTAATGTCATATCTTGTGCTCTGGTTGTGTAATTATTCATTTAAGGACTGTTCTCTTTTTATCACGAGTCTTTTCTCATTCCTTCATTTGTTTTCCTATTTTTCATGAGTTTCGTACTTCGGAAACCACAATTCCTTGCATATTCTTCCTATGAAGTTAAGAATGAGCATATTCCCAACATTCTTTTCACATTTCAAAAAAAAAAATTCCCAACATTGTTTACATCAATGAGGTTTGTTCCTCCGTTTCTGAGTTAAATGCTCCTCCTTGGTTCACTGCCGATATACATCCATTCTCACATAGTTCCAGCAATGTATCTGTGATTGCAGATGATAACAACACAGCTTGTGGTTTTTTAGGGGACAGTATCTCTCGGATCATCTACTTATATTCCAGGACCTACCTTTCTCCTTGACATGGTATTTAAATTTTCTAGTGCTCTATGTATCGGTAGAGATATGAAGCTTTGTCTACATTGATTCTCCTAGATAAACTTTATATTAGCAGAACTTGATCTGGCATCTTGCGTCTATGACTTTGGGGCAGCTAGCTTAGGAGGTTTTCCTTGCATTCCTCCAGGGAAAGGTGGTCTCTGTTTGCATTGTTTTTTACGTGAGTTTAGGAGTACAGGCTATTTGGCCATTTCTCATCTCCAATAGAATTGAAGGCATTGTGATCCTGGGCTAATCTGTTTCTTTCTTTCCTCTCTGGGAAAGGTGGTCTCATTGTTTTTCACGTTAGTTTACAGTACCAGCTATCTCAGTCTCATCTCCAACAGGATTGAACCTTTCCAGTTGTAAATTATACACCAGGCATCGCTATTCTGTATGGTACTTTCTTTCTTTATCTTCCCCCTCTTCTTGTTCTTCTTCCATCACCTCTAGGCATTAATGATGCATTTGTAAGAATCTTTAGCTATACACAGCTCTCTTTGGATCAATCTTCATGTGGAAAGCATCAGGCAATCAGGTGAGTCTGGGAAGAAATGGGCCTTGGGTATAATCTCAAGGGCTTTGTTGCATCTACTCTTACATAGCTGTGACACAAACGTCATGATGCTCCAGTGGAGATAGTCCTCAATTTTGTCCTGTGTACAGTTTGTCTTCCTTATGGTTTCTTCAATAACTCATCATGTTGTGTCACCATCCTTCTGCTGTCTCTCCGGGTGATGGCTTACGGATTGGATGAAGGCATCTTAAGAGTGGGCGTGGTTTTTCTTCAATGCTTTCTCACGGGCAACTCTGCCGTCTTGCAACAACCAGGATCATGCTGCCTGCATAAAGTGGAGGTCAACCTGGTCTGGGCTATCCCTTGTGCATTTCTTGATGCCACTCTGGTGGCGAAGAAATAGCAGGTAAAAATCTCTTTTACTTGCGTTGGGTTTTTGGGTTTGTAAATGACTGGTATCTCGATGTGTACTGTACTGGTGTAGGCGTGGGTTTTCTGTAATAATTCTTCTATGCCACATCTGCTTTCTTTTGCCATTGCTTACCTTCGTTTGCCACAGTTATCTTGCTAAATCAAAGTTGAGATCATTAGGCCGATTAATTGTGGTGGCATTGTGAAGAGGTTCTTTTTGGCTTCTCTTTACTGTACTTACAGATGTTGGGAGCTTTTTATTTGTGGATTTTATGGCTCAATTAAAATGTTGAGTTCGTCTGCACCCAAGGTTCTGAGTCTTTCTTAAAACCTAAGCGTTTCCTTGAAATGATGGCTATAACATATTACTTATATTGGTTCTGGTGGAAGATAAAGTTCTCTAGAAGATTTTACATTAGATGGTACTTCAAAACTACTGGCTATATGAACTAAAGCTAATATGTTACTCTAGGTTTGAAAAACAATAGGGAGTTCGTCTCTGGTGCATTGGGGATTTGGAGCGCAAAAGCATGTGGTACAGGGCTAGTAAAGTCCTGTTCTCTTATCATTTTTCTGTTGTGATTGTAGCAGTAGTAGATTGTGGGACATCTCTAATAAGCATTAGACTTCGCATGTTGTAAAATGTTTGGTAGGAGCATCTGCCGTGGTCTGTGCTGCATGCTACATTCTTTTCTTTCCGAAGGTCATCTTCAATCTGATGGCATTGAAAAGGTAAATGTTAGCATGTTTTTGGCTTCTATCGGTAATCTTACTCTATTGATGCTCTTCAGGGAGCATGTTAGTGTTTGTATGAACTTACAAGGACCTGTTGGACTATGTGCTAATTCTCCAAGATCTAGGTTTCTCTTTGAAATGATAGGTAGAACTATTTCTATTATGAGTTTTGTTGGTGAAGTACATGGAGACGAGTGGAAATGATTGAAAGCTGGAGGTGCGAACTACTGATGAATGAACAATGCAAGTTCCTTCACTCTTTCTATGAGATGGAATGTCCAGCTTCAGAATGTCGGAAGGTTTCACTCCATGTTTACAGTTTCAGAAATTTAACTGCGTTTGCAGATGGATAAAGATGCCTCCGTGGTTCTATTTGAAGCGGAGTTCTTTTTGACCATCATCAAGTACTCGATTGAGAGCAGTAGTAAAATTTTAGATGAGTTTCTCCACGCCTAATTTTCCATGTTACAGTTCATGGACTAGACGTTCATGCACAAAATTTACGAGTTTTAATTGGGCTATTTTCCCTCTTCATGATTTGGTCATTATTTTAGTTGTGTGACGGATGTGGGGCATGTTTCATGTTTGATCTGGTTCGGGCTGTGCTGTATGGCATCTCTTTTCATTCTTATTTTCTATACAGTTGGCTTAGCATTGATCTTCATCTGCCAATCGATCAATTCTGGAACTGCCTTTCATCATTGTGATATGAGTTTGCATCCACATCAAGGTGTGCAGCAAGATTTTTCCTTGTGATATTTAATGACAGTGATCTTGTTCAAGACTCTGACCAGTGACCACGGGTTTCTCTAATTATTCTTCATTTTGTCAAATCCTCATCAATCAGTCGAACTCTCGGAACTAGATGGTTCTAGTGGTTCATTTCAGTCCGATTGTCTTACGTCTTAGAGCATGGTTTTCTTATATATTCCGCACGTAAGTCTTGACACACTGCACCTGATATGTATTTTGCTAGATGGTACTTGATGTCATTATGCCAAATGATGGAGCTTGATGAGGTGGGAGGCGAGCATATACAACAGATTGGTTTTCAACAATGGACAAAAGCCATCTTGCTAGATAAAAATTTATCTCCCCCTTGTGCCGGTAGGTTCTTACAAAAATGACGATTTACAAATCCTGCAGAAACTATGTTCCTAACCCTGTCGTCGTAGGTTTTATGGTGAATCAATATAACTCTCTGGATGTTTTGAGAGAACATAATATCATCAATAATTGGTTGTAGGTTTGGAAGGTATGAGATTGGTTTTCTATGTTGGGGCGCGATCAACCAAAAGGTGTAAAAGTCTATATTTGCATCTTTTTTTACATTGGTTTTCTACGTTTGCCACATAATTTGCTGGATCTATTGACATGATTGGGGATTTTAATTCTCGAGTACAAAGAACTAGAAAGTCGACACCTGACCTCCAGGCGTTGGGGGCAAGCTACTAAGGAGCGGCTCCCATGTGGTTCAAGAGAATAACGAGAAAGGTGGCGAGAGTTAATGCATTGGCAGGAATCGAGTGTGGTCTCCAAGGGTCAGTCGAACCCTGCGAAACTCAATTGAGGGTAGAGACATTGGCCAAAGAATCAACTCGACGTTGCGAGGCAAATGTGTGGGCCGTCGGTATCTTTGGACCCGACGGTGACTTCAGGAATTTCATCCGACCCATCATAGGCCTTTGAGGTGAGGCTCAACTCTTGAGCATGGGTTCGATGAGGAGAAGAACTCATCGTCGAGTACGGGGGCGAGTACGGCGGTGAGTGAGAAGATGTTGAAGAGGAAAAACTCTCTCAAAGTTGAGGGTTCGAAGAAGAGGAATCCAAAGAATCATAAGTTGCAAGTTGAGAAATTAGAAGTTGAGGAGAGATTGGAAACTCACATGTCGTTTGCTGCTCTTGCACGCGCGTAAAAGCACATCTGGGGTCTAGATCCCCCTATTTATAAAATTGGGGGGTCAAGCTAATCCAACGATCACAATGCGTTAGGTTCAAATGTTTCTACGTGGTGTCTTCTCATTAGTCCGAGACAGACCACTGTCTTGGACTGTGCTTGCTTGTAACCTACGAGTCAAAAATGATGGTGCATGGAGTTGAAGGCGGTGACACAACAGTCGAGGTTGCGTGCATGTTGAACCAAAAAATAAATGTTAAATAATGATAATAATATATGCAAACCTTAAGTCAAAGGCATGGCCACTGAACAGAGGTGCAAAAATTGACAAGTTCAGGAAAAGAAGACAGAGAAAAATACCTATGGTTCGGCGGTGATGGTTGATCATCCCATGCCTGGGGTGAAAAGGAAAAAAATGAAAAAAATATATATATGTCAATCCTTTGCCTGCCGACACTGTTGCTAGCAGAAGAAGCCAAGGAGAGGTCCCTGCGCAGGGGACTCCCATGCCTGCTTCCGGCCCCCCTGTTTTGGTCGCTGCAGAAGAGAGGAAGAGGAGGACGGGGTCCTCCATGCGGGAAGGGTCCCTCGCCACCGCCGCTGCCACTGGGCTCCTCCCTCGCCGCCGCCGTTGCCGCTGGGACTCCCCTTCGCCGTCGCCGCCGCAAGCACCCTGGGCCACTGCCGCCTGGGCGGCCCGCTGCTGCTTCCCCCCGGCCCGCACTACCGCAGCCGCTGGACCTCCCCTTCGCCGCTACCGCTGCTACTAATAGGAGGAGGGAGGAGAAGGCCCGCCGCTCCTTTCCCTGTCTCAGTCGCAGAAGAAAAGGAGCAGAAGGCCGCCGCCCCCCCTTCTTCCCAGTCCTGATCGGAGGAGGGAGACGGCGGTCTCCTCTCCTCTCTCGTCCGTGCCTCTCCCGATGCCCTAAAGGGGCATAAACGCAAAAAGAAAAGAAAAGTAAAAAAAAAAAAGGAAACAAGGGTAAAGATGAAAAAGAGCCACGCAAATGATCGGGACGGGCACGCAAATGACTGGGACGGGGTCTTCCCCCCACTCCCTATAAAAGGAGGGGGGCGGCCAAGCTAGAAGGGGGAGGATTTGGAAGATTTTGAACACAGAGCAAGGCTCTGAGAAAGACTGCAAGGCGGTCTGGGAAGAGGGTCTGTAAGGCAGCCCTAAAGAATATTGTGCGAGAGACAATTAAAATTTTCTCAAATATTAAAGGTCCATTGGGCTTCCTTATTGGGCCTCAAATTCCTTATTGGGCCTGAATTGTTTATTGGGCCAAGCTTGTACAACATGACTTAATGGATGACCATCTTGTTCACGATGTTTAATGGGCCCATTGGGCTAATTTTGTCCATTTAATTGTGTTTTATATGGATAATTATAAGTAGTGTCACGTTTATTTAAAACACTGTATTATTTAATTTCTTAATCAAAATCAATCAAATTTTCGGCAAACTTTAACGAAATACTTCACAAATATTATTAATTAATTTTTAATAACATAAAATCAACAAACAAATTATGTTTCACATCAATTTTAATCCACTTTAAGTTAAACACCTTTTAAATCAAATAAATAAATGAAAATATTAATTTAATTCACATAATCTTAATTTAAATAAACAAATAACGAAAATGATTAAATAAATAAAATCAATAATTGGAAAAATACCAAAAAATGGGAAAATGAATTGAAAAATCAATAAAAATGAAACAAATATCAAAAAATTTCAAAAAAATAGATTGCATGTTTGCAACTTTATTTTCTTTCATGTATTGTTCACTTCATTTAAATGTGAGTCATATTCTTTTGTTTCTAAGGATTTGTCTGATGGTTAATCAAGGGTATTCAGCCTTTGTGCTGATATAACTAACATTAACCGCAGTTAGTGGGGGAGGTCAAATGAATTAAATAAGACCATGTCCTTATAAATAAATAAAAGAACCAAATAAATCAAATCCAAAGATAAAATTTAAAATTTTTAAAATGTTAAAAAATAATTCTCACAAAAATTTTAAAATGTTAAAAAATAATTCTCACAAAGATGGCGACTCCGCTAGGGACCTCCCTTCCCTTCATCTCTCCATCAGACAACACCTTAACAATAAGATGTACTCACACTATAATTTTTGTGCAGGTCATAACTCTGCAATGGCGGCTCTCGCTCATACTCCGGGCGTGGTCTTCGGCCTACTTGTGGTCCAGGACCACATAAGGAATGGCTACCTCACTACGCCAACCAGGTTTGGAGCCTTTCCCCCGGTGGTGGAGTCTCCATACTTCTTGGGCGTGATACCGGCTGTGCTACCTGCTGCTAAGGCCCATGAAACAAGCAAAACAAAGGAAGAGCCTCAAGCTCAGGAGGCTAACTTGATGCAGATGTTCACCACTTATGCTATTAACTTCACCAACACTCTAACAACTAGAAAGAACAGAAAGCGCAAGTCTGGCAAGAAGCCCACAACTTGTGGCATTTCAAGTTCTGGAAAGACTGTTCGCATTGGCGAGCTCCAGATCTGCCTAGACGGCAATGAAATCATGATGATACCGGAGCGGCATGTGGCTACCATTCCGGTAAGGAACAAATTCGGCATGCTGCCTAAAGTGCGGCAGGACAAGCCAAGCCTTAAAATAAAAGAAGTGAAGAAACAACGGGTGAGAGAAAAAGCTAAGAACCACCAAACTAACAATTTTGGCTTCAAGAAATACAAAGCCAATGTTGGGAAGGATGAGATGTATATTCCACCTTGTGTCAAACAGATGTGGGTAACTAAAGAAGAAGCTCAAGAACTTCGAAGAATAAGGGCCCTAGAATCTCTAATAGGGCGAAACAATGCAAGAATGGTCATGAAACAAGACCTGACAAATTGGCAAACCTTCGGGAGAAGAAATTTCCAAGAAAGACAAAGGGAGCCTTCTCAGGAGTTTCGGACTAAAGGAAGCACCCCTCCTTTACCAGCTGATCTGCAAAGAGGATCTAAAAGAAAAGGGGTATATAAAGAAAGAAGACAAGCAAGCCCGGAGACAGGGCAAAACTTCAAGTCTGAAGAACATAAAGGGGATGATGGTATCCCCAGAAGATCAGTTTTCGAACGCCTGAGTACCACTGTACGCCCTAGGCAGAAGAAGAGAAGAACAGTACAAATCACTAAAGAAGGCATGCGGATATACACATGCTATGCCTCTAACATCAATTTGCATGTAACAGCTGACCAGGCAGAAACTTCAAATATGGAGCAGCATCCGGCAATATCTAGCCGCAGAAGGGAGCAAACTCGAGCCTGGTTTGACCGGGTAAATGGGGAAGTGGATTTATCACCTCAAAATGAAGAAGGCATGGGGGCTACTGACATAGCTACCACATCAAACTACCCTCTGGGTCAGAGTCAATCTGCTGAAAACCCTAATGTCAGGGTGCCCTCATTGCCAAATTTAGAAATGGTAATGCAAGAAAATCAAAAGTTAAAGGCTATGCTGGAAAGCCTCATGCAACAATTGGGAATGGCGGCACCATTGCCACCACAACAATCGCCATCAATACAGTCTCCACAGTAGGCACAACAACTATTGCAGCCTCAGCAAGTTCAACAAATAAGCCAGCCAACATTGCCTACAGTGGCACCCCAGCTTGGGAACATGCCACCAAGCACACCCCGGGCAGAATTCATGAATCCAAATTCATGCCATGAAGAAACTCAAGAGGTGCATGTTGCAGAACAAAGGCATGATGCGCCGCAATTGAATACTACATTTGAAAGAACAATGGTCTCTCAGAGGGCCATGATTGAACAAATGATTGAAGCAAAGATAGCTGAGCAGAACGAGGGGCCTACCACCTATGACCTATATAGGGTACCATATCCTGTACACCATCTCTTCAAAAAGCTCCCAATAGAACACCCAAAGGTCCCTAAATTTTCAAAATTCAATGGGGATGGGTCACCTCATGAACATATAGCTCATTACATGAGCAGCATGGCAGAACTGGCAACTGAAGAGTCATACCTTTTAAGGTACTTTTCAAACTCACTTATTGGGCCAGCTTTTCAATGGTATGCCCGATTGAAGCTCGACTCAATAGTTGGTTGGGAAGATATGCAAAGAAAATTCTATGAACGCTTCAGAGTGACAGAAAGAAGAGTCACTTTAGCAGAACTTATATCCTTAAAGCAAAACAAAAATGAGTCTGCTCTGGATTTCATCAAAAGATGGCGTGACATGAGCATGAAATGTGAGTAACCACCAGCACGTGAAGATGCGGTGAAATTATGTCAAAGAAGTCTGAAGCCAGAAATCAAGGAAAAGCTCGTAGGGGCCAATATTCTGACATTTGAACATCTCAACAGCACAGTGGCAGAGATAGAAATCTTCTTTGCCGAAAACCCCACTGCTTTATATGGAAGAGGTAAATCTCCTAAAGACGAAAACACCAGGTCACGAGAAGTAAATACCGTGGACTTTTCGGAAGCCCTGGGGAAAACTGGGGGCAAGGGAGATACCTCTGCCTCTTCAAATTCAAAGAAAGAAGAAAGGAGATATGCCCCCACCCTAAGTGAGAGGCTCAACACTCCTTATTCATTTACCAGGGAGCATACAAGAGAATTGTTGGACATATGTCTCCAAGAGAATCTCATGACACTCCCAGAGCCCAAGCGTCCAGAAGAAGCAGTAATGGTGGACAAGCCCAATTATTGCCTATATCATCGCGTGCTGGGTCACGCTCTAGAAAATTGCTATCTGTTCAAAAATCGGACAGAAAAGCTAATTCAAGCAGGAATTATTGACATGGTTGAGCACTTGGTAAATCCACCGCAGCCACACCAACAACCAAAACTTACGTTCTCTGCCAACGTGATCCTTGTTATGGCCCAGGCTAGGTCCCAATGAAAATCAAGCACAAATGGCGCAGACAGGATAGCTAGATGAGTTGTCCAAAGTCGTTGCATATCACTCCCGAGGGAGGTAGTGGAAGGTGCTATTCAGGCAACATTCCACCATAAGCAAGAAGCTAGCTGGACCTTGGTGAATACAAACAAGAGGTCAGTCCCTAAGAAACTCCAAAAGAAAGAGCAGCCTAGAAAGTCATACCTCGGTGGCGTCACCTCACCTAAGGAAACAGTAAAAGAAACAATCCTCCAAGAATTGGCAGTCTTGAGAAGAAAAAATCAAAAAAAAAAAAAATCAAAAGAAGAATGAGAAGAGGAGGAATTTGCTGTTGAAATAAATAAGTCAATGCCCTTAGTGGCAATAAATGAGAAATCATCTCAAACACCAATTAAGGAGGGGGCAAAAGGTTTGGTACCCCTCGGAGCGGAATAACTTTCTCTAGAAAAAAATGATGATGAATGAGAGCAGGAAATGGGCGACAATGCCACAATCCTCCCTCCACCACAGCCATGCAAGGGTTTAGCAAAATGATGCCCCCTTAACAAGACAAACAAAGGCAAAAAAATAATGGGGGCATCTCCAAAAAGAAAAGGAAAAATCACCGTCAACAAAGAAACAACAACATTAAAGCTCAGCATGCAGTTGGAGGATCCTAAGCGAAGGCCATTATAGCCGCATAGGCCCATTGTCAAGCTTGGAACTAATGTCATCAGCCAAATGATAGAAGCTGGCATACCACTGCCATTGAATCATATACAAATGACAATCCCTCAGGAGGTCCACACACTAAAGCCTCTGAAATTCTTTTTGGCTTACCATGCTGAAGGTCAGCCAATGGTGTTCTATAAAGGGAAGCATGCACCCAAACAACCTTCAGATGATTTTGGCTAAAAGATGCCACTTTGAAATTGAATGAAATGGTCAAAGATCTGAAAGACATGCCAGAGCAAATAAAGGTAATATGTCAAAAACAAAATATTCAAGTTCAAAGTCGAATGAAAGCCAAGCTACATCAAGCAATGTGGTACCCCTACCAATGTCAGGGGGCAACTGTCATTCCCCCGTAATGATACAAGAGGTCCCAGATGGGAGACACGGGAAGGTCCCGCAGTCTGCTATGTTGCAAATATTGTCAATATAAAGCTTTCAATAATTGAAACAATGATGGATGAGAATGATGCCCAAATGGACGAGGATCTCTCCACAAATGAAATAAGGGTTGTTTAAAACTTCAAAGAAAATTCAAGAAAAGGTTTATTCTTTCGAGAACAAGAATGGAAGGTATCAATTCTTACATAAACTGACAAAGAAAGGAGCCCCATTCATATGGGACGACTGATGTCAAAAAGTCCTTGACAAAATCAATGTTTGCTCAATCCTCCTATACTGGGGGCACCTATCAAGGGCAAGCCTTTAATTGCGGCCATGGGTGCATCATTGGGGGTATTACTAGCTTTAAAATGAAAAAAAAATGAAAAAAAAATAGAAAAGAAAAAAATATTTAAAAAAGAAGGAAAAAAAAAGGCAGTGTATGGCAGAGTCCTTAACTCATCCAGTGCCAGAAGACTCCCCTCTGAATACATAATTGATTGATGAGGAGGCGCTCTCCGCTCAAGAAACTTATGAAGCACAAGAAATTCAACCTGAATATTGACAATTACATTTTGATTGGGTTGCATGGGCTTCCTTGAAGGCCGATGGCACATCAACAAATATGGCAGGGGTAGGAATTGTCTCCGTAACCCCAGAAAAAGGGATATTGCATCATTCATGTGCTCTCATGGAATCCCACACAAATAATGAAGCGGAATATGAAGCCCTCATAGTTGGCTTGGAAATCACCCTAGAAATGGGCATAAAATGTATTGAAGTATTTGGCGATTCATTGCTGGTCGTCAGATAGTGCACCAGCTGAGGAGTCGTCATCATGGCTCCTGACACTATTAATGCTTGACATGACCATGTGGCAGGACACGTCATGATGTGACCACGTGGCAGGACATGTCGTGTGTGGTCTCGTACGACAAGAATAGCTTCATCTTGCATTGCTAGCATTTCGACGTGTATCTTGGGTGCCAATGACAGAGATAACTCCCACATTTCAGTTTGGAGTGTCGGGTTCGGTTGATGTTTGGACCTTGCTTAAACCAATGAGGCTCATCTAGGCCAAGGATAGGGTAAGTTCACTTCGGCTTACTCGACGTGGAGCGCACGACATGACTGGTAGCTGACATAACAGTTCACTGTTCGACCAATGGGTGAATAGCTGCGGATCGTGCGTCCCATAACGACATCCATTAAGGACACAATTTGGTCGACGTGGTGTGACAGTTATGGGATCATGGCGCGAGGTTCGTAGGAATGATTGACGGTTTATGTCTCCTCAGCCCATGTCCACGGATACGCAATCCATCTGACTAACTTTGTCACGTTTCTCATCCTCTTACTAACCTGAGCGTTGGACTCTCCCCACAATGGTTTTGTTGGTCTCAACCTCAGGACAATCAATCCGGCTATGCACGCGCTTCTCGATCACCAATCTCCTTGGCTCAAAGAAGATCTGTGAACTTGAAGACCTTATACAAATTTTGAAGAGCATTGGTTTCCGTATTCTCCTAAGATAGAGATTCACACGTGTGATTTGCGGTACTAGCTTAGTAGGTTGTCTCTCCTTAACTATATTGGATTGTCTTTAAATTTTCTTCTATCTGTTGTGACTTCTCGAGCAAGTAGTGGTTTTGGAAGCATCTTTAGTAGAGGATCCGATTATGGGGGGGGGGGGGAGTTTCCAGCTGGATTGGCCAGAATCGAGTTGGATCGACTAGATTAAGCAATGATCGACCGATTCCAGACTGATCCAGGCCGATCCAGACTGATCCAGGTCGATTCCCTCAGGCTACCTTCAGGATCCTCTTCAGGCAGGGTTGTCAGGATCTCCTTATTTACCTGAATATCATTTAAGTAAATGTTAGTATTTGTAGTTTTATTTACTTAAGATATTACATGTAAATAAGAAAGTACTCTCCATTTGAATCTAATAAAAATATCAAAAAAATCATATCTCTTACCAATAAAAAGTCAACTCTCCCATCGAAGAAGAAAATCACGATTTTGATGATTTTAGCGAAATGTTAACTTTCTAATCTCTCATAATTTAGCTTATCTAAAAATTTGATAATTCAAATAAACCACATGGAACACTAAAAATTCAAAGTCCGGTAAAAAAAGTCAAACGTGCATGTGACTTCTCCAATTGACAGCACTTAGTCTGCTTGAGACCTCTCAGGATTTGGTCAAACTTAAGTTATCATCATCTAAACTTCTCAGAATTTGGTCAAATTGAGCTACCATCACCCAACTCATGACACTCATGAGTTTGGGTGATGATAGCTTAGTTTGACCAAATCCTAGACTTAGTGATGTCAGTAGGAGAGCGGCTTCTTGGAGAGGTCATATGCACGTTTGACTTTTTTTTTGTTGGACTCTAGATTTTTAGTATTTTATTAGACTTATTTGAATTATAAAATTTTAAATATGTCAAATTATGAGAGATTAGAAAGTTGCTACTTTGATAAAATCACAAAAATTGTGATTTTCTTCTTGGATGGGAGAGTTGACTTTTTATTAGTAAGAGATGTGATTTTTTTGATATTTTTATTGGATTCAAATGGGGGATATTTCTTTATTTACATGTAATATCTTAAATAAATGAAACTACAAATTTTAACATTTACTTAAATGGTATTCAGGTCAATAATACACTAAGTCTTTAATATTTTATACTTTTCTTGTATTATTATAGTAGTAATAATACACAAAATCTTATGTTTCATATACTATGAATGTATGTATGATTGGTTTTTTATGCAAATATTAGTTCTTTCAATTAATCAGATTTCCCCTCATTTTTTGCTGTTTTTTTCTGTTTTTTCCTGATTTTTTTCCCAAAAAAAAAAACCATTTTATAAACTGGCCGATCCAGGATTGGCCAGACTTCCCTTGGATCCATGGGATCTTGCGATCCGATCCAGGATCGGATCGAGCCTGGTCGATCTCGATTCCGATCCTGCCTTCCATGATCCCAAAGGATGGTGCATCAGTAGCAGAACAGGAGCATCTAGGCCTCCGACAAAATTAGTCCAATTTCTGCCTGAGTAGTTTATAGCATGGTTTGCCGAATCGGATCGAATCGGTCCGATTCGGCCGAATCGGATCGAATCAGGAGAAGTCCGATTCGGCCGAATCGGATCGAATCAGGAGAAATCCGATTCGCCCGATTCCCATCAAATCAAACCGATTCCCATCCGATGCCCATGTGAATCGGTTCGATTCTGGCGAATCGTGGCGGATCAAGAAAAACCCGATTCGCCCCGATTTCCCGATGCGTCGAACCTTGGTTTATAGCACTGATTTATTTCAGAAGTTCCTTTTTTGAGGGATCGTTTTCGCTAAATGTAACTGCAGTTTGTAGCAGGGCCAATCCGAACCGCAGTCTGTGTGCACTGAAACCGTCTATCTCTAGTTTGCTTATTACTGCTTTTGCATTTGCAGCAAGTAAAACCATCTCAAAGGAGGGTTCATGAGTAGCAGAACAAGAGTCTCTTGGCCTCCGACAAAATCAGTCCAATTTCTGCCTGAGTTTGGGATCTACTTCAAAAACTATATCAGATTAGGTTTTCTTTTCCAGTGATCTTTTACACTTACCTGGTGTTCCTCTAGGTAACTGCAATCTGTAGCGATATATTGGACCCTTAGCTGCTGGGCTTTTCGCTGTGCTGGTGGTGGCTTTTTCCGTGGAAACATTGTGGTAACTGCAGTGTTAAAATTTTTTTTTTGCCTGCAAGTCATTCCACGTCCATCCACATAAAATTGTGATTTCTGATTAGGTCTTTCTCCCCCAAATTTCATCTTCTGGTGTTAAAGAACAAGAGGATTTTACTTCTCAAATCTTTGGCTTTTGCTACAAGAAGTAAAACCATCTCAAAGAGGGTGCTGAGTAGCAGAACTGGAGCCTCTAGGCCTCCGACAAAATGCATCCAATTTCTGCCTGGGTTTCTTATAGCACTGATTTATTTCAGTTCTTTTTTTGAGTGATAGTTTGCACTAGGTGTAACTGCAGCTTGGACCTTAACTGCCAGGCTTTTCAAGGGGCACTGGTGGCATTTGTGGTGGGGACGTGGTAAAGGCAGGCTTCAGAATTTGTCTGAAAATTTTATTCTATATCCGTCCAATGAAATGACAGTTCAGGCTTTTCTCTGCTCATTTCCATCTATTGGCTGTTTAAAAGAGGAGTTCGCTTTGTGCATCTTTGGCATTTGTGACGAGAAACCATCTCAAAGGAGGGAACATAAGTAGCAGAACAAGAGCCTCTCTAGTCCTGTGACAAAATAAGTTCAATTTCTGCATGAGCTTGAGTGCTTCTAACAGCACAACTCAACTTCAAAATTATATCATCTTTTTTAGTGTTCTTTTACACTTGTTGGAACTACAGTCTGTAATCTCTAAAACCGTCTATTGAACAAGAAGAGTTTGCTTATTGCATATTTTGCATTTGCAACAAGTAAAACCATCTTAATGGAGGGTGCAGAACAAGAGCCTCTAGGCCTGACAAAATCAGTCCAATTTCTGCATGAGTTTCTTACAGCACTGATCTGCTTTAATACTATACCAGATTAGGTCTTCTTTTCTAGTGATCTTTTATACTTACCTGGCATTCCTCTAGGTAACTGCAATCTGTAGCGATATATTGGACCCTTAGCTGCTGGGCTTTTCATGAGGCGTTGGAGGCTTTTGCCATGGGACATCGTCGTAGTGGCAGTATTCAGAATGTGTGTGCAAATGTTATTCCACATCCATCCTATAAAATTGTTGACGTTGATTAGGCCTTTCTCCCTTCAAATTCTATCTGTTGGTTTTTAAGTCATCTTTGGCATTTGCAACAAGAAGCTCAAAGGAGGGGGTGCATAAGTAGCAGAAGAACAAGTCTCTGACAAAAAGAGTCTAATTTCTGCGTCAGTTTTGTATAGCACAGATCTATTTCAAAACTATATCAAGTTAGTTTCTTCTTTTCAAATGATCTTTTACACTTCATCCAACATTCTTGAATGTGGAACTGCAGTTGCAGTGGTATATTGCAGTCTCATTGATGGCTTTTGGGACATTATGGAAAAGGCAGTGTTCAGAGTTTTTGCCTGCAAATTTATTCCACATCTATCCACTTAAATTTGTGACTTTGTTCTAGGTTTCTCCTCAATTCCGTCTATTGCTGTTAGAAAATCGGCAAGTGAACATCTTGGGCATTCGTGACAAGAATCTCAAAGGAAGGTGAATAAGTATAAGGATAGCAGCCCTCCGGGCCTCCCACAAAATGAGTCCAATTACTGCATGAGTTTCTTACGGCACAGATTTACTTAAAAATTATATCAGGTTCCTTTTTTCGTGTGATCTTTGACACAAGCCCGACATTCTTCTAGGTTTGCAGCGGTATGTTGGACCTTAGCTGCTGGGCTGTTCAAGAGGCATTGGTGGCTTTTGCCATGGGGACATGGTGGTAAAAGTAGTGTTCAGAAATTTTGTCTGGAAATCTTATTCTACATCCATCCACATAAAATTGCGACTCCTGTTTAGCCTTCTATCCCCTCAGTTCCATCTATTGCTGTTAAAGAAAGTTTGCTTTTTGCTTGGCATTTGTGACAATAGGCTCAAAGGAGGGTGCACAAGTAGCAGGACAGGAGCATCTAGATTTTTGACAACATAAATCCAATTTCTGCATGAGTTTCTTACAGGACAGATCTACTTGAGAGCTATGGCAAGTTAATTTTCCTTTTTGAGTGATCTTTTACACTTGCCCAACTTTCCTAGGTGGAACTGCAGTCTATAGTGATATATTAGACACTTTAACTGCTGGGCTGTTCAAGCATTGTTGGCTTTTGCTGTGGAGAGATCATGGTAAAGCAATGTTCGGTGTTCTGTTTGCAAATTTTGTTGCACATCTATCAAATTTCTGCATGAGTTTTTTAGAGCAGAGTCTACCTCAAAATTATATGCAGTTCTTTTCGCGTGAACTTTTACGTTTGAGTTCCAGTCTGTAAGAACTAACTGTCTAAAGAACAAGAGGAGGTCAATTCTTGCATCTTTGGCATTTGCAACAAGAAGTAAAACTGTATCAAAGGAGGGTGCATAAGTAGCAGAACAAGACTAGGGCCTTTGACACAATGACACACGGATTTACTTCAAAACTAATATCAAGCTAGTTAGATCGTTTCAAGTGATCTTTTACGCTTGCCCAACGATCTTCTAGGTGGAATTGCAGATTGTAGCGATATATTGGATGCTTAGCTGCTAGCCTCTTCAAGAGTCATTGGTGGCTTTTTCCTTGCATGACATTGTGGTAAAGACAGTGTAGCAAACATTATTCCACATCCATCCACAGATTTGTGTTGTTTAGGCCCTTCTGTCGGTGCTAAAAGGACAAGAGGAGTCCGGTTGTTGCGTCTTTGGCATTTGCGACATGAATATGCAAATCATGTGAAGTTGTTTCTGTAAATTCTTTAATCCGAGCGTCACAGACATGTTTTTGTATTTTCTAAGGGCTAGGGAGTAGGGATGACATAATCTTATCAGTGTTCATTTGTGTGTGGTTTTGCAGTAGCATATTTAATAAATAAGCATTGGGTGCCTCAGTTGAAATGCTTGCAGAGCATTTCATCTGGCGATTCTACCTGGCTATCATGTATGGATCTCCCTTCCTTTTTTTTTTCTCCTTTTCTTTTATATGCTGTCACATCTAGATATTAAAGGTTCTTCTTGAAGAATAATGAGCAGAATAATACATCCAACTCTATTCGACTACTACTTAATGTGAAAACTTTTCTTTTATATGCTGTGGCATGTAGATATTAAGGGTGCTTCTTGAAGAATAATGAACAGAATAATACATCCAACTCGATTTGACTACTTCATCTGGAAAGTATCCAGCAATCAGGTGACTGGGAAAAAGTTGGCATTTAGTTCTCAGTGATTCTGTTTGGCTACAGGTGTCTCTTTCATGGTTATGATATCAAATACTGCTTCAGTTCAGTTCAGTGATCGTCACTTGTCTTGCTCCAACGTCACACTGATAGTGCAGATCATCTTCAGTTCAACACAATCTTCTTTATTTGTCTACCTCTGAGGTTTTTTTAGTTTCTCACATTGTGATGCATAGCCTATCTCCATCCTTTTGCCATTATCTGTGCAATTCTCTAGATCAAGGTTGATGTGATGCATTGCCTAACCCTATCCTTTTGCAATTATCTGTGCGACTCTATAGATCAAGGTTGATGTCTTTAGGCCAATGGATTGGGTGGTGGCATTGTAAAGGACTTTTCAGGTAATGCCGTATCTTTTGCTCGTGATGCATTGCCTACTAACATCCTTTTGCAATTATCTGTGCAACTATATCGATCAAGGTTGATGTCTTTAGGTTAATGGATTGAGTAGTAGCAGCAAGGGACTGCTCTCTTTTTATCACGAGTCTTTTCTATATGGTTCATTCCTTCATTTGTTTTCCTATTTGTCATGTCTTTTGTGCTTCAGAAACCACAATTCCTTGCATATTCTTTCTATGAAGTTAAGAATGACTACATTCCCAAGATTGTTTTCATCAATGAGGTTTCTTTTCCCCCCTT
The DNA here is from genome assembly GCA_014218235.1 of Colocasia esculenta. NCBI lineage: Eukaryota > Viridiplantae > Streptophyta > Magnoliopsida > Alismatales > Araceae > Colocasia > Colocasia esculenta. Next base: position 618,058 of record JACBKR010000123.1, on the reverse strand, counting down.
TTCTGAGTCAAATGCTCTTTCTTGGTTCACTGCCGATGTATATTCAGTCTCACGTAGTTCCAGCAATGTCTCTGTGATTGCAGATGATAACGGTTTTTTGGGGGGAGTATCTCTGGGATCATCTACTTATATTCCAGGACCTACCTTTCTCCTTTGACATGGCATTTAAAATTTTCTAGTGCTACATGTATCTGTAGAGTGTAGAGATACGAATCTTCGTCTACATCAAATCTCCTAGATAAACTTTTTATCAGCAGTACTTAGATTTTTAGGGTCGATACTTCTGATAAATGTATGCTAACTTTCTGAGACACCCTGTTAAAATTCATCTCATTCATGCAAAATTATAACTTGTTTTAGGTCTTTCTTCCTTATTTTTTGTCTGTTGTCAGAGAACAGCAGGGAAGTTGCCCGCATAGTGCATATGGCATCTTGCGACTGTGACATGAGGGCAGCTAGCTTAGGAGGTTCTCCTTGCATTCGTTCGGGGAAAGGTAGTCTCATCAGTCGCATTGTTTTTCACGTGAGTTTTGGAGTACCAGCTATTGGACATCTCTCATCCCCAATAGAATTGAACTTTTCTGGTTGTAAAATATTTGCAAGGCATTGTGACTCTGGGCTAATCTGTTTTGTTTCTTTCCTCTCGGGGAAAGGTGGTCTCATTGTGAATGGTCTCATTGCTTTTCACGTTAATCTATAGCACCAGCTATTTCTCAATCTCATCTCCTACAGAAAGTAGAAGAACGTCACATTCAGGCCACATAGACTGGCTCGCGACACCGGTAACTAACTCGGACAAACCACATAGGACTATCTCTCAGTCTCGCAGCCACGGACGTAAGGTCCAGCTGCCGCTCCACCAAACACAAGCTAAGAAATTGTGGAGACCAACCAACACCACTCCTACGGACCACACTGCCGCGGGCTCATGTCTGACACCTTTAGGAATTCTGGCCCAACCTCCCTAAAGTGAGGCACTGGAAAACAAGACTAATTGGGGTCCAGTACGTCTACTGGTGTACGTATCCCCCAACCACGAGCGCGCTACAAGCGACAAAACACAACTCTCATAAGTCGATGTCCCACTGCTGTCTTTCCTTCGGTCGGACGTACTACTTTACACAAGAGTGAGGGTGTCTAGGAAGATGACAAGACTTCGTCGGTACCTAGTACCGGGACAAGTCTCGAGCACACACACGTGTCTGGCTCACACAAAACCTGGGGCTCCCAACTGAAGAGGTATTCCGCGGTAGGCGTCGTATTACTCGTCATGCACACACAAACCATGTGCACACCGCACAAGCCACGTGAAACCCCACGACAACCGCGTGAACACTACGCAAACCACACACACAGCACGCTCCCCGAGTGCTACAGGTGCCAACGCACCGCTTACCATTGCAAGGCATTGTGACTCTGGGCTAATCTGTTTTGTTTCTTTCCTCTCGGGGAAAGGTGGTCTCATTGTGAATGGTCTCATTGCTTTTCACGTTAATCTATAGTACCAGCTATTTCTCAGTCTCATCTCCTACAGGACTGAACCTTTCCAGTTGTAAAATATTCACTAGGAATTGTGATCCTGGGCTATTCTGTATGGTACTTTCTTTATCTTCCCTCTCTTCTTGTTTCTTTCGTCACCTCTATGCATTAATGGTGCATTTGGAAAAAAAAAAAACTGTAGCTATACACAGCTCTCTTTGGATCAATCTTCCTGTGGAAAGCATCAGGCAATCAGGTGAGTCTGGGATAGAAATGTGCCTTTGGTATAATCTCAAGGGATCTGTTGTGTCTACTATTTCTTAGCTGACACAAAGATCATGATGGTCCAGTGGAGATAGTCCTCACTTTTATCCTGTGTACAGTTTGTCTTCTTTATGGTTTCTTCAATAATTCATCATTTGTGTTGCTGTTGTCACCATCCTTCTGCCGCTGGAGAAAGAAAAAGATCGTGGGTACGAAGGTTCTACTTTCTCCTCAAAATCATAGTTGACACTATTTCCTTTGTAGGTTTTATTGGTGATATCTAGAGAAGTTTGAACAATGCAAGTTTTCTTCACTTTTAATTTGTAAAGACAGCATGTTCAAATTGTGGATTTGAGTCAAAGTTCCAGCTGTCCTTTGTTCTTGATGGATGACTACAAGACTGCCACATTAGTGGCTTATTTGGAAGGTGATGCTGTAGTGCTGTTCTCTTAGGTCACCTAAAAATCATCCAAGGCCTAAGTTTCCCCTGGTGATGGTATCTAACATGTGCTAATGCTACTATCTTCAAGGTTATGTAGAGAAAAGTTCTATTAGCAATGTAATGATGGGATCTTCATGGTTGATACTAAAGATAAGAGGTTCTGCCAACTATTTGAGTCACCATGTTCAAATCTTGTATGTAAACATCCATTGCCACAAGATTAGGAATTTCGTCTTGGTCTTTTCCCCTATAACTTCTCTATCAGCATTGAGTATACATTTGCAAACTTAACAGGGCAATGTAAGGCTATGTAACAAGGTGGTTCTCGTTGAGTTTACACTGCTGGCTTGTTGGTCCTCTTTTCTTCTCTAATAGGATTGGACATTTCATTCAATGTTATAAATGCTTTTCTGACGTGGCCTGGCTATTTGCGGAATTTCGGTTCTTTCTTTCCTTTCTCCTCTTCTTTATCTGTTGTCATCTCCAGGAATTGGGGAGATATTACATGCAGCTATTTACCTTTGGGTCAATCTTTTTTCAGAAGCATTTGACAATCGGGTGACTCTAGGAGCAAGATGGACCTTAGGTGTGATCTCAAAGGTTCTAGTATGATCTCAAGGTTCTAGTTTGCCACAGTCGACTCTTTCATTGGTATCTGTGATTGGAGGTCATCTTCAGTTTGCATTTTGTCTTCAATAATAGTCTAGTAGGTTTCTTCAATAATTCGTCACGTTTGTCATTGTCTGTTATCGTCTGGTTAATAGTCTAGTAGGTTTCTTCAATAATTCGTCACATTTGTCATTGTCTGTTATCGTCTGGTTATCTGTGTTTCCTACTTACCCGTCTATCTTGTTAGGTCAAAGTTGACATCACTAAGTGAATGATTGAGTAGTGCCATTGTAACCGTGTGTTCGGCATTTTTGAAGGCCAGAATTCCTCCTCAAAATAATAGCTAAAAACTTATTTTATAGGTTGTTGAATTCGATCATTTATATTTGGTCATGACATGGAGAGATGAAGGTTAGAGGTTCGACATAATGATGAATGATCAACACAGGTTTATTGTAACAGTGGGTTCAGCATTTTGGAAGGCCAGTATTCCTCCTATCTTGTATTTTCTTGAGCTAGAATGTTCGAAGTACGGATCTAGAAGATAAACCAATTCACTTCACAGCAACCTTACTGTGTTTGCAGATGGATAGTTGGGCTAGTAGTTCCAACTTCCAAGGCCTAAGTCTTTCCTTGACACGTGGAATTTTCTAAAGTTACTGTAGTTCTTGAAGGTTTTATTGGTGAATTAAATCATATCTGTAGAGATGGAGGTTTGATTGCATTGATCCTCGTGGACAAAAGTTTACATCGGCATTAATTGGATGCTTGGGTTTGAAATTTCTGATAAGTTTCTGAACCTTTTGGAACACTGTTTAAACAATAGATTTCACCCCCAATCACACGAAATTGTGAGTTCCATTTTGGTCTTTTGCCCTTCATTTCTCCTGTTGGCATTGAAGAACAGAAGGTAAACCCTTCTCTTGACCCAGTTGCAGCATTAGCGCGGATAAGAGATTTTTTCTAATGGGCGGTATCTCCCAGGTAAAGAGGGAGGCCATGCATTGCGCATGCTCTCTCTCTCTCACAGCTCGCAGGGAGTACCCAGGAACTTCACTCGGGCTAAACCCTTACTGGGCGGTATCCCCGGTTACCTCGTTCATGAGGTAAATGCTCCTTTTTTCTTTGATTTTTGGGTTTTTTATTTTTTTTTTTTAGGGGGGGGGGGGATGGGGTGTTGATTCTACTCCCCATGACAGAACGTTGTTTCATTTTTGTTTGTTGTTCCCTCTTCCAGGAATCTTGGTAAACTTTGACATGTAACTATTACTTAAAAAGAATTAAAAGTTTACTCAAACAAGTATGGATATATTTTCTCTATCTTCTCTGTCAATTCTCAGGTGTCCTCTCCTTGTTTATTTTTCCATCTGATTTTGACTAATTCTATTTCTTTGTTCTTCAATTTCTAGGTTCTTTAGTCTGTGATCTGCACTGGATGTTTTGGATTAGACATGTCTAACTTTAAGTCATCTCTAGTGTAATTGATTATCTGCGAAGGATCTTGGATATATCTTCTTAACATGGAGACGTGAAATACATTGTGTGCATATGTGGGAGTTCTATCCTATAAGTTGTTTCTCTAATTCTTTTGAAAATTCAGAATAGATCCACATATCTCAGACTTAATTTATCTTTTTTGAACCTTAGAACATCTTTAGTGGGAGAAATCTTCATAAATACATAGTCATCAATTTCAAATTGCAATGGTCTGCGTCTTGTATTTGTGTAACTCTTCTGACGACTCCCGAGTTGTCTAAAATTTTTCTTTTATAAATTTAACCATTTTTTAACATTGCTGGTTAGCTCTGGTCCCATAACCTATCTTTCTCTTACTTCGTGTCAATTCAAGAGTGTTCTACATGGTCTTCCATACAAAGTTTCATACGGTGTCATTCCAATACTTGCATGATAATTGTTGTAGGTGAACTCCACCATTCCTAAGTGATGCTCCCAACTCTCTCCTCATGTCAAGCAACAAGTTTATATCTTCTATTGTCTAGATTGTTCTTTCTGTCTGCTCATCTGTTTGTGGATTAGATGATGAATTATATCTCAACTTAGTGCTAACCACTCACTGTAGACTTCAATTGAAAGAGGAAGAAGAAAGTGAGGACTATGTTTGTAGCGGTCTTCGTCGTTCAAATCTGTTAACCTAATAACAAGTCCGACACGATTTCGCCTCCCGTGAACCGACCGAAACCTCACAAGGGATACTATTCACATGTCTGTAGAAATACAAAGGAAACAGCTCAAATATATATAAGATTGTTAATCTCACAAATATTTGCATGAAATAAACATAGTTAGTTCCTCAATTGTAACCAAACTAGTACAACATGAGGCATACCCTGAGGTGTACAACAGGAAGGAAAATTATACTGCTAGAGGTAGTGCAGACTCTACATCATTACGGTGCGGCTCAAAACTAGACGACGGGTGCGAAGGCTCTTGCTCTCCCTCACCTGAAAAGGGGTAGGGGTGAGCCTCACGAGTCACTGGTTCAGTAGGAAAATTCTCCTAAAAATCGAGCAACTAACACAAGTAGTAAAGTAGGAGGCTACACTAACAATTTATAGAACTAGCTAACAGGATATAAAGTTGAAAATACTAACTATTTGCCGCTTAACAGAATATAACAATAACAAATAAACAGCAAACCACAACCAGACGTACATGCTAAAGTAGAAGAACGTCACACTCGGGCCACGTAGACTGGCTCGCGACACCGGTAACTAACTCTGACAAACCACGTAGCTGTCGCTCCACCAAACACAAGTCGAAATTGTGGAGATCAACCAACACCACTCTTGCAGACCACACTGTCGCAGGTTCATGTCTGGCACCTTTAGGGATTCTGGCCCAAGTTCTCTAAAGTGAGGTACTGGAAAATAGGATTAGTTGGGGCCCAGTACGTCTACTGGTGTTCGCAGGCTCATGTCTGACACATTTAGGGATTCTAGCCCAAGTTCTCTAAAGTGAGGCATTGGAAAATATGACTAGTTGGGGTCCAGTACGTCTACTGGTGTCCGTAGCCTCCAACCACGAGCGCGCTAGAAGCGACAAAACACAACTCTCACAAGTCGTCGTCCCACTACCATCTTTCTCTCGGCTGGACGTACTACTCTACACAAGAGTGAGGGTGTCCAGGAAGATGACAAGATCTCGTCGGTACCCAGTATCGGGACAAGTCCCAAGCACACACGTGTCTGGCTCACACAAAATCTGGGGATCCCAACTGAAGAGGCATCCACGATAGGCGTCGTATTACTCGTCATGCACACACAAACCATGTGCACACCGCACAAGCCACGTAAAATCCCACGACAATTGCGTGAACACTACGCAAACCACACACAGCACGCTCCCCGAGTGCTACAGGTGCCAATGCACCGCTTACCATTGCCATGCATCACCATACACGATAATCGAATAATATGCTCACATGCATAAACACAAATAGACCCTCGGCTGTGAACGCGACAAAGTCCCATGTCACCATCTGAATGCGACACCCTGATATGTCACGACGGGTCGATTTGTTGCGACCTGATTGCGACACCTGCCTCGCCAGATCTCCCCTTGCCTTCAAACCAGTGTTCCATTTCATGCCTTAATGTGTGTCCTAGCATGGTATCTATTGTAGGTAAAGTCAATAACACATTAAACACGACACACACAATCCATGCGATTAAACAGGGTGGAATCTTCCTACCTCCGCGAAGAACGTGAAGAACAAGATCTACACAGCATTTCCCTCGCTCCACGCAACGACCTCGCGGCGAGAACACACCAAGAACTCCCTTGAAACGATTTCATGCAACAGCACCTCTCCTGGCCAAGCAAAGCTTGCAAAAGCTCTGTCCGGCCAAAACCCTCTTAAAACGAAGCTCGGTTGGGAACGCGACGTAGCACACTGTGGCGACCTGAACGCGACGGTTGTGGCCGTCGCCTTCCCACTCCTGACGTCAGCAAGTCCCGCCCCGCGTGCGACACGCGGCATGTATGCAAACATCGCCCCAAATAGTGGTTCTATGAATGCGACACCCAGGGCCGTCTCGTTCACAACGCGACACCCCTCACTGTCGCGTTCACAGTGTAAGTGCGTTGGGCCGGGCGTTGACACGATCACTATCACCTAAAAGAAATTTCGTCCTCGAAATTGAAAATGGAAATCCAACACCAAAATTTTAATTAAACTAGCATAGTACTATCATCTAAAAGAATTAAACGCTTACTCAAACAAGTATGGATACGCTTTCATCATCTCGTCTGCTAATTCCCATGTATTCTCTTCGCTTTGTTTGTTTTCCCATCTGACTTTCACTAATTCAATCTCTTTATTTCTGAGCTTCTGAGTTCTGTGACCTGTGATCTGCACTGGATATTCCGGCATTGTCATATCTGGTTTCAAATCATCTCTTTGATAGTTGACCACTTGGGATAGATCTTTAATATACTTTCTAAGCATGGAGACATGAACTATCGGTAGACTGTTTCACCAATTTTTTCTTTTATCGGGAACGGTCCAACATACCTCAGACTCAATTTGTCTTTCTTAGAAGAAACCTTCAAAAAGACATAATCTCCGATTTCAAACTGCAAAGACTTGCGTTTGGTATCTACGTAACTCTTTTGGCAACTCTGTGCTGTCTGAAGCTTCTCTTTAATGAATTTTATTGTCTTCGCACATTGTTGGACTAACTCTGGACCCATAACCTGTCTCTCGCCTACCTCATGCCAATTTAGTGGTGTCCTGCACGGTATGTCATACAATGTTTCATAGGGTGCCATTCCAATACTTGCATGATAATTGTTGTTGTAAGCAAATTCTACTAAGCCTAAATGACGCCCATATACCTCCCCAAACTAGACAGTAAGCTCTCAACATATCTTCAATTGTCTGGATTGTTCTTTCTGTCTGCCCATCTGTCTGTGGATGATATGTTGAACTATATCTTAACTCTGTGCCGATCACCCTCTGCAAACTCCTCCAAAAGTCTGAAGTGAATCTGGGATTGATTGGAATCCCATGCAAAGGTACAATTCTTTCTATATATAATTTTGCTAATCTATCCACAGACCATGACATGTTGACTGGCAATAGCCTGCAAATCTTAGTCAATATGTCCACAAAAACCCAAATACCATTATGACCTCCTGTGGACTTAGGCAAACCTATTACAAAATCTATGGCAATGTCATCCCATTTCCATTGTGGAATGGCTAACGGCTGTAATAATCTTCCTGGCTTTTGGTGCTCTGTTTTTACTTGCTGACATACTGCACATCTTGCTATGAATTTTGCAATTTCTCTCTTCATATTAGGCCACCAGAAGTGCTTCTTCATGTCTTGATACATTTTTGTACTGCCTGGGTGGATAGTGTATCTTGATCTGTGAGCTTCTTCTAAAACTTTCTGTTTGATCTCTGCTTCAGTAGGTACGTATAATCAGCCCTTGAGTTTGACCACACTGTCATTATCAAGAGTTACCTCTTCCATTCTCACAATATCAGCCAAATTGTCGTTTGTTCTCTACGCTTCTACTATTTGCCAGTATAGAGAAGGCTCCACTGCATTGCTTGCTAATATTGCTCTCCGCTGGCTACTTGGCACATACAATGAATTTTCTGCTACCTCTTCATATAATTTACATTATCTGATCATAAGTTGATTCTAACCGTCTTTCTGCTTAATGCATCTGCTACCACATTAGCTCTACTGGGATGGTAAGTTAAACTGAAGTCATAATCTTTTAGATACTCCATCCACCTGCGCTGCCTTAAATTCATATCATTCTTAGATAATATATATTTTAAACTCTTATGATTAGTAAATATCTCAAACCTCTCACCATATAAATAGTGCCGCCAAATCTTTAATGCAAAAACAACCACTGCCAGCTCTAAATCATGTGTTGGATAATTTTCTTCATGTTTCTTTAACTGCTTTATGCCATGCTACATCAAAATTGCACCCAAACCTCTTATGGATGCATCTGTGTATAAAACAAATCCGTCATTGCCTGATGGAATCTCCAATATCGGGGCTGAGGTCAACCTCTTTTTCAATTCAACAAAATTGCGCCTGCAATCTGAAGACCACACAAATGGAACTTCTTTTTGTTAACCTTGTCATTGGAGCTACTAACTTGGAGAAATCCTGAATAAACCTTCTGTAGTAACCTGCAAGACTTAGAAAACTCCTGATCTCTGACACTGTCTTTGGTTCCTCCCATTTCATTACTAGCTCAACCTTGGTTGGGTCGATTGCAACACCCTCACCTGATATCACATGGCCTAAAAATTGAATTTCTTTCAACCAGAATTTACACTTACTGAATTTGGCATACAACTGATGCTCCCTTAATATTTGCAAAGTAATCTGCAAGTGTGTTGCATGCTCCTCTTCTGACGTTGAGTAGACCAAAATATTATCTATGAAGATCACTATAAATTGATCCAAATATGGGTGAAAAATCTTGTTCATCAAATTCATGAAAGCTGCTGGCGCATTTGTCAACCCAAATGGCATCATCACGAACTCATAATGCTCATACCTGGTTCTGAAAGCTGTCTTATCAATATCTTCCTCTTTAATCCGCAACTAATGATATCTTGACCTCAGATCTATCTTGGAAAATACTTGTTGATTGTAGCTGATCGAACAGATCATTTATTCTGGGGAGTGGATACTTATTCTTGATGGTGACTTTGTTCAATTGCATGTAATCTATGCACATTCTCAGACTGCCATCTTTCTTTCTGACAAATAATATTGGCGCTCCCCACGGTGAATGACTGGGCCTGATGAAATCTTTCTCTAACAGCTCTTGCAACTGCTTCTTCAATTCCTTTAACTCTATTGGTGCCATCCTGTACGGTGCCTTAAAGATTGACATATTGTCTGGCTGCAACTCAACTGTGAAATCCACCTCCCTGTGTGGAGCTAACCCTGGCAAATCTTCTGGGAACACATCTGCAAATTTCCTAACAACTGGCACTGAATTTACAGACTTACCAGACTCAACTAAACTAACTGAGGCAAGGTACGCTACACACCCAGCATTAATCAACCTTCTAGCTCTAAGTGTAGAAATAATAAACTTAGGTGTGTAAAAAGTCATACCTTGGAACTCAAACACTGCTCCGCTCGGTCTACAAAATCTGACTCTCTTTTTCCTGCAATCTACCATCGCCCCATAGGCTTCTAACCAATCCATTCTCAATATCATATCATAATCTTTCAATGTCAAAGCATACAACCTCGCTGGCATTTGATTCCCTTGAATCACTATCGGAACTTCATCTAGAAAACATGAGGTAAACATATACCCTCCTGAGGGAATCTCTACTACTAATTCACACTGCCTCTCTTCTAAAGGATGTACCATACTATTCAAAAAATCTTCAAAAATAAACGAATGGGAAGCACCCGGATCTATTAACACTCTAGTAGAAAAATCAAAGAGCGGTAATATACCTTCAATAAGATTGGATGCCTCCGCCTGAGCTCTAGTAATTGCCATCAACCAACCCCGACCTCCTCTCTGGTACTGTGCACCTCTGTCTCGCTCTGTTGGCTGCTGTTGGGTCCCTCTACCATAACTGTATTCTCGTGGAAGCGGATAATTTCTTGCTAAATGCCCTGGCTGTCCACAGTTGTAACATCTGAAAGTTGGATATGCTGCGGGCTGCCCTGCTGTGCTCTGTTGTGACTCTGGGGTCGGTGCCAGTGGCCTGAAACCACAATCCTGTTGGAAACCACCTTGCTGCCTACCTCCACCTCGACCTCCTCCTCCTCAGAAGAATTTCTTTATCTGCTTACCCCACTTTGCAATCCCTGACGACGAAGGAGCTTCGGAGGGTGCCTTACCCTTGCTGATGCTCGCTGATTGCTGAGGAAGTCGAAAACTACCTGAACTGTTGCCCAGTTGACAAGCCCAGAGGGGGGGTGAATGGGTCTTTAAAAATCTGTTTAGGTGACACATGTACGTAAAAGTATACACAAAAATAATCTTCGATGTTGGTTAGTAACGGTTAGTATGAATAACAAACTCACAAAGAATCAATCACACAACGCAAGGAATTATCCTGGTTCGGACCTCCTTTCCTTGGAGTCCTACGTCCAGTCTCTGAGCAACAACTCAGGTTTTCACTAACTAGGGTACAGTCCTCCTATGGACACTACAACACCCAGCTCAGTTGGTCTTCCTTCACACCAGAAGGGAATAACCACACCATGGATACCTCACCAGGTCTTCCTTCACAACCGAAGGGAACAACACCCTGGATCCCACCAGGTCTTCCTTCACAACCGAAGGGAATAGCACCCTGGATCCCACCAGGTCTTCCTTCACAACCGAAGGGAACAGTACCTTGGATCCCACCAGGTCTTCCTTCACACACGAAGGGAAACACCACAAAGAGAATAGAATGAATTCAAGTCCCTAGATCAAGCTTTTACAAGCCAAGATCTGAAGCAACAAGCACTGAGAGCAAAAGATCTAAACAAGGCACACTCTCAGAACTACACTGGCTCTCTTAGAAATTTTATTACAGCATAGAGAGCGAAGAGCTAAAGGTGATGAGGAATGAGATTATTGGCTCTAGACTTCTTTCAGAAGGATTTGAATGCTCGTATGCGAGATCTTGTTCTCCACTCGTTATCTGCATTCTTCTCTTCTGTCTTGTATTTATATCTTCTTTTTGAAATACGACCGTTGAAGTAACCGTTGTCTCTTAGATCGGTAGACGTTAGACTGCTTGACATTTGGAAGTTTCAACAATCTTTTATCCATTTGAGCACGCAAAGAGATAGGGTCTTCTGGCGTCTATATGGTCCAACGTTGTATGACAGAATGTCTTTAGGACCCTGCACACATTAAATGTTTGAACAGTAGACAGTTAGGTTGTCTCTTGTTGTCAGTAAACGTTGACGTGAGTATTCACCAAAATAGTAATGTCAAATAGCTTGCTCTAAAAGATGTTGACAGAATATGCACAATAGAAAAAGGATATCATCTGCATGTATACAGAGATACGTTCTGTCTTTATTAAATGCACAGCAGTCAGACAGATAAGAGAAGACTTTGACTATTCAACGCTCTAATAAGATAAATGTCAAGTCGATATAAACCATAAAGTCATTGTCCATATGACTTATGAAATCATTATGAATATTAACAAGTCATTATAGAGAGCAAATCGTTAAAGCAAGTTTACGTGTTCAACAAGGAAATCGTTATGAACACTTATCAAGTCGTTATGAGCTTTAAAGAAATCGTTGCTCAAAGCAAATTGTTATGAGTTCTAAAGAAATCATTGCGCGAAGCAAATTGTTATGAGTTCTAAAGAAATCGTTGCGCAAAGCAAATCGTTATGAGTTCTAAAGAAATCGTTGTATGAAACAATCGTTATGAATTCTAAAGAAATCGTTGCGAGAAACAAATCGTTATGAACTCTAAAGAAATCGTTATGATAACTTACGAAATCGTTACTGCGAGCAAGTCGTTGCGAGTTCTAAAGAAATCGTTATGATGACTTAAGAAATCGTTACGGCGAGCAAGTTGTTACGAGTTCTAAAGAAATCGTTATGATAACTTACGAAATCGTTACGGCGAGTAAGTCGTTGCGAGTTCTAAAGAAATCGTTATGATGACTTAAGAAATCGTTACGGCGAGCAAGTCGTTGCGAATTCTAAAGAAATCGTTATGATAACTTAAGAAGTCGTTACGGCGAGCAAGTCGTTGCGAGTTCTAAAGAAATCGTTATGATGACTTAAAAAATCGTTACGGCGAGCAAGTCATTGCGAGTTCTAAAGAAATCGTTATGATGACTTAAAAAATCGTTACGGTGAGCAAGTCGTTGCGAATTCTAAAGAAATCGTTATGATAAAAGAAGTCGTTACGGCGAGCAAGTCGTTGCGAAGACTTATAGAATCGTTGTGAGAACGATTTGTTTGAAATCAAACGATGTCATAGTAAAAAAGTCGTTCAGACACTTAAGAAATTGTTATGAATTCAAATCATTATAGCATTAAAGGAAGTCGATGTGAACTTAGAGAAATATGTTCTTGAAATAATTAATGCTTCAAAAAGGTAATACTTACCAATATTGGCTTATTTGACCTTGGTGTATTTCTTGTACTTAAGACTTGTGAAGAATGTGTTAGAATTTTTGTTTGATTTTGTTAATCATCAAAATAAATATGTAATTAATTAAAATTACATGGGGACAGACTGAGCATCAATATCCCCCTTTTTGGTGATAACAAAACTTAACAATAAACATAAATAAAGAATTTGAATATTTACAGAATGTATTTCAGATATGTTAAGTATTTTTCTCCCCTTAACAATAAGCATAAAAAATCTGAATATTTGCGGAATGTATTTCAGATATGCGAAGTATTTTTCTCCTCTTTTTTGTCATTAAGCAAAAAAGATAAGTTGAGACAAAGAATGAAGAGAAAAGATAAGTAGAGACAAGCAAATGTAGTTTATTCATTCTGAGGAGGTAGAGGTAAGTAATACGCAGGAGATAAAAGAGAGGCAAAATGAGAAATAATCTCCCAGGTCTGCTCTTCCTGCCTCTCAAAGTAAGTCTTGAAGGGTCCAGGACCAACAGAATAATTGGGTCCCATAGAGGGAGTCATTCTTCTGAGGTGAAGGACCAACTGAGCTTCAAGGAAATCAATGTACGGATCTCTGTCCAAGGAGTGCTTGAAGAAGGAGACTTTTCCAAAGCTAGCACATGCAAGAAACTGATTAAGGGAAACATGATAGAAGATCTGTCTATGCTTCAATTCCTGGCGCATGGCGACATAGACTTTGTACCTTTCTACCCAAATTTGAAGAGGATCATTTACAAGGTGGAGGGAATTCATATCCAAAAAGGTTGCAGCTGAGATTGGAGGGCGGCCTTCCTTGGCTAAGGTGACATTTGTATCTGACAATTGCTGAGCAGATAGGGGATAGAACTTGGCCCACCCTGCAGGTGTCAGTCTTTCACATTCTGATAAGGCAGGGGCTAGAATCTCAGGATGGATGTGGCCTAGGTGTTACTCCCTAAAGATAAATCTGGGGAAAGCTACCATACTGCCCTTCTGAACTTTGATTCTGCCCATCACTTGCGCAAAACGATCAAAAATAACTGAGCCCATTGGTGTATCCATGAGCAAAGAGTGAAGAGGAGAAAGATATGTAGCCTCTGGCAGCTGAAGAGTAGCAAAGTCTACTTGAATTGCTGCAGTGTCAAGCTCAGGTCCAAGATTTCTGATGGCTTGTCTGAACTGACTGAGTTGAACTTCAGGTAAACGATGAAGATACCTATAATCATTAAACATGTTGAATTGCCTAATCATCTTGATCTCTTTCTGGATGAAGGGAGCCCAGGAGTTGTTATGGTGGAGCAGAAACCGTTCTGACAAGGTGAGAGAGTGATCCCTGGAGAGAGAAACTTCAGATCTGGCAGAGAGAAATTTGTTGTAGAGGACCTTATTTGAGCGAGCCCATTCTTCTTCAGATAGGGATTGAGCAGAAGAGAAGATCTTGGCCTTGACAACCTTGGTAAGAGAGGTGTAAGGTAGGATGGTTTGAAGATGGTTAGAAAGGTTTAGGAAAGGTAGATTGAAGAGGGTGGCAAAGACAACCTTTGTGAGGTATTCCTTGTAGAGAGACTTATTTTAGTGACCTCTGTGAGAGAAAACCACAAGGGAGGATACAACGGATTAAAAGATGAAGAGGTTTTTCTTTTCTTAGAGGGAGGACAGGAGGGATCAGAGACATGAATATGCTGGCCAACTTTGAGAACAGAGCCAAGAATAGTGTCCTCAAATTCGTCTTTGATGGGGCTCATATAGGGACCATCAATTTGAGTTCTTTCTGGAATGATGGTGATGAAGGAGGGAGGAGGATGAGGATGAAGAAGGGATGATGGAGAAGAAGAGGTGTGAGGAGATGGTCCAACTGATGATGAGGGACCAGAGGAGGAGGCTCCAGCTGATGATGAGGTTGGAGGAACCTCAAGGATAGATGGAGGTGGAGGAATATGAGTGGAAGAGACAGGAGAAAAAGTAGATTGAGAAGGAAATGGTGTTGGAGAGGAAATGGGTCTGGGTTGAGGCTTTTTGAAGGTTTGGGGAGCAGGAGGTGCTGTAGAAGCTGAGGGTGGAGATGGAGGAACAGGTGTTTGAGAAGAAAAAGAAGGAGCTGGGGGCTTTGGTGCCAAGACTTCTTCTTCTACCACTGTCTGCACAAGATCAGACTCCAATGGCCCTGATGGCCCTGACACCTTCTCAGCTGGCCCTGGAGGCCCTTCAACATACTTAGCTGGCCCAGATGGCTCTTGCTCATTGACCTCTGCCTCTGCTGCTGCTGGTGCCGGCCCTGATGGCCCGGACACAGGAACGGACGGCCCTGATTGCCTGGAAGTGTCAGCATCCAAGTTCTGATCTGCAGGAGGTGCAGGAGGAGAAGGAGCTTGAGCTCCAACTGCCTTCAGAATCTCAGCAAGCATAGACTTCATACTTTCCATCTCTTTGTTGAACCATTTCATTGCATTTCTTATTTGAGAGATTTCCTTAGTGGTGGAAGCTTGGCTCATAAAAATGGAGTTCACATCACATTGAAGAGAGCACAAGATCTCTCATTGAGCATCTAATCTTTCAACGACAGGTTTCAAATTAATAACAATTTTCTGTCTCACTTGCCTCTCGAAAGGAGAATCTGCTAAGAGTGGAACTTCGAAAACCACTTATTTTCCTTTCTGCTTTGCCTCTGAAGCTGGAGGCTGCTGATCATCATCTGATTCAGAGGAGCTGGCTGTCTCCCCGTCTCTAGGATCATTACCTGGGGGATTGTCATGTTCCTCCCCCTGAGTGCCATCACCATGTGAACTTGCAAAAACTTCATTAGCAGGCACACTGCCCATAGGCTCATCACATTGTGCTGCTTCTGCTGGTCCACCCTTTAATTGCTCCCCCTTAGCAGGAGCATCTTCTTCCATTGACTCTTGCTCCCCATGAATGAGAGCATCTTCCATAACAGCTTCTTCAGAAGCAACTGATTCCTCAATGTGGCCTGATGCCACAACTTCTTCCTCTGAATTTCCACCAACCTTAGGAGTGATTGGGGTGGAATGAATAGAATCCAACACCTCTCTAAGGATAGAGGCAACAATGGAGGTGGGCAAAGGATCTGCTGCACCTACCACTGCTCCTCCTACGGGTGCTTCTGGAGGTTGAGATTCGACTGACACTTCAGGGGACCCTGCTAGCTCTGTTGTCCCTGCTACTTGAGCTGCCAATTCAAATGGTCCTGCTGCCTCTTGAACTATTGATTCAACAACTGATGCCTCAACTTTTGCTGCTAGTGCTACTGTTGCTGGTTCTGCTGATGCTTCTGGCACTTCTTCCTGAATATCTGGAATATCTCTTATAATGGCCTCTCCCTCTGCCACAGAGGTCTTAGACCAAATTCCATCAACAACTGAGAACCCACTCTTCCTCAGATTTCTGGACCTAATTGCTTGGCCCATTTTCTCAACTACTGCCCCAGATAGATCAACACCAAAGTGTTTGAAGATCTTGGTAAGCAAATGGGCATAGGGCAAAGAGACATTAAGCTTGCTCTTTGTATCCCAAATCTGATCACGGGCAAACCTCATCCTTTCTATCATTACTTCAGCCATGTTGATATCCTTGTTCTGTATGGCCCAGAACATCATATCCGAATCTGTCTTGGTATAAGAGGAGAATGTTGCACTTCTAGGAACCAGAATCTGACAAACTATGAAATGAAAGAGGCGGTTGAAAGCATTCAACTGATTGATATCTATTTCCCCATCTCTCAGTCTGAACCCTGGTCCTATAATGCTAAGACCTTTAACTTGGGCGTCCACGGTGTGAACCCCACTGTGACCGGTTGTACTCACATCAAACAACATCTTCAGAAGATCATGATCAATCTTTATAGGAATACCTTTGACTAAAGACGTCACAGACCCATCTGTCTCTGATTTCAAGCAAACGTAGAACGCCTTCACGAGGTCTGGATAGCTAACCTCAGAGAAGGTTGAAATAACTGACCACTTCATCCTGCTTATTGCTGCTACAACACTGTGCATCCCGTTCTTCTTGAGATCAGCAACATCTACTGCTTTATTCCCACAAACTTTGGTCTTCACAAACGTGAACCTCTCTTGCTGCTCAAGAGTAAGGAACTCAGCATCGTAGCCCCCAAGACTTCCGGAGATGATGGATGCGGCCATGGAATCAGGTGAACAGAGTTTCTGGAGGGTTGAGAAGGAAGGAGTGAAAGCCCTCAAGAAATTTGTCGCGGGAAGAAGAGAGGAGCTTCAAACGTGCAGAGAGTCGATGTCCGAATCGTTAGGGCATCGGCTTAGGCAACCAGACAAAAGAGGGAAAAAGGTAGAAGATGGGAGATGAAACGTCCCCACATCGTTTTTGTAATTAAATAAATGCTTTGCGGAAAGTGAGGCGCCAAACGGCGGCAGAAAGCGACAAAAGAGTTTGACTATTCAAACCGACTTTGATAAAGAAGCGGCCAGGAAAGGTAATTTGAATTTCTTTTGCTTAAAACCATGGAGGGAAAAATTTACTTAATTCTGAAAGTTTATTTGCCAGTTTTAAACAGAAATCTTTTCACAAATTGCACATGCTCAATTCCCTTCTAAGAGATGTAAATCTCTCTTCAGATAAGGCTTTTGTGAAGATATCTGCTAGCTGATCATTTGTATCAATAAATGAAATTTCAATATTACCATTTGCTACATGATCACGAATAAAATAATATCTGACCTCAATATGCTTGGTCCTTGAATGTTGGACTGGATTTTTGGTGAGATTGATGGCATTGGTGTTGTCACACAATAGTGGAATTGATTTGATTTTGAGTCCAAAATCCTCAAGTTGTTGCTTTATACATAGGAGTTGTGTACATCAACTTCCAACAGTCACGTACTCAGCTTCAGCTGTAGACAGTGTCACTGAATTTTGTTTCTTCGATGATTGACAACAACCACTGGTGTTTTTTCTATCTACTTTGCATCCAGCATAGTCAGCATCTGAGTATCCTACTAAACTAATTTCACAGGATTTAGGATACCATAGACCTAAATCATGAGTTCTAGCTAAGTACCTAAATATTCTTTTTACAGAGATTAAATGAGATTCTCTAGGATCTGCTTGATACCTAGCACACATGCATACACTAAATAAGATATCAGGTCTACTTGCTGTTAAGT